>CM067516.1:18788918-19301418 GCA_034509495.1 Acestrorhynchus altus | reverse complement strand
GAGGGATGGCCTACTGTAACAGTCTGCAGAGGCTTTGACTGTAACCACAGTTCGCTGGCTTTCCATAGATGAAAGTAAACAGCAACTGTTGCCACAATCAGTCCTAAACAGCTGTTAAGTGGTCACGTGATATTTAGGCACATGGTATAACCTATTTTTTGTCATGTCTGGATTTTGTGTTTGTTTTTTGTGTTAGTCCCAACAACAAGAGACAAGGCTGACCAAACTGAATCGTAGTGTATTAAGCAGAGTGGCTTTATCCATTGCTAGGCTGGGCTTTGTAATTAACTGATGTAGTGCTGTGCTGTTTACACTGGGCTGTGGGCCATCACCAATAAAAATGAAATATATTCTGCCTTACTTATTTCAAGAAAGCTTGGATGAAAACTCATTTCCACAGTCAAATGTGGAAAATATCCTCCTGTCCCAGTGTATTGAGACAGACATAGGACATCTTGTTCACAATACTTATGCACCAGTTGCCTAAATATTTGGATTATTATAACTAGGAAAGGGAACAGAAGACCAAAAGAAACTTTTACATATGACTAGTTCAGAGAGTGCTTTGTTACATGAAAAGAATGAAATCATTCTCAAAAATTATATCTTGGCATCTGCCATTTACATTTGAGTCCAAGGTTCATGATGAATTGACCAAAAGATTTAAAGACCACCTTAAAAATGATTACAGAGGGTTTTTTTGTGAACTCAATTTAGTTTAGTCAAAGGTTCTCCAAACTCACATTCAGTGTGAATAATACAGTTTCATTTGACCTCCAAAACATTACTAAATGTGCTGCAGCTGCAATTACTTAAATATGTCAGCTTTTAGCCTGTGCTGCTCAATTTCTTTACTGTTTATTTCCATCTGCAGGTTAGACCTCCCTCTTTCAAATGGAAGGAGGCCTTCTGACCATGGAAGTTTGTTGTTGTTTAGACAAGAATGATGTCTTGTCTCTTGACCAGCAGACCGTTAGATGGTTGCACCACTTTAGAGCTATGAATTCATATAATTTTCTGTATCCAAGAAAGAAAAGAAAGGGAAATTTATGCAGAACTGTTTTTGTATGTAGTGAACGTTCACATCTGTAGAGTGGCACTATGATCTAACTTGCTCATGAAGTCCAAAGTTCAGATCTCAGCACAGACTCAGTGCTCCACTGTCCTTAAAGAAAAGCCTCCCAATCTGGGAACACCATATGATGGGGGAGTTCTAACCTGTAGATGGGGAAGAAACTGAGGGGGAGGAACAAATTGAGATGCAGAACTAAAACTGTGAGTTAGAAAAATGTTTAAACTAAGTTTATATTTTATACTTTTTCTTTTTCAAGGCAATCAAAATGGTTCCAAATGACTTGGAGTAAAATCTTTTCTTTACTGACATTCATTCTTTGAAAGGTATGATGTTTTTCTCCTTCTGTAAGGTTCTCATTCATTTTGGAGACACAAGATGTATGATTTAACCTGTTGATGTGAAACAGAAGTTATAATTTATACAGCATATAATTCATAAAAGAAATCAGTGGGTTCTACAAAGTGCTAAAAAGGAGTCTTTGAGCAATACGTTAGAAGAGCCACAGCAAAAATTGTTATTCATTTAGCTGTAATGTGTGTTAATGTAATGAGATTTTATCACCTAAATAGTTTTTAGCTGATATACAAAAAAAGTAAAAAATGTAAAAAATTAATTAAAAAAAAAACAAAAAAAAAAAAACCTCAGCTGCGTCTGCTGGAAATCAGTCTGACTAGATTCAGTTTGTTGCAAACTTTTATACCCACTTTGCTCCTTCAATGCAATTTGTGTGAGAGCCTCAAGCTTTTTTCTGTTCCAGCCCTGCTGACGGAGATCTAGCAGCCGTGAAACAGGAGCTCTATTACTCACAAGGCCAGCAGCAGTAAATCAGCACCAGCTCACACAGAAGCAAATGTCAGTTTTACGGGTATGGCAGCAATGGTAGGAGAGTAAATAAAAAAATGGATTAGTCAAAGGCAAACAAGGTTTGTCTTATTTTAAGGTCAATCTGCAGGGTTTGAAGAGTATTAGTTTTAAATAAGGAATGGTAAAGGGGTGGGCAATAGAAAGGCGCTGTAGTGAAATCAAATGAAGGGATCTATATCAGAGTGAATTCTTAAAATTGTTAAAGAGCATACACACACAGTCTCAGGAATGAAAGCAAAGAACCTGTTATGTTTTAGGAATACATTCCTACATTTAAAGGCCTGAAGAACTAAAGTCTAAATAAAGGGTGGAGAGCATCCAATCCCATAAAAGCCCATGCTCGGATGACATGCTCATGTGATTCAAAAGTGATTTGAATTAAATGTGTTTCATTTCCCATCAACATCTTTTAGATTTACAATTACATTAGGGCATTTGGCAGATGTTCTTATCCAGAGCAACTTCCAAAAGTGCCTTGCTGTTTACTCAGAAAATATCCTTAGCTGGTTTCTATAGGCTAGCAGTCTATTGTGTGGATGGAATATATACTAATTAGTCTTATATATTATTAAAACCATTAAATTGTAAAGTGAATAGCACCCATTATTTCTTTACAGTGGCACCTGTCAAGGGCTGAGATATTCATATATTACCCCTTTTACATTAGTCAGTAAGTGAAGTTGATGTGTTGGAGGCAGGAAAAATGGGCCAGCATAAGAATCAGATTAACTTTGACAAGAGTCAAACTGTGATGGCTAGATGAGTTACTCCAAAATATCAGGCCATTTTTCTGCTGTGTTCCCAGGAAGCAGTGGTTAGTACCTACCAAAAATGTCACATGGTACTGATACTGTAACATAAATTGCTTGAAAAATTAGTGCCTCGGTGTGTTAGAGCCACACAAATGAACTAATTAATGTGAGGTAGGTGGTTATCGCAATGGCAGTGTTGCTACTGACTGACGTATGTCCTCATTTCAGTGAAGTAAGTTATTAAGTAAAGTCATTGCTTTGTCATTTAAGTGCTAATAATATCCATGTTTATATGTACTTTAACAGTATTTCTGAGACTTATCTTCTTTCTTTCATTAAGGGACAAAAGTATTGTGATACCTGCTCATTCTTTTTCCCTCCAAATTAAGGGTATTAAAAAGAGTTTATCCTGCTTTTGTTGGAGTAACTGTCTCTCGTCTGGATTTTGGAGCATTGCTTAGAGGATTTGATTGGTTCATGTTATGCTAGGGGCTTTGGCACATTTGTGTCAGCAATGGGTGCAACTTAAACTAGCAAAATGCATTAATTAGACAGAGTGTCTGCCAGCATTTGTACATGTGTGTGTATACCAGTAACTCTTAATTCCATGAATGTAAAGGAGTAGATTTGTCCCGCAGCCCCCAGCCAGCCTCCCAGCTGGTTTCACTGCTCGTCATTATGTCAGCATAGATAAGAACCCACATATAAGGTCACTGTGAGTCCTTCTGTATTACAGTTTAATGAAGAGCTATATTTATCATTGAATCTAAGTCAATGCTGCAAATATAGTCTGAATCAAACATACGATTGAACAAATGTAATAATCATATATAGCTGTCATAATAGTGTTGATTCTTAGATTTTGTGAAGTGCTTACTACATTTCAGGAAATCAAATTAGAGGACTAACTGCTATTATTGATTAAACCAAGCAGACTCAATTATGTGATTTTCCCTCTGGGATTAATAAAGTTATCTATCTATCTATCAGTCAATACTGCCTGAACAACACCTTCACAATAATGAATTATGCACACATTTCCCCTTTAAGCCAGGCCTATATCTGCATCTGTGTCCTGCTAATGCAGAGACAGACATTCTACAAATCTACGTCTACAAATCGTCACTCGCTAACATACACTGGACTCTCAGTAACATTACATAATGAGATTCAAATATGTATCATGTCCACAATAATAATTGTAATAATAATATATTGTTTCCCAGTTTGATATATTACATTACTATAATACAACACTATAATACAACATAGGATTCCTATGGCAACTGTGTTGATGTAATGTGTCATACATGTGGACACCATGCACCCATTTGAATAAAATTAATCCATTATATTTAAGCATTAAATTCTTCCATTGTGTCACATATTGTTTTTTTCATCTTAGAAGCACTGCTTGATCATCTTGGAAGCCACTGAAATATGTCCATCCAACTTAACAGCAATGAAGTGTTGAAATTTAAACTAAAATAAAAATGAGGCAAAATACTATGAAATAATAAGTAAATATATTGATCAATTGTTCCTTGGCCTTCCTACAAACATCTGACTGTTCTAAGAGACAAGCTTGATGCTTTGAGCATCCACCAACATCCACCAATAGTCAGGTATCATTAGACTAGAAGATAATGAATTATTTTGTTCCTTGATCTCTTAAGGTGCCCCAAAGTGTTCTATAAGCCATTCAATAGAAGAACCAATTGTGGTCTGGTTTATTTAAATGATTTAAAGGTTCTCCACATAATGTAAACCAATTTAAAGGTTCCTCTCAGAAGCTGCTTTGTGTGTGAGCTTTTCATATTCCCATTTCTCATTTACAAAAGTGGTTCTTCTTTGGCATTGTGCCAAGAACCATCTGTATCTTCACAATATTACATTAAAGAAAGTGATACATTTTAATTTGAAGTTGATTCAATAATTTTCATTCTGTAAAATCAGTGTTTTAGTACACACCTGTAATCATTTAAATAAAGTCAATTCAGTGCATCACCACCTTTCAGAAAACTTACTTGTTCCTGTGACTGGAGATGCTGGAGGTGCTGCTCTCTCCTTCAACTCGTCACCAATATGTTTCTCGCATGAAAGCTGAAAGCAGAGTAATGAAAAGTACAAAATGGGAGAAAGCAAGAAGGTGATACCTAGTGTGACTGCCGGATGATGTTATGATGACTTTGTCAGAAAGGCCTGGAGACAGAATGGGAGAAGCATCACTGCGATAAACCATCTGGATTGATTAAACACTAATGGTTTACCATTAAAAAAAGAAAAGGTAGTGAAGGAAGGAAGGAGGGAGTGTATAGGAGGGTGAAGAAGAAGTAGATGATCACTTAACTTCCATCCTCAAAGCTTTTAGAATTAATCCTCCTTTCTGCTGTTTTTGATAATGCATGGACTTCTAGGTCAGCAAATTGATGATTGGTTTGCAGACGTTGGCAATTTTAGGCCTTTATCCCCGAGGCAAAGCAGACCACTGCAAGAAAACTGAGAAAGGCACAATTCTATGATGTCTGTTTCTCCTTACTCTTAAAAGGTTTCTGCTAAAGCAGTGTCTACTTTTGTATGTACATCACATTAATTGATGTATATAGGACCAGTCAATAGCAGTTTTTAAAGAACCATACATCCAACCTGAGAACCATGTAGAAACCTTTATATTTTGTGTTTGGATGTTCACAGTTAAGAGAATTTCTAGTACTGAAAATATTGTCATCCAAAATGAATTGCTCAAATGTTACATACTGCATCCCATGCACTGATGTTTATGATGGATATGATACACTGTAAAAAGAGCATGGTTCTTGAGCAGCTTTTGGAGGTTCTTCAATATGAAACTGTGGAGGAACCTCTTAAGGTGCTTCAAGGAACCTTCAAGAACCTTGTCCTTTTATTGAGGTTTCCTTGCAGCGCCTTGATCCTTTCAAATTGAAGTACTGCCAAAAGTTAATCAAGGATTTTATATGTTTAACAGTATACTTGAATGAATGTACATAAAATGTGTGAAGGTACTGGGACACTTGCTTATTCAAGGATATTAAAGTGTTTATTCCGCTTTCTTTTAAGTAACTGTCTCCACTGTCCAGGAAAGGCTTTCTACTAGATTGTAAGCATTGTTGTATGGACATAACTGCATTTATCAACAAGAGCATTATTGAGGACTGGATGTTGGGTTATCACCACTCCACCTCATTTCCAATTCCACAACCCATCCCAAAAACTTAATGGAGCAACCTCATTCCAAAGAACATGGATCCACTTCTCCACAGCTCAGTGGTATGGGGCTTTATTCTCCTCTAGCCCACACATGGCATTAGTCGTGGTGCCAATGGATTAATATTTATCTGCTCCAGAGTATCTGATTCTATTTGCAGTACTTCTCTAGGAGGGCTAGTACTTAGGGACCTAGGTTTTCCTCATTTTAGGACATAGTCTCTTTTCCAATAACTGTTATTATATGAGACCGTCACATGCCGTATGTTGATATCTTTATAGAAGACCTTTGGCTGCTCAAATGTATAAATACTTGAGATGTAAATACTAACAGAAGTTTAATATCTTCATGAAAGTGGCCAGGATTTTCTCAAAATTTACCAAGAACCTTTTGTCTTTTAGACAATTTAAATACGTTATATGAAAAAATGACAGTATGAAGTAGTGTAAAGCAGACATTAAGACCAAGAGGATGAGCTCTAAAGAAACTGATTATTAAAAATTCCAAACACCTAGTCCAGATGAAATATGTGATAGCTGTTGGCTTCGCTTTTCTTCAAGTCTGAATGATAAGTAGCCAGAGAATCACCTGCAGAAGAGCAGTACTCTGCTGCACTTGATCAATACGTAAAGGAACTCTTATATTACACATTAATCTAATCACAGCAACTCCAATGGGCTTTTAACACAGAGTGGAGCCAGGATGGTGTCGAGGAAGGAAGAAAAGGAGTGAGAAGTTCAACAATTAAAACCATTGCACTGAAATTTGTGTCTGACTTTTAGCTCAAATTTCCTTCACATGACTATAAGACCTGAAAATGTTACAAACTGACCTCACAATTTGTGAGGATGAAGACAATTCAATTCCTGAACAGAAACACCGCTTAACAGGGCTATTTTATTATTATTATTATCATTATTATTATTATTATTATTTGAAACCTCCAAACCATCTTGTTTTTGGGAAAAGAAGAAGTGAGGTTCTTTGTGCCGCTTCTGTCTTCACCACATCTTTAACCCACTGAAAATAAAAGCAAACCCAACATATTCCACATGTTCTGCACATGTATTGAATATAGTTCTGGACACTCACAAATATGTCCAGATGTCCATTTGTCCATTTCCTCATCCCTATTTAGATTTCCAGTAACACTTTTTTGACAGTCCCCTGTAGCTGTGTAGTTGATACCCTTTTCTTTAGTGTAGATTTAAACACATGCAGTGCATTCAGAAAGCATTCAAAACTCTTTTTTTCTTCCCGAATTATTACATCATCCATGTCAGATGGCTCCATTTCTGCATAGACTGGGTTTTTCCTTCTTCTAAGACCTGGATCACTGGAGAATGACTTAAATTAGCTGTATTTTTGGTGCAAAACACAAAAATCTACATCGCTTTGTGGAAAGGGTAGCTCATTCAGAGGGGTCTGAACCCAGATCATTTTTGTGGTAGACTGACAAGTGAGCTACAACATGTTAAACTCCAAATGCAGAGCAGAGGAAAAAACTCTGTTCAAGTGGAAGTGGTTAATTTTTCTTTCACTAAATCTTTAAAAAAAATTCCACCACAAAATGTTAATAACATAACTTCTGTCTTAGCCTACATTCTTTAAGGGTAATGGTAACAGTTAAGAACAATGACAGCTGAAAGAACCCTTAGCTCTTGGTTAAAATGTAATGAAGAGTTTTAAATTCAATTCCCAAAATTCACTTTAACATCATTCCTAAACCTTACTTTAAAACTTGCATCTGTAACTTCACACACTTCATACTGAGTTTGAATGTTGTATGGCAGTAACAACCTCAGTATTAGTGGTGTTTTGAGGTGCTTCTTTTTTACAGCCAGTAACAAACAGCATATGCATAAAGCCAGTGTTATAATGATAACTGATATAATTTAATCATGTATTCTTTGTTTTTAAAACAAAATATTGTTTAAAAAAATAGGTAAAATAAAATAAAAATTGGTTCTTGGTATGTCACCAGTTTGAGAGAAATCCTTCTGTATGTGGGCCGATGTGGGTTTTAGATGCACCTGGAGGTGGACTGTATGAACATGCTAGCCAGGGCTCCACACTGTGCTCTGGTTCTCCAGTCTGTCATCAGCCAAAGCCCACTCTGCCCCCAAAAGGACACCAAACACTCTGGCCAAGTCAGGAAATGGTTTACTAGGCAAGAGATACAAGACTGAAACCAATCAAAGAAAACTGTGGGCTCACAAGTTTGAGAAGTGTCCTACAATTATGCAGATGACAATAGCAGCAGAAAATGATCAAACTGTTACAATGCCTTGACTACAAAAATTTGTTTTGAAAAAACACTGTTCCAGATAAAGCAAGAGAAATCATCCCTTTTTATAGTGACACAAGATTCCAAAATGTAAAATGATACTGAAAGTGTGTAACCAGTGAAAAGCACAAAAATGTATGTGAATGTGTTTTCACTTGTAGACTCTGACAGCTGTACAAATGTGCGGTTGTTATACAGTTAGATAATATCTGCAGTTACAGTCACAAATTACAGAAAGATGCATTCTGCCATTGATATGTAAGATACTGATCAATTATTTTTCAACTGAAAAAATATAAATGTCCTTTGAGAGCTTTTTACAACTGAGTGAAAAAATGCAACAGAAAAAAAAGACATGTTTAAGACAAAAGGGAATCTTTCTCAAATGAAGGCTAACAGATTAACAATGAAGGGCAAAGCTAAGAGAAATTAAAAACAAGTGCAGCTCCATTAACTGTCAATGCTGTATGGACTTAATTTGTCCCAGTTTAAGAAAACCTTAATACTATGGAATGTCTAAGTACATAGGGAGTTGGCATCCACTACATTCTTAAATGTTCAAATATATCCAATAAATAAGATTTATTTCCATTACAATTCAAATTTTGCATTGTTTATTAATTCCCTGACACTGGATCTATGATCTTACAGTATACACATAATAAAATGCCACTTGTGCAGCCACCACCATCGCTGTCTGATCTCAATCTTCTTACTCCATGTTTTAACATTATTTGGAAAGACCAGATGTCATTTATATTGTGTGAAAATTACAAAACGCACAAATAGAAATAAACCAAATTACTTGCAACATTAGCTTATATTAAAAGTACTTGTATTTTCAAAAAATACAAGTGAAAATATGATTATGTGGAGATACAAAAGCTTTATTCAGACAGTGATGATATGAAACATACTCTTATGTAGAACTGTAGTTTCCTTTAACTCCCTATTCTCACTCAGGTCAGTGTTGCAACATCAACTACATCCTATCTATTATATTTCAGGCCACAATATTATGGTAAAACAAGATCTTTCATAAACAACATTGAAGTTGATTTGATGCTACCAACCCTCAAGTTACCACTGGTCAATTGCCTTTTTCCTTGAGCTAGTCTAACCATGAATGCATACAAATGACATCAGCCAAAATGCATAAAATGAAAGACAGGAATATTGTCTTAAGCAGGGTTTCGTTCTACACAATGTTTGACAGCATAACCAAGCCTGAGAGAAGTAAATGGCAGTTTCAGTCAGAATTATCAAAAACCTCCAGTCAGTTGATAAGCTGTACACATTATCTGCACACCTTTTCTGGTGTTTCTAGGCAGAAGAAACCAAATCTGGACTGACAGTTTTGATCCTCATCAAATAAAACAATTCAGAACCTAAAACTGAATTTGTGTAGCCATAACAACCTCCAGCCTGTGTTACGAGATTACTATAGTAATACAAAAGAACACTACTAGAAATGGCTAAACTGGTCTCAAATCTAATCAAATTATTTGGAGGCAGATCCTGTCTGTAATTGCAGAAGACACGTTCTCTTCAATCAGGCAAGTGAAGAGTAACTGTCACATTTTAAAACATCCCTACTAGTTCACTCCAGTGAGAAACATTTTCTTCAGAACAGATTCTGAGTACTGAATCCAACCAGGTGTTCAGTGCTCTCAGGCCATGAAAACCACAAAGATGAAAAAGAAAACAATGAGGATGAGGAAGATCTTGATGAGCAACCAGCGGTTGTTGGAGACGGACTGAAAGTACTTGAGTATTTCACTATGAGCAAGGTCGACATTGAGCTGAGTGTCTTCAACATTAGCATCAATCCTACAACACAAAAACATTCAATTATAGAACAAACAGTTACAAAATATCTATACTTCACTGGTAAGCTCCAGTGAAGTTTTCATTTCCTTTCTTCTTGTTTGTCTTTTCTAACCTTTGAACGGTCTCTTCTTGCTCTTTCACCATGTGGGCCAGCTGCTGGAATATAGATCCCAGTTCCACAATAGTGGACTCTATGTTCTGCATAGTGTTTGCTCGGTCCTGAATAAAAGAGTCCTGAACACACACACACGCACACACACACACACACACACACACACACACACAATTTAAACTTCAATTGAACATGTGTAGCGACTACACCTTAACAATACAGTAAAACACAGCACATAATTTACCTTCTCATTGAGAAGCTGCATTTGTTGGCTGGAGCGCAGGTCCATGTCAATAGAGATGTCTGCACTTTTAGAATTATCTTGCATCAATACCGAATTATCTGTGTGAATTAAGAGTCAGTGTTACAACCAAATATAAAAGTACATTTATTGACTGAAGAAATACTACTTCTCCTACTGAAGCTTTTGTCCTGGAATGAAGATGTGGAGACTGGAGACTGAGAAAACTGCTCTTGTCTGCTTTTCTGCTGCTTCAGATTCTACAGAGGCAGATCATAATTATGTCACTACCTGCAAAAGCACAATATGTGCATAAAACATGGCAGTGTTCATTTGTCTCAACAAGCTTTACCTCTGTTCTGACCTCTAGGACTGATTTGAAATCACTTGACATGGATGCCAGTTTTGACTGGAAGAGACAAAAACAAAAATTGAAAGCACTAATCTCTTCTCAGTTCACAAAACATGCTGAACACATTTGGAAGAAATCCATACCTGCAACGAAACAACGATAGTATTGGAATGTGTTTGGAGATGTCTACTGTTTTGACCATTCCTGGAGCGGACCAGCTCCTGCAGCTGGGCTATCTGTTTATTCAAGTTGTTAATGTCCTAGAAGAAACATAGAATTATGGTAACTGTATAAAAATGAAAGGAATGATTAGTGATCTGCACATGCAAAAAAAGTTAAGGATTTACCTGTTTCACAATATATGTCAACTCATCAATCTCCACAGCCTTGTCATCAAAGAGGGATTTTCTTTTGGCAACTGTGATAAAAAAAATAAAACATTACAAATCTTAACTCAGTTCATTGAATGGAGTTGTATGCATTGGAATGCATCATAAAGTGAAAAGGCACTTGCGTATTGTTAGCTTTTCCAGCTTGGCAAACGTGTTACTAAGGTCCCTGCCAATCCGCCTGCAAAGGGGACAAAAATATTTTCTGGTCATGGGAAAACAATGCAAAACAATAAAATAAACAACTGATCTGTTTGTGATTTTAAAACTTAAAAAAGCAATAAAGCACTAATCACTGGCCAGTCAAAATTTCATCCACTTCAGGGTCTTGTTCAATTCGTTTCTCCCTTCATCAATTCATTGAAATAAGGGGGACTGTGTAACCCCAAAGTGGCCGAAATTGGGAACTTTCTGGACTGGCGGATTATGGGTGCCCCTAAGATAACAAAAATGCCAAATGTTGTTAAATGTAAAATTCTGAAATACTGTAATACTCACTTTGCCATTAGAGTGAAGTCACTGCGTTGTCTGACTGCACTGTGAACTGGTTTAATGGCCTGTGCTCCATTCTGGAAAACATTGGTTTAACTCTTGTGTGGTATTCACATTTTTGTTACTTATTGTTACTCTAGTGTTCATGGGTTTGGTGGACCCGCTGCTTTTTGTTGTTATAAATTCAACATAATAAAGCAATTTTATATTAAAATACTTAACTGGAGTTTACTTCACCCCATATCTTTATTAGATTACATTTATTTAATAAAAAAGTACTACTTGTTTTATTGTTGGCTTTTTAATAAATTGTCAGTTGGGGTGATAGCTTGGGTTTGTTTTTCCATATTGTTCCCACCATTGTCAGCTTCTTTAGGAGCTCCTGTAAGGTAAAGTAAAGGTAAAAAAAACTGTCACATCATGATGTGTCCACTTAGTCCCTGGGTCGTGTCCAGGACAACTCTCATTCCTTGTTTTTTTTCAGGGACTCCTTCTTTTGGCTTTCCTGTGTAGACGCCAAGCATATGATGAAATGGCATCACAGGCTGCACAGACCTTTATTTCATACTTTGCATGTCTTGTTAATAAATATTACCTGAAGGAGCAGGGGCTCCTAAATGGCTTCAGCTTCTCATCAAGGCAATGCACCCACTTGTCCCACACTGTCCTGATGGCAGCAAGTTTGTCTCTCTTCTGTTTAGCTGATCTGTCATCCCAGTTCTAAAAGTGGATTAACCTGGAAATTACAGTATGTGTGTGCTGCAGGGATTTTGTGGATTCCCTTTTGGACCTGAAAGCTCCAGCAAGGGTAAGAAGCCTGAAGTAAACCTGTAAATGGGTTTGGTCCATCTCCATCCACTTTTCTCCAAAAACACACCTTCCCTCTAAATTAGTGCAATCCAGAATGTTCTGGATCTGTGATGAAAGCTCAAATGAAAACTTGATGTCCTGCACAAGAGAAACTGCCATCTGGTCCTAGTTTCATCTTTATTACATTGGCAGCCATGTGTGGTGGCTCATTTCTTGGGCAAGGAGAGCATTCAATGGGCTAGTCCTGGGGCTGCCTGCTGATGGGTTGGGGATGGGACTCAGGGTCCAGTGTCCTGAACATCCTGAATGTAATATAAATGTGTAGGGGGGTATACAGTATGTGTTCATCCAAAACGTGTTCCGATATATGTTCTTCACAGAAAAACAGCCAAGACTAATGCATTCCTTTGATTAAAAAATCAAAATGGGTCCCACAGACCCAAACACCATACAAGTGTGAAACATATGATTTGCTTTTATCCTCATGGCATGCCAAATAATGAAACTAAACAATGTGAGCATTTACAGAGCCACATACACACCTGTCTCCCTTGCAAGGATTTGCATACAGATTCAAATTCACTAGTGCGATCTCGGCAGGACACAAAGCTGGTGTCTACTGAAGGGGGCAGTGACAACGGCATGGCCAGTGGGGTTTCCAGGGTCTGGACCAGCTGGGACTGGGTCTGTGAAGGCCCAGTGTAGACCCCGTCCTGGCTGCTCTTAGGACCATGACGGCGACGAGTATTCATGGATGCTCTGATGCATTACCTGAGAAATGGACAGAAGTCTGAGTTGAGCAGATGGAAAACACACATACTGTCAAAACACAACAGTGATGTGAGGTGGGTGGTTCCTAAAACACACACACTGTCAATGCAGGATACACAACACTAATGTGTGTGTGTGTGTGTGTGTGTGTGTGTAGCTAATAGTTGCTTGATAAGATATAAGATGCCATGAAGGAGAGAAACTGGGTATTTAAATACCAACCCCCCCCCCCCCACACACACACACACACACACACAGATAGAGAGAGAGAGAGAGAGAGAGAGAGAGAGAGAGAGAGAGAGAGAGCTTTAGAGCAGTATCTCCAGTATCTCCGTAACTACAAGACTGTCTCCATAAACCACAGCGCGTCTGAACTGCCTTTATACACACGACAACGTCCGGAACAGCTATGATATTGACATTTCTGAATTCCTTACCGACGAACCAGCCTAATATTGCCCTTCCTGATACTTTTCCTTTCGTTACTTCGGCTGTAAAGAGCTGTTAGTTGTCAACATCCGGGTCCTGCACCGACACACCGACGTCACCGACGCCACGTCTTCTTACGGCTTCACAGACAGATTACAAATGTGTGGAAATTAATACATAAATTAAATATTTTTAGACTTTATTTAGGAGACTAAATAGCATAAAGGGTCGTTTGTAAATTTTAGAATGTCTCACGAAAGTCGATTTATTTCTTCTTACCCTCTTTCTATTTTCACCACATATCCACTGTAAATTGATATTTATTTTGTTCATGACTGAATGGTAGCAGATAAATGTAATTTCATTTATATTTTTGATGATGTGCTCTTATATAAATTAAATATATTCTTTAAAGACTAGAGTACAGTGATTAGAGCTGCTCCTGTTTATTTATTTTAATATAACAATCATGTTTTATTCCCGTTTAACCACTTAAAGCCTAATACTAGTTCCGTTTCTTTACATCTGGAATGTTTATTTGACCTTCTGTATAATTATTTTAATTTGCATGACTTTTATTTTGTATAACAGTTGATGCACCAGGAATTCACTGAACACAGCAGTTTTGTTTTTAAGAGATAAAATATAAAACAGTGATCGGAGTTGCCTTACACGTCTGTATGTATCTTTTGTAGTTTGTGCAGTGCACATATAATTCACCAGTGAGCAGCAACTGTGGATTTGATTTTAGTTTCTTGTTTCTGTAATTATTAATGTATTTAATGTATTATTATTGTTATCATTTACATGTTATCATATGTGATATCTATAATATATTATCACAAATGTTGCAGATTAAAAAAACTAAAATATGTTTCAAATATAATTTGCTTTCAAGGGTTAATTACATTTAAATTCTGTCTTGTACTATTAATAAATATTACTCTTTGGGAGCAGGCATTTATGGCATTTTAACACTAGATGGCATGAAAGTGCTGCATATGAAGTCAATGACAGCCTTTCAAAAGTGACTAAAGCACTGTTATATTAATATCAGTAATATAGATAGTCATTTATCAGTAATATATTTTCTTATCTAGATTTTAAACCATCTTCATATATAAAGCCATTGTTTTCTTTAAGCTCTGACATTTTCAGACTTTTATGTTTTACAATTAATATTTTCTTGTTTTATTGTCATGTGCACAGTAAAAACTGTACAATGAATTCTTACTTTATACTCCTCAACACTCAAGCTTTATTATTGTGCAGGATGACAATAAAGTTAACTGTGCACAGTACTGTCAATGTCATAAAGTACACTGTGCATTATTGCAAAAGTGGTGCGACAATATATACATAGTGTATCCCTATAGTGAGTGCAGTTAGCATACCACATGATGAAACTGATGAGAAGTCTCAACTGTGCATCTGAAGAAGTTGCTGAGAATGACTGACACACCAAATTTCCTCAGCCTTCTGAGAAAGTACAGTCACTGCTGGGACTTCCCAGTGATTTGTTGTGTGTTGTGAGACCAAGCGAAATCCACACTGATGTGAACACCAGGGAATTTGGAGCCCTCTCCACCTTACTGAAGCACCTTTATGCTAACAGGTCCTACACATCTTTAACAATGTTTTTAATTTAATATTTCCCACTTGTGCCTAGAACCTAGAGTATTTAAAATTGAAATAGGGGTTTGTTACTTTTCAGCATGAACCATAATAAGGGCAGGGATGTGATGAAACAGAATTCACTGTTGCTCATTTATTATTCACACCGAAAAGTCATGCAGCTCATCACATCTGCTCCACTGAAATTCTTCAGAATCCAGGTGCCCCTGACCAATGAGACCTGAGCTAATGACACATTGGAGCATTCTTGTTCTATGATTGCAGTCAATTCCCAGGATATATACAAATACTATGTGTCACTAAAGCTAAAATCATTTATGATGATAAAGTGAGGCATTAATGGTAGACAATGCTTCACAAATACTCTATATGGATAAATGTATTGGGACACCTGCTCATAAATTGTTTCTTCTAAAATCATGGGTGTTAAAAAAGGTTAATCCTACTTTTGTTGTCCAGAGAAGGCAAACAAGCAAAATTCAACAGAACATTTTCAACATCATTGATGACAAAAGTCTGGAAAAGTGGGATATTATGCAGGTATGCACACTAGGATAAAAGCTATACATGTCTTGCCACTGGTGAAGCACAGACAATACCATTCTAGGCTAAAGTCTAATATTCTAATATTAGATGGCTTTAATATTTCTCTCACTGCAAGAGAACAGTAACAGTACCCACTAAGACTTAGAATTACTGAAAATAATTCTGTTCTTGTTGTTATGCTCTTATTACAGTGCTAAAACAAAGTGCTAGGTTATGTGGCTTCTGTGTGAACTGTTGCACTGACAAATCAGAGCATTTTTAATTTTGAGGCAAAATAACAGGGCAGTAAAAACAACCAATGTGACATTATACAACATTTATACAGTTATAGTTACAGTTATATAGTTATGAAACTAGGACACAGAAGCTAGACTTCACTGATGCAAGCTAGACAATGCTTGCACCACAAAAAAGAATATAAAATAATTGCTCAATTTAACATAGTTTATACAAACTGCTCTTACTGATCTGCAGTTTTGCACCCTTAAAAATAAAAGTTATGTGAGCAGTGTTATTTATAAAGACTTTGTAAACACTTAGTAAAAGTTTTGTAAATGAGATGTGTAAACTGGTAAACAGCCCTTGTATCAAGTGAAGGTTCTTTAAGCCTTTAAAAGGTTCTTCACACTCACACATGAACAAAAATGTCTATTTATGAAAACAAAGGTGTTAAAAAACATTGCAAGTGCAAACTGAAACTGATATTCAGTACAAAACAAATAGCAGCAGTGATTCAACATGTAGATGAACAGACCACACCAGTCAAGTTCTTCCTGGGTCTGTCAAAAAATAAAAATAAAATCAATTCAAACAATGCATCAATAAAAATATACAGTTTTCCATGAATGCTCCAAAACCTAGTAGGACATCTTCCCTGGGCAGTAGAGACAGTTACTCCAACAAAAGTAGGATACACTCATTTAAATAGTCTTGAATGAACAGGTGTACCAATACTCTTGTCTATATACTACAAGCAATGAGTAACAGTATATATACATACATATTGCATGTATATGTTAATACAATATTAACAGTAATGTTAATAAGAACTCAATCTTTTAAAAGCTGAGTCAATGGTAGGCATAAAAATCATGATATGGGTTTTACCTGCAGCTGCAGGCACTGTGCTGAACAAATGGTAACTCAATCATCTTTCTGGTGTCCTGTAACACCTATTTAAAGTGAATAAATATTAATAGTTAACATGTTATAAATAAGCAGAATGAGTAATTTATCAAAACCTGACTTTGCTGATGTTGTTTGTCATACCTGCACCAAGACAGTGTCATTTTCCACAGGCACGCACACCGTAGCCTCGTCACCACAGTAGCCCCCACAGCGTTGCACAGGTACACAGTGTGGGATAATAATGTGGTGCATTTCCTCTGGGAATTCATGCCAAACTTTGACTAAAGTTTCTCGTGGCTGGCACTCACTTTTACACAAGACAGGTTGAAGATAATTCAGGTCTAGCAAAGTTGAGAGGAACAATATTAGTTTACAGATTCTAAGGAAGTGTAGAGTTACAGTCTCTATCCCCATGGATGGAGCTATTTGTTAAGCCACATCCAATTTAAGCAACTGTGAATGATTGACCAACATTAGGCCATGTGTACTGTAACTCAACTGAAAGGTCAAATGGTGGAATAAATCAGAATATCATCTGTCAAATTTAAACCTGTAATTTCTTTTTAACATTCATTAAAGTGTTTTACATAGTGTGAAAAATACATGTTGATAAACAATAAATCTTAAATAGATAATATATTGTAAATAAAATCATCATGAACTGTCATAGATTTTACAGTTTATATCATAAAATTACCATCTTGAAGGTTTAATTATAATTGTAATATTATTGCTATATTAGGCACCCCCAAATGGTACACTTTGATGTATGGAAGGATACAACCCCCCCACAGTATCTTTAATTATAGTGACCAATGAGTTCACAGATTAGTTTTCCGTCTGGTGAGTGCGGCACAGTAGAACAGTGCTTAAACATTTGCATAGAACAGCATATAAAATAATAACGGTTGGCGATGCAGTTCATGAAGGGGGGTTAAAAAGTGCAATTGAAATACCTGGGGTAGATTTATTGTTGTCACAGGAAATTCCTTGAGGATGCTATGGTTTGGGAAGAACACAAAAGATTGAATTAGACCTATGATTTAAACAACGTGCTGATCATCACAGTCCCATTTAAAAGCTATAAACCTAGTTTACACAAGTATAGAAGTCATGAGTCTCTGAGTCAGCACTTCCTCACTTCTTCAAGGCAGATATGGCAAACTGCATTTCAGCATTTGGTCAGATCCTGCCAAGATGTGCTTGAACATGCACCAACATTATATATATATATATATATATATATATATATATATATATATATATAAATGTATAATATATATATATAAATAAATGTTTATATATATATATATATATATATATATATACACACACACACACACACACACACACACATATATATATATATATATACATATATATATATATATATATATATATATATATATATATATATATATATAAACAAACCCACTTTTGGCAACATTTGCAATGTAATTTCAGCACAATGTGTCATTGCAGCTGGGAACTCTCTCAGTGCACACTCCTTTAAGAAATGACGCAATCACCATCCACAGATTACATGTGCTCAGCCCAGCAGCACTGGAGATGCACAGATTCTCAAACTCCACACAGGATTATACGGTGTTAAATGGAGCTATGGAGGGTTGTGAGTGACCCTGTCCAAAATAAGACATTAGGAATATCAGCATTTCTCAACAGATCCTGACACAATAAGAGTCTGGCAAATTCTTAAGTGAATCAGTAGCTTTAACACAAGGAATCCTTGTTTAATACTGCTAAAAAAAAAAAAAAAAAAGTTTGGGTCACTGAGAAAACAGGCTCACATTAACAACGAATAAATAAATAAAAATATTTATCAAAACCATCAAACCAGTCACTACTTGGTTACTACACTGCTCTGGAAGAACAGAAATATCACTTTAATACGTAAATCAAAATATCACTTTGGTTCCTACCTTCAAGTCAGATTCATAGGTCTGATAAAACAAAGCAGCAATGGACACCCCCCACAGGAACACAGGCAGACTTCCCCCCATCTCATTAAGAGAAGAGACCCTCAGTCTGAACACACTCTTACTCCCCAGACTCCTGAAACCTCGACTTCCCCAGTAAATCCTCCCTCTGTCCGCCTCCCTGAGCAGCAGGGGGCAGGGTTTTCATGATCAGCAGTCTCTCAGGCACATGCAACATTGCATTGGGAAACACTTACACCAGGAGGCACCCCTACCCTGTACATTTTAGAGCTGTCACCGCTCCCAGCACACCTGATTCAACTAGTCAGGTCAGCAAGCCCTCCAGAGCTGCAGGGGCTGTGTTAAACCTCAAACATGCAGGGAAGGGGTGCCTCCAGGACCCCACAAGTTTGAGAAACACTGACTCACTCCTAAACCTGGGGTGTCAAACCTTGTCAGAATCGGCTCAGTGTGGCTGCAGGTTTTTATTCTAAACAACTTAATCAACTTGTCAGCCTTCAAACAAACGATCACATTACTGATCACGTTTTGCTGGAATGAAATCATGCAGTCACGCCGGCCTGTTCCTGACCTGGTTCGACATCCTGACCTTAGGCAACTCAGTGACAGTAATGGGCCTTAAACTCAGATACTTTAGTTAACATGTCGTAAAGTCCCTCACCCCATTGTTAGTCCTAATTAATATGACCAGTGTCACTGAGGTAAACAAAGCCATTACTCCAAAATGGGACCTTAATACAATATAACAACAGACGCAGGCAACACAGCAAGTGTGTTAAATTACAAATACATTTAAATTGATTTTTGGATATTTCAGATTACACATGATATAAAATTATATTATTTAAGTAATATTAGTTTTAAAAATTGCTTTTCATTTAAAAAATTCCCCAATAGCAAGGGGATAACAGACCACTGTTGGCCCACTGACAGCAAAGCGGTCCACTGACATTTTGCTCATAACTTTCCTTGGAGCACTTTTTGTAGGTACTGAGCACTGTATACTGAGAACCCCCCACAACACCTGCTTGATGTTCTCGAGATACTCTGATCCAGTCATCTGGTCATAACAGTTTGGCCGTTGTAAAAGTGACTCACTTTTTCTGCTTCCACCACATCAGCTTCAAGAATTGACAGTGCACCAACTGCCTCATATAATATACCTTATTTACAGGTTTCATTCAAATCAGTAAATCAATGTTATTATTAAGGTTGTGATGGATTTATATAGCTAATCTCAATTAACTTCATAATTATTATATATTAGAGATACAGAAACAGTTGTATAATATTATCAGACAGTAGTAGAATTTCTATTAGCTGGTTGATGTTCTGAGGAACACTAGACCTGGCAACCATGTCAGTCTTTAGTGCAGCAAATCAAGCTTGAGCAAGCAGTGAACACTGAGTGTGTGAAAGGTGTTTGAGGTGAGTCCACACCACTGAGTGTGTGAAAGGTGTTTGAGGTGAGTCCACACAACGGAGTGTGTGAAAGGTGTTTCAGATCGAACTCTGGATCCATAAACTGCCATCTAAAATTTTCAGGCAAATCACACTGCCTCTTAATTTCAGCCAAATGATCACTCATAGAATGTGGCACACCATCCTGAAAAATTACCTTCTGACAGTTGCTCTTCCCAATGATGATTGTTAGTCTGACTGAAGAAGTCACTGCTGTTTCAATAAACCTGTGAAAATAGTTGAAAATGTATACTTCTGCAGGCACCACACACTTAATACAGTATACAGTATCTGCTATACAACACATGCATGTCTCTTAAATGTTAACATATGAAAAGAATCAACCATGTACTCTTCCAATGGATTTTTTCAACTAGAAAACATCCAAAACAAAAACAAAAACATTTCAAAATAGAACATATTGGAGATGCAGTCAACTCAAAAGCTCTGAAATTTTCTGTATACCATCCGCATAAACTTTTTGCTATGAAGCACAATCTTCTAAACAATATATATCTGGACAATTTCTCATTTTCTGAAGGTGAAACCCTTACTGGGCACAGTTTTAGTCAGATGAACTTCAACTGTGTCTTGGTATGCCCATCTAATTTCCTGGGTTATTTCTGCCCATAAACATCTAGTGGAACCATTGAGACATTGGACTCTTTGGATTCAGATTTTTCCAGACTAGGGACTTTTGTCAAATGTGTCATGTCTGTCATTTGTCAGTCCTGTTCGCCTCTCTTTCTTGTTGTTGTTGTTTGTCCCCATGTGCTCCTAAGCACATTGGCTGTGTGTTTTGTCCTTGTCTCCTCCTGCTTGGCCCATTCCCAGCTGTGTTGGATTTGTAACCCAGCCCCTTCATCATCATGTCCCAGGTGTGGCCAATGTTGGCTTGTATTTAAGACCATTTCTTTCAGTCAGTTATTCATTTCTGTTGGTCTTGGTTCCCTACCGGTTTGCTAGTTTTGGTCATCAGTTAGTCATTTCAGTCAAGATTGCGGTTATCTGTCATCCCTTCAGTATTTATCAGCTTTTTTCATTTGTTTTGTTCCTCAAGAGAGTCTTATATGCCCCCTTGTAGGGGAAATGCAGTGCAGACTCATTATAGTCTCATTTGATATGAGCAAATCTAAGCAATATGCAAGCTCTACTGGCACAATAACTTCAAAAATGTCATGCATGACATCTGGGAGGTAACATGAAAATGTTTAAGGCTTTTATTAAAATTTTCCCAACCAACATAGTTTAAAACATGATTTTCCTTCAAAGAATTTTATAACCATGATTCATGTTAATCTGCTTTGTGACAAAGCTTTCAAAGGTGGAGCTCTTTTTTTGTAATCTCAAGACTAATTATCAGATTTAATCTGATGTGGGTGTTTGTTTTAGAACTGCAAATATAGAGAAATATTTTCCTCACAAATTAGTGATTCCATATATTTTCCTATACTTGATCTAGTTGACATGTGTGCTTCTTGGTGCCAGAAAACTGCAATAAAAAAAGGTTTGTGGCATGTCTGTGATTAACTTTTTTCTACAAAAATAAACAATTGAAAGAAAAAAAACTTCAACTGAAGGTTGTTGTTTCTAAAACACTTCAATAAAATGTCGTTACATTTAACCAATTCTGACCTCATTTCTGGAAAGGTTTTGAAAATTATAAAATTTACGTTGGTTACTAATTTCAGATTCAGTGATTTTAATCAACTTTCAAAAATTGTGGGTTTAATACATACATGCATGCTTTAAGCTGTCATTACTAACCTACACTACTTTGTTCAAATTGAATCATCTTGCTCAGAACAATTCAGAAACATTTTATCTAATTTTTCTTTATGTAAAAGTTACTATGGCGTGCTCAGCAATCAACCAGAAAAAAAAAAATAAAAAAAATAAAATAAAATAAAAAAACACACAAAAAACAAACCCAAAACAACTGTATCAATTTGAACATTTTATTGTTCTGAAGCAGCAAAAAAAAAAAAAAAAAAGAAAAAAAAAAAAAAGGTACATAAAACTTTCCATACACTCCAGTGGAATGCAGGTTTCTCTCCTGTGCATTTCTAGTATGGTCTTTAATAATCATTCTAAAAAGGAAAAGTGAGCATTTAAAGTAGTTGCTTACAAAAGCATGTGTATTTATGCATTTAAAGTGAACATCCCTTTTGGTTTTTTGAACCACATGTCAAATCCAACCACAAAATATTTCCATGTACAAACCTGAAATTAAAAAGACACTTTCAAACCAGAGGTCTACTGACACTATACATTTGATTACATACAAAACAATGTTCAGCTACAGATTACAAGAAATTTTAAAACTATTTTCCATCAGTGATAAAAAATAGTAAATTCTTTTAAAATGCACCAAATCATAATTTTAATACAGGTAATCTGAGCTTCATTCGGAATGGTAAAATACTGATAGCACCAACACTGACCGTCTACAAATGACAGTCTGCCTGGTCACCAAAATATGACTAGAGCTTGATAACAGTAATTCATTCCTATATTACAAAGCATTTTAGAAGTCAGGTTGGTGTTGTAAAACATATTTACATAAGAGGCTTTGTCTAAGTACATATCTAATTTGAGTGTCTAACTTGTTTTAATAAACTTGTTGATAATGGTATTGATCCAGGATTGGACATTAGAGCCAAAACCTGAGAAAAAAAAAATCAGAACTCTTATTCAGACATTTTAAATAGATGAAGTGTCTCACATGGGGATCATATAAGAATGTGCAGCACTACATGATCCCTCACTATCAACTATGGTCCTGGATTCTATTGATTATGCTGGTATGTCGCCATACTTTGGGTTTTATACCCGCAGCAAGTCATCTCAGTACTGATTCACTACATATTAATATGGTCCTGCTATTTGTGATGTTGCTGGTGGACCTATACATGTGGTAGATTTCAAGTGCCATCATGCAGCAGCTTAAAATAGCTTGATCATGCTTTCCCTGGATTTGCCAACACCAACCCATTTTACTGCAAAACAAGAAAAAAAAAAAGTGTACAAAAACATTAATAACAATAAAAAAAAAGATCAACAATACTCAACATTTTGTGTAATATTGTCTTACCTGGCACCTGTAAGAAGTTCTCAATAAAGCGAATGTAGGCCTGTGCCTGAGCTGGCAGTTCATCAAAGTTGCGTGCTCCTTCTGTGCTACAGCACCACCCAGGTAACGTCTCATAGGTCACAGACACCTTTGTCAGGACATCCATGTTAGCTGACAAGGAAAAATAAATAATATAACACCACCCAAACAGGGAAGAAGGCCACTGCAAATTATTCCCCAAATCAAACAACATAACCAACCTGGAAAACTGGGCAAAGGCTTGCCATCAACAGTATAGGCCACACCCACTTTTATTTCAGGCAAAGCATCAAGGATGTCCAACTTGGTCAGAGCAATACTGCCAAAGGAATGAAAAGAAAAAAGCAAATACATTAAGAGTATAACAGTGACAGGAATTTGACAGATATTAAATAAATAACCAAGCAAGCTTAAGTCATGCTGAGTGCAGAGATAGAATCTTACGCAGTGAAACCGTTCACCATGTGAGCATATCGAACCAAAACCAGGTCTAGCCACCCACAGCGTCGCCGCCTGCCTGTTGTCACTCCAAACTCTCTTCCTCTGGACTGCAGCAGATATCCAGTCTCCTAAACACCAATGAGAACAAAATCTACATTAGAATTAAACATACTTGTATTAATTTTTACACAGAGAGACAATCATATACACTCACATTGTCCTGCTCTGTAGGGAATGCTCCAACACCCACTCTAGTAGTGTATGCCTTGACTACTCCATAGACCCGTCCAACATGGGATGGAGGCACTCCAAGCCCCGTGCACACTCCTCCAACTGTGCAATTTGATGAGGTCACAAAGGGATAGGTCCCTGAGGAATGCACAAGTTTTGGTAAGTCCATGGTTGATCATAGACTGGAAGGCCAATAGAAACAAGCAAAACAGCTTCAAAAAAGTAATTGTGTGTGCATGTTTATAATAATGATAATAAAAACAAGATATCAGCTGCATGTTACCCAAATAAGTATATAATCCTTACCAAAGTCAATATCTAACAGGGCAGCATTAGCTCCTTCCACAAGAATCTTCTTGCTAGGTCCAGTTAGGGCTTTGTGCATGAAGTAAACCCCATCAGTGACCAGAGGACGTAATCTCTCAGCATAGCCCTATAGGTGGATTAAAGACTGTGAAATACTGATGCATGACAGCCAGCCCCCATGATGTCAAGGAGGGGACTGATATGCTTTAAATCATTACCTTCAGTTGCTCCAGCTCTGCATCAACATCAATGTTGAGATTGGGGTACATGGTCTGAAAATGGCTAGCCAGCACATGGAATCTGTGGAGAGATTTGCCATTATGTAAAGAACAATAATAATAAAAAAAAAATACACCAGAGTTCAAGTAAAACTGTACTGAAAGTCCCTAAAGATGCTCACTTCTCTTCAAAAACTGAGAAATCAGAGAGTAAATCACACACTCTCAGTCCATTGCGTGCTGCCTTAGAAGAGTACGCTGGACCAATTCCTTTTTTAGTAGTTCCCAAACTGCAACACACAAAGAGATAAATGAAAACAATGTACAATATAAGTCAAAGGAAACATACTTCGTTTGAGAGGCGGTTAGAGAAAAGGGAAACCCACTTCTTCCCAGCCTGCTGCTGCCTTTGTTGTTCTTGTATTCCATCAACAGCCTGGTGGAAATTAAACACTACAAAATACAGAGAAAGTAGATGGTAAACTGGCTGCACCTGAATACCAGAACAGGAACTTCACAGAATAAATTTTAATCAAAACCACATAATTCACTTAAACAAGAGTACAGGCTGAAACAGTCTACCAATATGGGCACGGTCAGAAATCTTCAGTCTCTCTTCCCAACCCTGAAGACCTAAAATGAAAGAAAATAAATAAAAAATCTCTCAAACAGAAATAATGTAAGCAGTAGGACTGGCTGATATTAATATTGTGATATAAACAGAGCATTATATGGGCTGGGACAATATTGTTTAGACTTAGTTTTAAAGTTTAGAAGTTAAACCACTTGTATTTTAAACACTTTCTGTTTCAATCTTGCAGAAACTTTTCTGCTCCCTTCCATCCCCCACTTGTGTCCTCACATACACACTATGGGGGGGGGGGAGTGTAAGACTTAGTGTGTATGAAGAAGAAATGAAGATCAAAATTCAATATGTTTTAATATTAAACAGACGAAGGTGAAGAAGGATTTTGTATGGTGTACATTTTTTTCACGTCATATTATACAATACGATAAAAAAATTGGGATATGACTTTTTTGTCCACATCACCCAGCCCTACTAAGTAGAGGACTACACATCTGTAAACAATTCAGTAGGTTATAAACAGAATTGGTTTCAAAGTAATGCAGTTTCATTAACACTGAACACCCATTGTTTTGTGTATCCTCTCCTTACATCCACCCCCCCCTCCCTCCCTCTCCACCTCTACCCCCACCAACAACTCACCACTGCCTTTCTGCAAATTCTTCTCAGCCTCTTCAAACAAGCCTGGGAGATGAATCACAACTCCATTTCCTGGGTAAGACAGAGTGGGAAAGAATGAGTAGTCAGCCAAAGATAATCAATCTACAGGTAAAATCAAATGACCAGTAATAAAAAACATAAAACAACCACTAAAGCTGACAGAGACAGTTTCTCAATCCTGGTGGCACCCCTATCCTTAATATATTAGAGCAGGGGTTCTCATACCTGGTCCTGGAGTACCACTGCCTTGCTTGTTTGAGTTTTCCCTAATTCCAGCAATCCGATTTAATGAATTATCTACCTAATGAGCCCCTGCTGAGCCAAACTGGGAGTTTTCTAGCAGAAAACCTCTAAAACAAGCAGGGCAGTGGCCCTCAAGGACCAGGATTGAGATCCACAGCTTCCCCTGCTCCCACCACACCTGATTTTCCTCATTAGCTCATTAACAAGCCCTTCATAGCTGCATGAAACTATTCTAAAACTAGAACGTGCAGGGCAGGGGTGCCTCTGGGAGCAGGGTTGAGAAACGTGGTCTAACGTGATCCTCGCTTTATCATTTTAGATTGGCAGCTTTTCGGAAACCGTGACTGAGCAAGTTTCCCAGGAAAAACATTTTAGACCATTGTTTTCATAACGACCTCCAGGGGGCGGCAGCGAGACTGGCGAACATACAGGAAAGAAGAAAGGTCAAAGCAAACATACCGATAAAAGAGACGGCCTTTTTATTGAGGACGCCGCTGGGTAACAAGTGAAAGTCGTATTCCACTGATTCCACGACCACCGTGTGCCCGGCGTTATTCCCTCCCTGGTGAGAGAGGTCAGGGTTAAGAGAATGGCGGGAGTGTAAAAGTGGGAGTGTGCTAAAAACCTGATAACTCACTCAAGGGCAAAACAGAAAGAAGCCAAATTTACTCCATTAATGTTACAATTACGGCAAGGCATCACTGGTGCGTTTGTTCAGAAAGTGATTCGTGGCAGTTGTGAAACCCCTGTTGGCTGTAACGCATATAAAACCTCCTCTCCAGTGAGCAGAGGAGGGGAATCCACGGACAGAAAGTAAACAATCCACTCCAGGATTTCGTTCCGGCTCCCGGACGGCGTCGCTGTAGTTCTGGGAGACGCCGCTGTTGCCATGGGCGACCGGGCGGCCGGAACAAACCCCTGGAGTGGATTGCTTTACGTTCTTTCCGCGGATTTCCCTCCTCTGCTAACAGAGACCAGGAAGTCATTTCTCCAGTGGCCTACAAAGTGAGGGAAGTTAGACATTTATCGACCCCCGGAAGCCCACAGTCAGCAACCCTACAAACACGACGAAGCACGTCAAAGCAGCACACCTGGCATCTGCAGACAATGTCGGCGTCCATCGCCAACAGGTCGACCACCTTCCCCTTGCCCTCGTCCCCCCACTGAGCTCCCAACACCACGGTCACTTTATTGTGCGGCTCGTGCAGAGCCCGGAGCGCCTCCACCCCTCCGCTGTCCCGGGAACGCTTCACCGCCGGCTCGCCATTCAGACAAGCAGTTTCCTGACCGTTAGACATCGTGCTGTCCGCTGCCATGCTGCTCTGTGGGACGATGTGCGGAAGGAAGCCAGTGAAACTTCAAACGTTCCTAACGCTTTTCAAAATACGGGTCCCCGGCAACAAGACCTCAGCAAGCTAAATCACATCATTATTTATGCGCCTACGTCTTCGTTAAACCACGAGCTTAACAGCTCGCCTCGATTCTGTAATGTTGGAGACATAAACTGAACTCACAAACGAAGCAGTGGGCTTGAACACTGACCCACAAAGCAAGAAGTAGGCTCGTGGTGTGGCTGACTTCACACTGAGGGCATTGCTGAATTTGGCGGGTAAAACCGAGAGGCGGTGGGAGCGTCTTTTATAACACCAACACTTTACTAATAAATGTATTAAAAGTTAAAGCAATAGTAACCAACGATGAGATGAGACTGGATTGGATGAGACATTTCTAAACCATTTAGTAATGTTTATTACTGTCATATGAACAGATATCAATGTACCCTTACTGTAAAGTGTCACCCTATTTTTTATATTTGTCATCTTTTTTATATCTAGTTTTGTGTAGCTTTCTTATTGACTATTTTAGTCTTTTAATCATTACCAAACACTGCCTAGCCATAGCATATAGCACATCATGGTCCTTATTCAGGATAATAATATTAACTTCTCATTAACTCAGCTCTACCTGATGCTCCAGCGCTATGTTGGATGATGTGTTTCTACAGCAATACAGTTACCAACAATGTGGTGTCTGAGACATTTGAAGGAAAATGCAGTTTATCTATCTTTTGCTGTCTGGCATGTTTGTATGTTGGTAGTGGCATGGACAGTCAACTTACCCAGGTAACTGTGAAGGTGTTCTCAGATTTCTCTGTCTTTGTAGTTTGTATTAACTTGTATTAGATTGAGTTGAACACATTTCACACCCTTTACTGAAGCCACATTGTTGTAAAACAGTCTGTGGGAACTTGCAAGTTTTTTTTTAAATGTGTGGATCTCATTGTGTGTGCATGTGCATTGTCTAGGGATCACCCAAGTACAATAAAGAAACGCTTCATAAGTGTTCTCTTGGCACCTGCTGCAAGCTGAGAAAGCGAGAGTGAATGTACTCCTTAGCATCACACACTTCCATTAACTGCAGGTCTTTGTACACATAATTACTTTCACACTGCATTTTTACACAACATGACACTCTCATATGCACATTCCAAATTTATACACACTCATGCATGCTAGATGAACACACTATACATACAATTAGGCATAGTATATACACTCAAGTACACAGAAAAACATGGATAAGGATAAGGACTCAAACATGCTTCATACAGAGTGCACACAGTAATGCACAGCACCGCACATTTACACACAGACACACACTAAAACTTCAAAAGACAAAAGGTCATTAAATACACCCAAATACACATTACATAAACACCCATAGATAATACTAGAGAATCTTAAGCTATTAGATTATTGTGAAAAAGCTTTGGTTTTAATGATTTAATTTAAAAAGGTAAACATTCATAATATTTCAATCCATTTTTGTTTAACTTTTGATCAATATGTCTGATAGTTCATGAAAATCAGAAATGTACTTTTTTCTCATATTATTAGAGTATTCGTGCATTACTATTCAAACAGTATAAATACCACATCAAGTTCAGTACATGCAACCAAAATTATGGGGAAGACTGCTGACTTGACAGTTGTCCAGAAGATGGCCTTCAACACCCTTGACCAAGAGAGTATAAAAGCATATTAATGGGAAGGGGACTGGAAAGAAATCATGTGGCAGAAAAATGTGCACAAGCAACAGGGATAACAACAGCTTGAGAGCACCATAGGCCATAGTGTAAAGGAAGTAGCTAGACTGACAGATGTAATAAATTGTACACTCTTAAAGCTCTACCTGCAGCGCCAAAAATCCCAGTTGACATTTAGAATGTAATAGATCCACTGAAGTGTAATTTGTTAGTAATCAGAAATGCATGGATTATTCCTTCAAAGCTAAGCCTGCCTTTGACCCTGCAATGGACTGATGAACTGTCCAGGGTTTGTTTTTGCTCCAGACCCACAGTAATCTTGACCCAGTAGAAGCAGACAAGATAAATGAAGCAAAATTCATTTCAAAAAGAAATTTGATTTGTCTGCAAAATTTAGACTTCTGGTACATTCTGTTAAGCTACATTGTACATGTACCCTAGTCACCAAAATGAACTCAAGGTGAGCTATCAAGTGCAAACTGAATCTTAGTAACTCATGTAGTCAGCAGACAGACGCAATGACTCATTGCAGTTGAACTTGTATTTAATAAAAGTATTTTTAATTCAGTGAAATAATAACTACAGTAAATGTAAAAATATCTGTCCTGAAAAGTACTGCATAACCTCTATAACTGCTGATGCAAACTCTCGTCTTGTGTCTTGATCCTTTATTACTATGAATACAGTTTTGATGTCTGGTAATATTTACTGTATATCAGTGTGTATTAACTAAGACCAAGATGCTAGATGCAAGGTCTTTTACTGTCATGTTTCCATAATGGCCTACAATGATGGCCTACAACAATGTGTAGGGTCTATTTCCCAAATTTCCCTTATGTGGGTTTATTTTATGAAAATGAAAAATTTCCACATTTCCAGATTTTTGGACTTGAGCTATTATAGTCTGAATTGGCAGATATATGTATATATGGTGGCTTCTGTGACATTAGAAAAAATACATCTGAAAATGGCAGTTTTTAAGCTAATTTTTCATGTATGCACGAGAATAATCAATAAACAAGTGTGGTAAATTCATTTTTCTATCAGTATGAACATGTAAAAACACTTCTCCAGCTTTGTTGATGTGAAAGTGAATTTTGAAATTTGGGTTTGCATGATGACAGATACGTGTATCTATCAGGTATGGAGATAATTATTTGTTGTATTCATATATTTTCCTTGGTTTGTATATTAATCTCTGCCACATCTGTCTATTTTGTACACTGGTTCATTTGTTTATTGGGGTTTTGCTTTCACACAGCCCACTTCCACCATCTGATTGAGCAGCTTCATTATGGAAGTGACAGTGTGTTTGACATCTTGGTTAGTGCAGGTAATATGAACTACAGTGTATATATGGCTCTGTTTATACAGCCAGGAAAGTCTGAACTGAACTGTCAGTAATGGTTTTCTGTCTGTGAGTTTTCCAGTTTAGCTACACCTCAGTGTTTGGAGCATACACTGCCTTCATTTTCATCAGAACAGGTTAATATTTGTTATAAAGTGGTGTATCACTATAGGTCATCTGGTGGGGCCAGTGCTGTGCCACTCCTTCTGTAACTGCATGGGTTTCCCTGCACTGGGCCCTGTCCTACAGCAAGCATACAGGCCAGCGCCATTGCTCTCATATGAGCTCGGTCTTCTGCACTTCACAATCCTCTTCTTTCCTCTGTTCTATGGAATGACACCAGTCTGTAGTTCAATCCTGGAGTCTCAGTCAGTTTGCTACTGAACCCTACCTTATTCAGGACATGTATTCAATCAAAATGCTTTGTGTTTATATTATAAACAAGTGTATTTTCACATTGTAATGGTTGATGAGCCAAATCATTTTGTTCTGTAGTGCACCCGTAGGAATCTCCTGTGCACAGTTCATCTGTTCTTTTTTATAGAGCATTTTCCTGGCCTTAGATGGGGCAAGTTGAATGAAAAGAGCTAGGAAACTTTCTGTGCGCAGGAAAATAGGAGGAATCACTGGAGGTTTCAAATATCTAAGTCTTACTGCCAACAGAAGTATAAGGAAATCTAGAGGGACTGTTTTTTCTTACAAATTCTTGGGGTATACCCACAGTTTTCAGTCTGCTTGCAGAGTTAAAAACTGACATTTGTTATCCTGTTTGGGAGATATGATGTTTTAATACTCATGAAAGTCTCATAGATTTCGATGTTGTACCATTTTCTGTCCCATGGTGGTGCTGAAGCCCACTGCCCACTAAATCTTCTTCTTTTCAGCCACTGTTTTCCGTCTGTCAGTTTTATGACATATGGAGTGCAAAATGTCTTATTTTTTTACATTGGCTTTTAGCAGAACTGTAGGGTCTGTGCAGGATCGCATGCTATTTTACAGTATATTACAGTAGTCACATTCAGATTGATACCAGATGTTAATGTATTTCACAGCTGAAGTTCCATTTCAGGCCACTGAGGAGCCTCACACAGCTCCAGTTACCTGCACTGTTAATATTCTCTAAATAAGTGGACTTTAAAGTGTATTTCTTTAACTTTAAAGTGCATTAGTATTTAAATTAAATGGAAACAGTGGTGGCAGTCCAGATCACATGTATTATATCAGTTAAATACTTGTGATGTTTTCTTGATTAATGTTTAATGATTTCTATCTGGTTCTCCTGCAAGAGTCAGAAATATACCATCACTGGCCCATAAAACTGTATCACTGTTTTTGTGGGGTTTTTATTTGTTTGTTTGTTTGTTTTTTGTTTGTTTGTTTCTTTCTTTTCAACAAGTGTATCAGACAGTTGTTCTTTACATCGTGATTAAGTTTTAAGATGAAGGGACAAATAGAAATGCTGCAAAATGACTTGAAACCTTCATCCTTTTATTGAAAGTTCCTTGAGAGACATATTAACCTTAAGAGGTTCCTCCACAGTTTCATATTGAAGAACCAAAAGTTTCTCAAGGATCTTGCACTTTTAACAGTGTATAACATTATTTAGTTTTTGTATGACAGAAAGACAATTGGTTTAACAATATTTAACTAAATATTTAATGAACACATTTTAGATAATAATGTTATTCATAACTTGACAGCTACTTCTCCAACTCTTCCACCTGACTTTTTTCATGAAATTTATACAAATACAAAGTAATTTATTCCTGAAGTCATTGACATGCTTTTGAATGTTGTATTCATTTGGGAAGAAAGCCCTGCTTTGTTTAAATCCTCAGTGATTTAATCTTTTAGCTGATCAGTGGTTTAATATTTCATAGTCTAGAATTTTCTGTAGTTTTTCTTCCTCATTATGAGTTCTTAAAATAACTTTTCAAGCAGAAATGTTTAGCATGCACAAACATTTTCTCTCTCTTTCCTGTGAAGACTCTATTTTGAGTCATTTGAAGTACAAAGGTTTTTACACATTGTGGGTTTTGCCAGGTATCGATTACTGTGGTGTTTGGCAAGGCATTTTTTAAGTCTACTGCTGGGGGTTAAGCAAGTGTTTAGTGGCTGTAAGTGTTCCAGCAGCAGTTGTCAATCAGTGCAGCAAATTGGACAGTGCTCATCAAAATCTTTGAACAGGTCCAATCATGAAAAGTAAACAGCCTTTCTTTGCCATTGCACTTGACAGCAAAGGCCCTGTGACTGAGGAAGCTGAGACCCTTTGCTTTTGCTCCTGTGTGTGTGTGTGTGTGTGTGTGTGTGTGTGTGTGTGTGTGTGTGTGGAGGATAGCTTTGGCTGTGCTTGGCCTGCAGAAGCTGCTGAAGTCGGCTCCGGCTCCAGGAAACTTTAATTCCAGCGTTCTCTCGAGGCCCAGTGGAAACCAAATGCAGCGCGGCCCAGTGCTGTAACCAGAGAGGCACAGCAGGACGCAAGGCCTGTCTGTGGGTCATTGCCGCACTCCAAACAGACCTGCTGACCCCTGTTTGATCCACACTGACCTCTTACACAGGGGGTCTAGAACAGAAGATTTCAGCTGAGACAAAAGCCACATTTACAAAAGCAGTCCTTCTAATGAATGCATTCAGCTACTGTAAGTTGAACACATTGCTCTGTAAAAGAAGAATGAATAGAACAATAGAACAATAGAACAGCACTCACTGGAGCATATCATGAGTCCACTGGCACAATGCCTAAGGCCAGGTCCAGGTTAGAGGGGGCTAAATCCCCCAGGATTGAGCTGTGGAACAGTGTAGGACTTTTGGGAAGAGTTATGGAGTTGGGGAGGCTGATAGCCCTGTAGCTATTGCTTGGCATAAGGCGGTTGCTGAAGAATGTCCCATTACACATGTATTACTTTGGTGTCTAGATACTTTTGAACAGGTAAAAAGAATGGTGGCAGCCATCTTGAATCCTAAACTTTGCTAATTTTTTATAACAATATGATAAAAACACCCGAAAACTTCAGCCTCAAAGAGTAAAACTATTAAAGCAGTCTTCAGAATCTTTAGTTTTATTTGAGCAAGTTACCCTTAATATTAAAATTGATAGTTTACAGTTTTCAAAAAGTGATAATACTAATATTGGGGGTAATAATTTGAAAGTGCTGAACTTCATTTGAGGCTTTCTTATTTGTTTATTTTATGTATTTTTAAAAGCGAAACTTTTGTACGTTTGTAAAGTGTTTGGCAATAATGTAGTGTTTGTTCAACCAAAACAACCTTCTTTTTATTGTATGAGTCAATGCAACTGATGATAATAATACGAATAATTATAACATTTTGGACACTTTAATACCATTAAATATATTTTTTGAACATGATTTTGAATGTGATACATATCATACAGTGAAACTGCCAAACCATTTTAGCCCCAGGAATATCTAGGACTTATCATTTCCCAAATATTACTCGGTCTTCAGTCCTTCTCAAATGTTCCATACTGATTATTGCCCTCTGGAGCTTTGCCTCCACTGAGATCTTTGTGAACTGTGTGTGATTACAAGGAGAGCCACCCCGCTCCCCGTAAGCTTTGACGCATTTCTCTTCCCGGAACTTTGCCTGTTGTTATAATGTGTTAAACACACCTTTGTCATATATATATGCATATGGATTTTATGGTGCTCCTGTGGATATGTAGTTTTCCACTGGCTCTGTGAATGACAGAGCTGTCAGCGTAAGTGAAATATGCTCATGGCTGGTCTATGTTGAAACCCTTTTATTTGTTACAACATTGATTTATTTGTCATTTTGTATTGTACAAGTTCTGCTTTTGCAATCATCATACACAGATCCTAATATTCGTTGTCAGCAGGGAGGAGGCTGCTGCAACCGTCTGATGCACTGTTTGTTTGAAGTGCTTCTTTGTCTGGTGACCTTGTATCTCACACCAAGCAAGTGAGGGTCCCAGACTAAACATGTACAGTGTCGGAATGACTTTGGGCTACAGTGGTCAAGACTCGTATATGTCCATTGGGAGAACTTAATGTCCTTTTGTTGTTTGAAGGAAAATGTGTCTAAAAAAGTCACAAGCTGGTTAGGGAAAAGGGCCTGTCACTGATTAGCACCACACTAGAAGTAAGAGAACAATGGAAACACTGAGGCAAGTGTAACTTCACTCCATCAAAATTTTACTTCATGGCTCTCTCCAGGAGCCACCCTCTGGCTTTATTAGTTCTAACTTATGCTCTTTAGTCTGTGAAATGTGGAACATCTGATGTGATTTTTTTAATTAAATTTCCAGTCAAATCTTCAGCACTCCTTTTTCTCCACATGCTATTGTCAGCACTGTTTGGCTAATGTTGGCTATTGTAAGTGGTTAGGCATGGCATTGCTAAACCTGGAATCCCCATTTAGAAATTTATCACAGATGACTCTCAAAGGTAACAACATTTCTTCAAGAGCCTGCCAATTGTCCCTTTAATAGTCTCTTTTACAAACCCTGTGAACCTAAACTCATTTAAATGAATGGAACAGACATGTATGGAACAAAGCTCAATGTATGCAAACAACATGAAAACTTCTGATCTCCAAAAATACATACAGATAACACTAAACTGTAACCCAAGATTTTTTTTTAACACTGCATGTTTTGCACACACTTATTTTGTATATACACTAATTTAAATGTTGGCAGCAGGTCATCTTCAGTGAAGAGTTCTGCTTTTGTCTTGTTAGAGACGACCAATGAATCTAGGGGTGGAGGCACCATGGTCAGTGCCAAGATCGATGGTTTGGTGTCACATGTCCAGAGGGCCTTGTGTAATAGTACGGGGTGCAATTTTGCCAGATCACCTTTGATGTTTATTACAGGCACATTCCTGACCAAGTGTTATGTTAATGAGTTCTTGTAACCAATGGTCATACCTTTTCTCAATGCACACTCTGATTCCAAAACAGGACATACTGCTGCCATTTCAAGCAATTGCCTTGAAGACACAGTCTACTTGCATCACCAAAGCTTTCTACGATTCAAAATATGTGGGATGCAATTTGATATGCTTTGAACACTTCACCTCTATGGCTTCCTGGCCTATAGCAACAAATATTTTTTAATGAACCCCAAACCTTGTTAACCCCCCCAACCCGCCCATCGATCTGACAATGATCCAAAAGCAAAACTAACCCACTCTGTTTGGTCAAACAAGCTAAAGGTAACATGTAACATGGCGGAATGAAAATGACCTTGAGGGGTCCTATATTTTTATACCGAACACCATACTGAGAGACACTACTTCTGTGTAGCTCAGTAAATATCAGTAGCTCAGTAAATATTATTCCTGGTATGCTTTATTTTTTTGACAGCACTGGATGCTGTTTATTCAAATGCACCGTTTTCGTCAGATATGTAGGCATTCCTTGTGAGACCAGGCTCAGATTCAGCTAGACAATGTGAAACTTATGAAGAGCTGTTTAACACTATGGATTAAAAAGTGTTTGAGTATTAGAGAAACATCCTCTCTTCCTCTTTATTTGATGCCACATGGATTTATATACTGAGGCCATCCTAATGAGATTCAGGAACAATTTATTAAGGAAAGAGACTGTTTTCAAGGAAAACAAGGGGAGTTTTCCAGTGTAATGCCTGCATAGCCATGATTTCCTGTCTATCCACGGATGTGGTTGTTTTTGAAGTTTTGGGGGTGGGTTTGTGAGGAGCATAATCCTCACACATTTCTGCTGCTTTTGTCTGGATTCCCTCCATATATCTTATTAATTTTTTCTAAGCCAAAGTAAATTTAAGAGAAGTATTGCAGATGTTCTGCTGTAGATGTGAGAACAGTTCACATCACAAGAAACCACAGGCCATACCATGTTTCCCTTTTGTTTTTGTTATGTTTCTGAATTTGGGATTTCATCAAACCACAGCATTCCAGGCAAAGTTTCAACACATATTGTATCATATGCTTGAAACCATGCATTCTTCTGCAGATATGTAAGATGGCTGAGCAAAAAATCTCATTTAAATCTCCATATTTTCCATCTTTAGGTTTAAACCAAATCTACAAGGCTAATACTTCTAACTACAACTCAGTTGTCACCTGATTTTGTAAATACATGTCTTCACTTTACTTAACAAACTGCTGGTCCTCATAATGGTTACTTTAATTAGAATATATTTTTGTTCATAATTTGATTCCAAAATTAAATTGTCATATATTTTATATTCATTGCATGTGAAATGAAACATCTCAAGCCTCAAAGCTTATTGCTCATTAAAAACAGACATGAACTATACAACAATAAATTATTAGAATATTTTATAAGAAGGCACTGTGGACATCTGCTAAGTTCTGCATAAAAAGGACATTTGCATTTCAGCATTAAATGCTCCAAGGTCTAGTAGATGCTGCATTGACTTTGGACTTGTTAAAACACAGTGGACCAACATCAGGAGATGACAAAGAACCTTAAACCATCACAGAATGTGAAAACTTTACACTGGACCTGAGGCATATGGATTTGATTCTATGCACAGCCAGTAATGACCCACTGTGATTACTCTCCTTGTGGAGGGTGTTTATGCTGTTCAAATAGTAATTAACTCAAAATTAAAATTAAATACTCTATTCATTTGAATTACTAGATTTCTCCTCTTGAGCTACAGTCATGTGAAAATGTTTTTATGCATATTTAAACATTGACATTTGATCTTCATTTTAACTATAATGGTGATATAACTAAAATAAAACTGACAAAATTTATTTGAAACAATTGTAAGACATAATTAATAGAAATGAAATTTTCTACTAGAGAAAACGTTAGCACACCACCATACTTACTACTACTTAAAATGCCTAAAAGTAGAATCAGGTGCTGCAAATCAGCTGCAAATGATTATATCATATTTAGAGAGGACTTTAGATGAGACTGTCTTATTTGAACCTCAGTCATTAGTTTATTTACTCTTGATTGGTGAAGTGAATGGAATCACCATGGCCAAATCCACAGAACTCTCTGAGGATTTTAGAGATTTGTAGATGCAGATGAGTCTGGGAGGGGATTAAAAGGACATCGGAACAATTAGAAATCAGCTGTTCCACTGTCTGGAAAATAATTTGCAAGTGGAGAATATTTAAAACAACTGCCAACTTGGCCAGGTCAAACTGTTCAACCCAAAAGCAGACCGCTAGATGTCTCTAACAATCCTAAAATGTCATCACAGGACCTACAGGTTAAGTTGATGTCAAAGTGTCAAAAGTTGATGTTGATGTCAAAGTGGGGCATCGATCTTCAGAAAACACCTAGACAATGACCAGGACATCTGGAACAATATGTCTTGGACAGATGAATCAAAAGTTAAATTATTTGGGCACAGTAACAAAAGATATGTTTGGAGCAAACCAAACACAGCATTTGAGCACAATGACCCATACCCACTGCAAAGCATGTGGGTGGAAGTGTCATGGTTTGGGTCTTTATTGTATCAGAGCGGGCCTGAGCGAAATGTAAGACTGTCTATACAAAGACAGTCACTGAAATATCACATAGCTGAAAGAATTCTGCATGGAGGGGTGGAAATTTTTTTTGTAGTTGCGCTAGTATATTTGGTTATCAGGAGTGTCTACCAACCCAAACTGAAATAAGACAATTCTGTCAGGTTTTTTTTTGTTTTTGTTGTTTTGTAATGGATAGAGTTGTTTGGTTTGCAATTTTTCACAATGTGTGGCTTTTGATGCTATTTTGAATATGCACCAAATTAATTAGAGAACAAAATATGAGAAATGGATATGTGGTGCAGTTGATCTAGTTAGTGCAATCAGGGACAAATTAAATAAACTTAAAGGTAAATTCAAAGAATCTGTGATGCCAATGATTAATAGTAATAGTAAAGTAATAGTAATAGTTGAATAGTAATGAAAATGGATGGAGGGGGTGGAGGTGGGAGGGGTGAACAGTTGCACCAAGCATCTAGATTGATCAACTACATTGGGAGTAAATTATGTAAATTTGATTTGCCCAGACATTCATTTAAACTGCTGGCTTATTAATATTTCATGACTAAAATCAGTGATTGCTAACCCTGTTGTAAAGATCTTCCCACAGCCTTTAAATTCAACCAGGTATTATTGCATATGAAAGCTATATATTTAATTTTGTTGGAAATTCGGCATACTGGATGTTCAGATCACGAGTTTATTCACATACAGACAGAAAATCATACACAGGCACAGGTTATTTGGTCAGCAGTCTGGTCAGTCTTCCAGTCTGCCTAGCCAGTCTGTCTCTCAGTCTACCCAGTCAGTCTCTCAGTCCACCAAATGGTTGACTGCAAAGGGACGGCAGATGAAGAGAAATCTTCATAGAGAGAAGGGAGTATGACCATTTGCTAAGATTGTATATGGCTCAGACCTTATGAAAGGGGGCATATTTTCTCTCAGAATAATATTGAGGAAATAATGTGTGGGTGCCCGTATAAGCCCTTTAGAGTTTAAGTTGTTAAGCTGGGTTAGAATGGTCCGGTGCTTTCACTTCAAAGTCACTTCAAAGATATGGTTTATTGTGGGTTGCCCCCCAAGCTAACCAATCCACAATGCAAAATGAATTAAATAAATCTAAAAAGCATTGTGCATATTGTCTTCTCCAGACATACTGACATTCAGATGGTTGTGATGAAGTATGTCCTCAGTACAAATGCTATTACAGGAAACCAGCTGGTTTTTAGCTAGCAGAGATCAGGGCCTAAAATAAAGAAACTGTGGGTAATAGAGAACACTTTCCAGAAGATGAAAAAACTTGAGAACTTGCTTGGGTGAATCCATGGGTCACATGGCTATGGCTAATAGTTTCAGTATGTCTAATGAATCCTGAGTGGCCAGTGCCTCCTGCTCAGGGGGCCTCTATAAGGGAATGCCTTGGCACTCAGGGTCAATAAACAAACTATGGGACACATTATAAGTGCACACAAACAACGAATTGGACCTCAACTTGACACCTTGTTTTCTCAGAGCCCATAATCACCACCGGATGAAGCACAATAGTTTTGACTGAGGTTGTGACAGGGGAAGAGGCTGTTTAAAGGCCAAATGCAATTAAACGGTCAGATGCATGTTGTCTGTTTAGGTATGATCAATGGCATGTGCACAGGGGTTTCCAGGAGTTCAGGTTTCAGCAGCTCTCCACATATGATCCAACTGTGCAGAAAGCTATATGATACAGCATTACAGGCAAGAAATAAGCAGCAGCACTTTAGCTCCTGTTCTGCTGCTGTGACAACAAAACTTGGAATTTCTGGAATGTTAAAGAAAAAGGGAAAACTTTCAAAATATTCAAATGACTCTGAAAACTGGACACAGTAGCAGACTTTACAAAAGTAAACAAATAGATCAAGCTTGGCAACTAAAGAAGAAAGAGCACATTTATTATTTATTGTTTTTTGATGCATAAATAATTATGTGATTTATTAGACTATTAACAACCATGTTATTTTCCTCAGAATGAAACACCAATGTTCCTTTTATGGTGGCCTTGTGGAGCAAAACACTCTGCTGGTTTATGAAAGCCCACAGAAGCTGAACGATATAGTTAGAGCACAGCATGACACTGTAACAAAAACAATACGGCTGTGTCCCAGTTGCGCACTAATACTACACACTAATACTAAAAGGCAGGGTTTCTCAACCTGTGGGCCAAGGACCACCAGTGGGCTGTGAAACACTTTCTAGTGGTCAGCCCACAGGGGGAGTCAATAGACCGTAGTGGGTCATTGACTGCGCTTTAAATTATAAATATCTGTATGGCAAAAAAAATAGTATAAAAGTAAAAATCAAAAGATCAATCATGTTCAAAATATTTCTTAGTTTTCAGTGTCTGGATTAGACATATAAAATGCAAAACGATTCTGCCTAAAAAAGCTCTGTGTAAAATATAACCGGGGGGCAGTTAAACAGTCATAAGCTAACCATGGAGTCTCTAATGTGGCATAAATGGGCCAATGCAAGGATCCCAATGAGGACAGAATCAGAGGGCAGTGGGGTAGTGGGGAGCAGGGTAGGGTGACATCAGGTAGATGAGTTAGGACAGGACATCTCAGTACATGGGAAAGAGACATAAAGGAAACAGAGCGAAGGAAAATACTAAAGGTTAGGAAGATTTAAGCAAATGTTGGGGAGGGGGGAAGCAGGCAGTAGCACCCAACCACAAATGGACATGAACCAACAAATAGTGTAGTTTCCAGGTTCATACACAAATATAATAATGTTCTAACCCATTTTGTACTAACCAGAAGTGATGAAGCATTGCTCTGCCATCATGTCATTCACATTTTCCTTTCTGCTGTTGCTGCTGCAGTCGCATCATTATCTGACATTTTTTCAAAAATTTCCAGATGTGAGCAGCTCCTCTGTTTTCATTTTGCATTGAATTGTAGGAGAATTGTGTCCATCTTAACCACACTCAACCAGTTCTGAGTATGCATTTTAGATATGTAAGCGTACTCTACTTTTATGTACATAACATATACATAATTCATACTCAAAAATTAGTTAGCATTAGTGATTATTACACAAATGGAATGCACCCTAGGATTATTCCACTGTCTTACCTCTCAGTGTGATGTGCTATTAGCAAGCTTATGAAATTATTGGGGGTTAGCTTTTAGTCTTTTAGGCACTGACTTTTTCTTAATGGCAATGAAAAAGTGCTGTCCCTTTTGATGTGTGTTTGATGGTAGTCAGCTGAGGTTGTTTTGAGTGAGTGGACATTGAAGAGCAAAGGTAAAAGTTGTTTGCTCTTACAGACACTGGCACAGGAAAAGCTGTGGTCACAATGTTTGATTCATGGTCTGGATTCTGGAGGTGATAAGCTGCTCAACATTCTTCTAAAGTCCCTGTAGGTTGATTCACTGATTTCAACAAGGGATTTCATTAGATGGCTGGGTGTATGTAAATTTTGTGAGTGTAAATATAATGGGACACAAAACTCTATTTTGAAAAGTGGACAAGCGGTATTTCAGTGTTTCAGTTCCATGTACCGAACCCTCATTATTAACATATTATATGGAAAATACAGTTATTTTATACAAAATGTAGTAAGATTGAAAAAAACATTTTCATTGATTTAATTGACTCATTATCAGTTTGAGCTGTATGCTACCAATTATACAGTATATATTTGGAAATCTATTTAGGAATGTGTTTTTTTGACAGTGCTCTGTAAAGCTTATCCAACTTCACAGGAGTTGCTAGAGAATGTTTTGGTAGGTGGAGCATGTGGACGGCTCATTTGCTAAGGTCATTTAAAATCTTTTATCCTGACAGCAGACATCACAGTTTGGAATCTCTGGAGTTCAATTTCTTTACCATCATAATTCACTGTGTGGGAGAATCTATGTCCAGGATCAGGGTAGAATGCAATAGAGCAGAATGCTTTCACAGCTCTGTTATTTGAGGGGCAGTTGCTCATTTCTGTCCAGAACTCCACGTCCAGATACGCCTCTGCAGTATGAAAGAAAGGCTCTAGGTATGTATGAAGATTTCCACATCCAACCAAGTGAGGTCCATAGAGAGAGTGTGCAGATGTGATATAGATCAGCATTAATGGACACAGCATATGCTACCCACATCACCAGTGAGCAGAGGATTGAGGTAATAAAGGAAGGTCAGCCTACACTTCCATACCTGGTCTGCCAACCTCAAAAAGACAGTTTTATAGGTGAACGAATCTTATAGCTAGGCATTAATCGAAAAGCCAGAGATGAAGTCAAGGTGGACAACAGGTCAGGGAAGTTAAGGCCTTTATTTAAATAAAAACAAACAAACAAACAAACAAAAACAGCTAGTTTATTTATTTATTTACTTCTTGCAGAGCTGTTTATGGAATTGGTGTTATATAACATCTGAAAGATGTACATCATGTTCTTTAATTATGTTATATTCCAAAGACAGTGCCATTAGGTGTTGGGGCTAGAGCCAAATTCTAATCAATTCTATATATGACTTGGGTTTGAACTCCATCTCACATCCTGCATTTAGAGAATCTAGAGGCAACTTTATGAATGAGGTAACAATGGAAAATTAATGGAGACGTTTTCAGCAGGGATGTTGGCAGTACATTGCATGAGCAGCTGAGGATGGGGTTTAATAGCAAAAGCAGCTTGAGTACTGGATTAACAGTAACTGGATTACCCAGATGATTAGCTTCTCATTTTTTTTCAGAACACATCATACCTATTCTGCTGATTCATGCAAACACGTTTACATTAAACAATGGGAAACCTATGGATCATTTGGTATTCAGAAAAGGCCTCAACATTTCTGAAAATATAAATAATTTTTATATGTGTGTGATACAGAATTCCAGTGCACAACTGAAAATGAAATGTATTATTTATTTATAGGAATGATGCAACCATACAACCAAGCAGCTTCACCAAATGGTTGGAAGTAAAGGTTTTACTTGAAATTTTACACCAGTTTTCCACCCCAAAGTGCCAATTACCCACCCAAGTTAGGACTCTCCTCCATCATATTCTCCATCATACATTGCTCCTGAAACATGCCAATGCCCTTGGAGGAAAGAGCCAGGTATCCACCTAAAAAATGCTTTTTATCTAGAACATACTACTAGAATTGCATATGAAGGCTGGAAGAAATTAACATTATAGCAGATATTCTTTTCTTCTTTTTTGACATTTGTGGCCTGAACTGAAGGCCTAACTCTAATTCTAATGGTCCTGCACTGGCATTAATCTGCTTGAAAAATATATATTTTATGTTGCACGTACTGCAACTAATATCCTGGATATTATTTAGCTTCAGCAGTCAGAATAGTTAAGCTTAATTAAGGACCTCTTGGCTAGCTGGAAACAAGGACTGGGGACAAAAACGTGCAGAAGAGTTAAGCATGTGTTAAGGTAAAAGGTCGCAGGGGCTAGTGGGTGTCTATTAAATCCAAGCTATTGCAGCCAGCTGTAGAGGGCATTCAAATGTTCAGAGTAGGGGTGTAGAGAAAAAGGGAAACAGGATGTTGATGTTGCCCCCCCTCTCCAACCACTCAAAATGAGCAATGATTCCCCAACATTCCTCATCAAAAGATTCCCTAAGGCCCCACCACAGTGATTATGTGTATGGTGAAGGGCCGGGTAGTTCATACTCTGCAGGAGGCAAATGTATAAACAGCATTCTTTTGAATATAAAAAACTAAAAAATGATTATGAAAATTAGAAGCTAATTGACCAAGAATTTAATGTAAGAAAAAATAAAGTTTTTATAGTGGGCCAGTGGTTTAAACAGACTTATCATTATGAATGTAATAGTTCTTTTCTCAGTGTGATAAGTATACAGTATATATCTTTAATAGAGAAAAACATTGCTGTTGGGTTTTGTTTTTTGTTTGTTTGTTTTGAGGGAGTTGGGTAATTTATTTATTTATTTATTTATTTTTGTTTTTGTGTGTGTGTGTGTGTGTGTGTGTGTGTGGCGGGGGGGGGGGGGGTCAACTCAGGGACAACATTATAGATACATCAACTTAGATTAAAAATTCACTGGTGCTGAAATTTAGTCATTAGGATAAGGCTTACTCATTTTAGTGATCATAATTGACTCCAATTGGTAGTTTCTTTTTGCTCACATACAAAGGATTGGTTTGTCAGCACTCAATGGATTGATCCACAACCAGTACACCTGGAAAGTCCAAGGAGCTCACTGCACATCTGAGGAAAGTCTCTGGGAACCATTTCTAAATTGCATGCCATGGACTGAAAAGCTGCCATCCAAGAAATCTGACACCTTCAAGCTCAACAAACGTTTGCAGCTGACTCATGAACAAAGACAAACCTTCTGCAGGTAGGTTGTATGGTAAAATGAGACTAAGTTTGAGTTGTTTGGCCACATTGATCATTTTCCCTCCCCCAATTCCCTCCACAATTTCCATCCTCCACAAAAGTACTTCTTTATGGTTTTTTTGTGAGCATGGACAAACTAGGATACATGTCACACCTAAAAAATAAACAAAAAACTGCTCACTGTCATTCTCCAGCCTTTCAGCTCATGAACCATACATTTTCATTAACTGCTGCATTTTGATAAATTTGTCACATAAACGTTTGTGTTCTGCTGTGAAAAAGATAAGTTGTTCTGACATCTTGATGCTCATTTGATTGGAAGCGTGACAATGACAGCAGAACTCCAATTGATCAGGCTGATTTTAATGAATCTGTACGTTGCAGAAAACAAAGCAGAATCTGATTGAAAAATGTGTGCAGTGTCATAGTCAGTCATCTTCGGGCTTGGTGTGAAAGCCAATTAATGTATGTTAATTTTTCAAAATGTGATGTGCATTTATTTCATCCATAAAAATCAAACTTGGTTTGAAGCATTCATCTGCAAGGACACTATACCTGCTGTTTTGCTCCAAGTGGAACTGGTACATTGCATAAAGTGGATCAAACAGTAAAGGAGGAATACCTCAGAATATTTGGCATAATTTAACAACATTAGATAGATGGTTAAACTGGTTGTATTTGGTTTTCGCACATGATCACCCATTATGTGTGATGTGTGTATGAGATCCTAAAAAGCCAAAAGTCTTTGAACTTGAGTTTCAGCAATAAGTGTTGGTTAATTACTTTATCTTAATGACTCTGATCTGTGAAGGTTTTAAGAAACTCCTGTAATGCCAACATGTCTTTTCCTTTAATATTTTTTTTAAATGTGTGCTTTGACAGATGTGAAGTGATGAGTAGCATGGTAGCATGGTGCCATGGGAAACCCCCCAAAAGGATCAAAACAGAGAACACTGGGAAATGGTTTGTGCAAAGGCAGGACCTACATGATAACATCTCCACAGTTTGCAGACATGGGTCAGGAAGTGACCCTTTGCAGTGAACATGACCATTATTTATTAGTGTTGACTTCATGGTCCAAGGATAAGGCCAATCTGATTGTTGTATTTCCTCTGCAGACTGACTATACAGCCAAGCTGTTCTTTTTGAGGATATAAACTGTTGCACAGACACTGACCTGCAGAAGCTGTTGCTGGAGAGACTCTCATTTTATGTGCACCTTGGCATGATGAGCCTATTAAAAAGTATGCAAGTCGTTACTTGGATATGGGTTTTACAGATCTGGTAGACCATGATATAACATACCTTGCATTTTTTATATAGTTGAACCATAAACTATGTACAACTGTACTGTTTTGAGAAAAGCGTTTTATAGCATTCATTTCTTTCAACCAATGAATATTTTCAGGCAGAATTTGTCACCAGAGCTTTTGAGAGTTTGGAATAGAACTGGGTCTGTTATTTGTGATTTCTTTTTTATTATTAAGAGCAGTTTTATACAGCAGTGGAAAATATTGTTCAGCTGACCCTTGTGCTAACTGTCTATGTGCATAGACAGTGTATCATAAAAATGTTTCATAATGCAAAATACAAGCAAAGCAGTGACAGCTTCAGTTCCATGCCTGATCTGATCTCATTTCAAAAACCTCATCCATTTCAGGGAAAGATGCAAATCTAAACAGACAGTGTGGAATACAGGCCAGATGTGTCTACAGTAACCGTGCTTCAACATCTGGGGAGTTGGAAAATAAAGTCTGGTGTCTCTTGAGGGTTATATACACAAAAAGTTACTTTATGTTAGCTATTTATTTTCAGCTGCAAGGTTGGGTTTAAAGAAGTTGCAGTTTCCATAAAATAATTCTTTTGTCTCTTTTGTCTAAACACAATAAATTACAGATCGAAGTTTTGTACAAGCCTACCTTGGTCAAGGGCATCTGAGTCCAGGGAAAAGAAAAGCAGAGCCAGAGCCAGGAATGAGTTGTTTGAATTGGAAAAGAACAATGCAGTTTTCAGGATGGATTTAAGAAAGGTACATTTTGGCCTGAGGAGAAAAAATGTTAATGGCGGGAAACTAAGACTGAACTCTGGGAATTAACTAAAGGTTAATTTGAATTACAGACAGTTTTCCTTAGAGAACAAAAGCAGTCATCACTTTGGTTGTCTGACTTTAAGAAGGCTTCTACAGTTCTGGCTGCTGGCATTACTACAATACCCTATATCCATCCACTCAATAACTTCTCATTTAGTGTCATCAATGAAACCTCATCCTGATGGGCCAATTGCTTTTTCATCAGCTCACTCAGTGCAAATGCAATAGAGCCACTGTTTGTAAAATTATTATTAACAGCAAAACCAATCAAATCTGATCCATTCATTTAATATTATGAGCTGATGAAATGAGGTACTGTATGTCTCTCTTGCATATAGATTCAGGATCAAATGCAATTTCCTGCCTTAGAGGTATGACAGCATGTATTGGAAATTTGCTCACCAGTAAATTGGGGTGTGAGTCATTTAATGAGAGCAATTTTATTTTAAGGATTTTAGTGAGGAGTTGTGGTCTTTGCTGTGGATGAAAGCAGACATTCTGTCCCAGCTGTGTAAAATAAGAAGATCTCCTGTCTGCCTGTGAAGTTTTGAACTTCTTCTTGATTCTAATCCAAACAGAACAGCACGGAGAGATTACATTTCTTGTGCTTAGCAGGACCCTGAAACACTGGGTCCTCTCTCCAGACTGAATCTGATAAACATCACTCTCATCTCGTTTCTCACTCATGCATTCAAGAGTCAAATGCCACAAACAACTTCATTACACAATCGCCTGGACCCTACTTTATTTACTTTGAAAGACCATAAATTGTTATATAAAGGCTCCTTTTGCAAAAATGTGAAATGAGCTGCAAGACACAAAAATATACACTCACTGACAAGACAAATTATGCACCAAGAAGAAGTGTCTGGATTCAAATGAAACCTTACATGTGTGAATGTAATGATATACAGTATATAAATAATTATAATAGACTGGAGACAAGATGAAATATGTTCATCAAATATGGCATTTTTGGTTCTGTACATTTGCCCACAGATGTTGCAGCTAGGCCTGTAGATCCTCCATATATCTAGGTTATTGGAGCTTGGGTTCCATCTGGTTACATAAATGCTTGATTGGCATTAAAAATATGGCAATTGGGCACACCTACTGTGGGTCCTGTTACAATCTGGCAGGGACATTAGTGGGAACCTTCTGCAATGTGTGGTCAAGCATTATCTGCCAGTTGGAAGTCCTGCCAAGAGAGGCAAAATGTATGGCTGCAGGATGTCCTGCACATATTGCTGTTAGTGTCCTTATGTCATATTTAACACTGAAGACAACACTGTTCTTGTCCTTAGCAGTATAGGTTTCTCATTCACAACACCAGTGCAAACAAAGGCAATGGTAGCTTGGTTAGAAATGGACAGTTGGGCTGCAATTCATCAAGCTTCTCTCAGTCAATGATGCGCCTCCTCTATCAGCTTGACAAAATGTCTTCGAACTCATTGTAGAGACATATCTAACAGTCAATGATCTCTCACCAAGAGGTACAACAAAAACAGACATATCTTTATTACACTGATCACAATTACAAAAGTCACTAAGGTATACAATGTAATAATATACTATGAACTGTCTATATGTACGATATATATATATATAATCTATGAGATGTGTTAAAAAATATCCAACTTTTATTCATAACAAATACTCATATTCTTACACTAATCTCCTTCAAAGTAGTCCCCTTGGGTTGCCTTACTTTTCCCAACAGTCCTGCCACTGTCGGATGCAGTACTAGAACACGTCTTTTGAGATGGCCCACAGTTGGTCCATCGCATTCTGCACAATTTCTTCTCTGGACTGAAATCTGGTCCCTTTCAGGGGCATTTTCAGGTTAGGGAAAATCCAGAAGTCACACGGTGCCATGTTGGGAGAGTAAGGAGCCTGACAAAGCACAGGTGTGTTGTGTTTGGCCAGGAAACTCTGCATCAAATGTGAAGAATGGACATGTGCGTTATTGTGATGGACCTGCCAATTGCACACTGCTTACAGGTCTGGCCGTTTGTGAATCATTTCCACTTGAGATTCACCAAGTTTTACTCAGAATTTAATGCCTTTTTTTTGTCAAAAACAAAAATCCAATGGTGCTCACTTAAACTTCCTCACTCATCTGTGGTCTGCTGGTGACTGACAGCTTCTGCAGGTAGGAAAAAATCCAAGCATGCGCATTAGGATCATCTACATACATGCACCAAACCCCACACATCCCTATCTTAATTTGTTTACACACAAAAAAATATGATCAGATATTTTTTGAACATACCTAGTATATCTAAAAATAAAGCCTTACCCATACACTCAAAAAATGCTAAAGAATTTTTATTCCCTTAGACACTGCAATATGCTAGGAAAAACTCACACAAGAAAGAAACCTGTGGCAGAATCAAAACAAAAGGTTTTGAGGCTCATAGATGAATTTGGTTGAATTTTGTGGGTAGTCAAAGTGATACTGTTGGTAGATGACCACAGGGTGAAATGGGGGGGGGGGGGTTGTTGGAAGGGTTACAAACTATTTCCTTAAACAGACTTATGAAAACCATACGGCACCAGGGGGAAAACCACAGGCCAATGCTCCCCCTTCCACACACACTCGCTCATTCATTACCCGCCCCCTCTTCCAAAAACATACGTCAGGGCCCTCCCTCATTGTCTCTCTGCTGCAGACTGGATGCAGACAAAAGCCTTTCAAGGCAGAGGGTTCAGAACTTTAGGGGTGAACACTTGCAAAAGTTATTGGAAAAGGAAGCTGACAGGAACTTATGCAAAAGGACAACTATTAGGCAATAGGATGTTGGCAAAGCAAAGGAAGCATAGAGATTTGACTCTGAGAAACATGCACTGTGCTGCATATCCTTGTCTTATCCTTCTAGTGCTATTTATTTCCTGGCCTCAGGGGACCTTTGGACAGAACCTGGAGGAGCAGGATGGCATGTGCAATGCAGAGGGATGTTATTCCATTCATCTCCAACGCAAGACCTTCCGCGAATCTTGGAGGAGCTGCAAGGAGAAAGGAGGAAACCTGGCTACGGTGAAGCGACCAGAGGAGGCAACAATAATCCATGAGTTGCTGTCTACTGGAGAGCGACGTGGTCCCAGACCAAGACTTAGGCTGTGGATTGGCCTTCAGAGGCAGCCTCGCCAGTGCTCAGCCACTCGTCCTCTGAGAGGCTTCACCTGGATCACAGGGGACCAGGACACACAGTACACTAACTGGCAACGTGAAGATCTACCCAGTGCCTGTGCTGCACCTCGCTGTGTGGTTATTACTTACAACACTGCTGACAAAAGCAGCAGTGATCAGAACAACTTCAAGTGGCTAGATGGTTCATGTATGCTGGCTGTGGATGGTTTCCTGTGCCACTATACTTACAGAGGGATGTGTCCTGCTCTGAAAAGTGAAGGCAGGGGCCCTGCACTCTACAACACCCCCTTCAACCTGATAAGCACCCTGCTCACACATATCCCGTTTGGATCTGTGGCCACTTTGCCTTGTCCAGACAGTGCCAAGGGAGACCAGTCTGTTCTGTGCATGGTACATGATGATGGAAGTGTTGGATGGTCCAAGGATGCACCTCTTTGCTCTGATGCGCCAAAGGACTTGTGTGAGCAGGACAATGGAGGGTGTGATCACTATTGCATAAATGCAGGTTCTCATTATCACTGCGAGTGCTCAGAAAACTTCCAACTAGGGGATGATGGGCAGATCTGCCTACCTTTGGACCCATGCCACAATGCTGACTGTGAGTTCGACTGTGAGCCGACATCTGAGGGATACCGCTGCAAGTGTCCTGAGGGTTACCTCCTTTCACAGGATGGTCAAAACTGCCTTGACATTGATGAGTGCTCCCAAAGTCCATGTCCTCAGATCTGCATCAATGCGCCTGGAACATTTGAGTGCCGCTGCCATGAAGGCTACCAGCTGTCTGAGTTTGGAGAGTGTTTGGATGTGGATGAATGCAAGGAAGGCAGCTGTGAGCACTCCTGCGAGAACTCTCCAGGATCCTATGAATGCCTGTGTTATGATGGATTCTCTCAAGTGCCTGAAGATCCAGACCGTTGTGAAGATATTGATGAGTGCCAAGTTCCTGGCTCTTGTGAGCATATATGTGAAAATAATGTTGGTGGATTTGAATGTCATTGTGAAACAGGCTATGAATTGCAGCAGGACCAGTATTCATGTTTGCTTGTTGAAGAAGAAACTGGGTATTACACAACTGTTGAACCAGCTATTCCAACATCCCTCCCTTGGGATGATGCTGTCTACTCAACTGATGTGCCGACAGATGCCAGTAATCTTGAATGGCTTACTGATCTTCCAAGCATGGAGTGGCTTCCTACGGATTTGAGCTGGTTTACAGAGGCACAAGAGATGGACATTACCTCACAGGAACTTGAGTGGAAAGAACAAACCACCAGTTCTCCAACATCTGATTTGTTATTTGATGCAACAACCTTAAATACACCAGCTGATTCAAACATTGACAATGAGGCAAATCTATGGTTGGACACCAACAAGCTGTTCTCAGCAGCACAAGATGAAGATTCATATGATCACATACCTTCAACTGTATCATCACTTCAGCCAAAGAGAAAAGGAAATTTTGGCAGGGTCACTCCTTCAACATCTCAGATGCGTGAGGGAAGTTTGCCATCTGCTGCCAGTCCAGAGCAACAACCAGATGGCAGGAAGAAGCATGACAGAAGCTGGTTGCTAGTGGCACTTCTAGTGCCCCTTTGCGTCTTTATTGTGGTGATGTTAGCACTAGGTATTGTGTACTGCACAAGCTGTGCTGTTGAGCCACGTAACAAAACTGTGACAGACTGTTACAGCTGGACCAACTCCAAACCTGAAAAATCAAACACTGCAAAAACCCAGGCTTGAGAATTTTTGCATAGAGCATTATGACTTTTAGAAAAACAGCTCTGCTCACTTTGACATTTTAAGGGTTCCAAGTTACATATTTTGATATGGATTTTTTTCTGAGACAGACTAAGGCATCAACAACATGTTTCCAGTTGGAAGCAAAGAGGAATGGCAGAATCTCAGTTCAAGCACATTTTTCATCAGTATTTACTGTATTTGTGTAAGTCCAAATAGAATAGTACTGTGTTACTCATAAACCATAAACTTACATAAAGCTTCAATCAGAAAGATTTCAGAATGTATTCTTTGGAATTGTTTTATTCCTATTTCTCAGCCTGCATTGGACAAATATATGTAGTTGATAAGAAGTGACTGTTTTGGGTTTTTTTGTTTTGTTTTGTTTTGTTTTTGTTTTTTTGTGACTGAACTCATATCCATACTGATGATGAAATAACAACTTCAAATATATGCATTCAAGATGGTCCCACTGCTCACTTACATGCAACTTGACTCACTGAATGTAGTGTTTAAAAAGTACTTTAAATAACAATGTATCTAAATTCTTAAAATAATTCCTAATTTGTTATTGCCAGTGTCTTTGAACTATTTATTTGCTTTCAAAGGTACAGTACAAACCTAATTTTGTCTAGTCTAGTTTACGTTTTATTGTTGTACTATAGCGCCCCCTATCGGAAATGCATTGTTTAAAACAGTGTTTCCCAACCCTGTTCCTCAGGCACACCTTTAAAACAGAATGGTACAGTATGGTTATGTTTTTAACAGGTCTAATTTATATCAAAGTAAATCAAATATAATTGTTTTTTGTTGTTGTTGTTGCATTAAATAATTTTGGTATGGTAGGTTATAACATACAGCATATATATTTATTCATATGTGAGATATATTTAAATATATATTTATTTATATTTAATATATATTTAAAAAATATTATTTATTTTTTGTTATTTCAAACACTTGCAATATTTAAGGAAAATATATTTTGGACCATTTTCATATATCTTCATATATTATGTATTCCATGATTATATTAAATATTCAAACATATTTCATATATTTATATATTTTATCTAAATGTGTTTTCAAAATATTTATTTTACAGGGATACCAAATATATGGAATTGCACATAAATTTGTACAATTTTACAAAAAAAGTCATAAGTTAGATTAGTCCTGCTCTAATAACTAATACTTGATATTAGTAAACTTTGATACTTTGATACTTTACTTTGATAGGTTTTAGGTTACTAATCATGCAATTCTGTTCATTCCATCAATTTATGTATGAAGAACCCCACAAAAAATTACAATAATAAAAAACCTCCAAACAACAACAAAACCTCACACAATTGGATTGCCTTCATTATAGATTAAAAAAATAAACGTGATTACTTTATTACTTTGTTTGGTACTGCATTTAATACCAAATAAATACAGTATGTAATGTCCCCTACATTCATTCTTCTCAATTCTCCAATAACCATGCTGTACTACTTTAAATATCACATATTTCTATATAAGCAAAAAACAAACATTATTTTTTTGTATATTCTATTTAATATCTAACAAAATAATCGAATTATTATTAAAGATTAAATGCAGTACTTGAGGACTTTTAATGTAGAAAGCGGAAATCGGAACGTTTGGCGAAGAAGAGGAAAACATTGTCACGTGTCTGAACATGGCCGACGCCAACAACAGTGATGGGAAGAAAGAGCCTAACAGTAAAGCCAGCAGCTGCGGAGGGAAGCAGTCTGGTGTGTCAGCAGAGCAGGTACAGGCTCGGTTATAGATGGCCACGTTCAGTGAGCGTGGTAGTAATTTACACACTGGTGTTGTTGGACAGTGCTGCAGTACTGCTCTCTCACTCAGCAGGTTAAGCTGCTTTAAATACAACCTGATCTGTTTAGGAGGCCAAAGCAGATTATTCGTTATGAGAGCATTATATTGTTATAGAACGAAATAATACACATATTCCTGATATTATAAGAACAGAGACATTTATCTAGAGAGCTCCCAGTCACTACAGCAACAGCTTCTAATGGTACTGACACTAAATGCAGTCAAATCCTCACAGCAGTCCTAAGAGCAGATAGATAGATGGATAGGTAGGTAGATAGATAGATAGATAGATAGATAGATAGATAGATAGATAGATAGAACTTTATTGATCCCTTGGGAGGGTTCCCTCTGGGAAATTAATGAAGTCACAGGGAGGTCAGGCTCTGATGTTGGACCCGAGGGACATTGGTATTGTCATCCCTTTCCCAAACTGATACAATAACATTGGGTGAAATTCTTATTTTTGGAAAACTAAAGTTAATATGGGTTGTTTTCTGTTGGGCCAAATCATAAGCCAGCTTTGCCACAAACCCTGCTCTTCATAGCTATCCCAGTAAATACTTTGTATTGTATTTTTCAGATACACAGGATTAAATCTCCCAAAAGAATCTGAAAGCATGTTAAGAGCATATTAATCAGTGCTGCACAGCCATTTAAGAATAATCTTTCTTCTTAGATATTTTTCAGGAAACCTAGCCCATTGCTTTACATACGCGTGAATGACCCCTTTTTGCTGCTCATTGTTTTTCTTTCTCCTTTGGGCCAAATTCAAAATGTAGTGTTGTGTCCATGTAATATTAGCATTATTATTTAAAGACATCACTAAGAAAATTGACTGGTTCAGGTCAAGTTTACACTTTTTGTGTACAAGATGTATATAAGGATTATCCTTTGGTGTGGAACAACTGATGGTTTGGCTTTTATAGCATAAAATTGTAAGTGATAAGTGGGTTTATTCTTTACATTTGTACTGAACAATGATATTTTTGATGATGCAGTCAAATCCCAACTACTGTACAGTTTCTTTTTTGCTAGTTTATTGTAAGTCATACTGTGCTTCACTAGTATGTCTTTTGGGATAATGTTCATTCAAACATTCAATGTAAATATTTTTTTGTTTTTGTTTTTTCTGTGTACAGCAAGATAAAAATACATCAAGGCTATTTCATTTATGTAATGACGAAAAGTGGTAAAATGAATGAAAACCTGAGTGAATAATTTATTGTTATGACCTAAACCATTTACTAAATTTTGCTAATTAGTTCCTAAATATGAGAACCAATTTTATTGATATGTAACTAATGTAATGTTACATATTCTCTGTCAGGTGGTTGCAGGTTTCCAGCGATTGCGGCAGGAGCAGCGCAGTATGGCCACGAAAGCAGCTGAGTTGGAAATGGAGATCAGTGAACATAGGTGACCAGTGAACACCAGTGGTGTGTGTTAGAGTAAAGGGCTTTTAGCTTGAAGAGAAAAATATGCCAACAAAAATATTTCAAATCTTTCATAAACATGCTGTTGTATGTAATTAAGACAAATCGGTTTCATTTAATTTTGATGTCAGTATTTCTATAACTGATTATGCACTTAGCTGTTAGATTTTACTGTCTGATTTCTCATTTTCAGTATGGTATCTTATGTGTTTCCTGCAGTCTTGTTATAGATGCATTAAAAGAAGTTGACCCATTACGGAAATGTTATCGTTTGATCGGAGGAGTGCTGGTAGAGCGAACAGTGAGTCAAGTCCTCCCAGCTCTGGAAAATAACAAAGGACAGGTAAAACATTATAGGGGGTTGCAGGAAGTAGTTTTATCTTTATTGGGTGCAACTTTGTTCTAGTTCATTGATCCAGATTATAAATTGGAAATGTATGGCACCTACTGAAAGCCAAATATTTGGAAAACCAAAAAGAGTCCATAACCAATAATCAAACTTTAAATTACTGTTTATATCAACAGTTTGGAAAATAGAATATTTCATGAATATATATAAAAAAAATAATTCAGAGGGTGGTTCAGGCATCACAGCAATACAACCCTCACACTTTTTCTCAGGGATGCTAGTTTACACTTGGGAAAACTAATCATGCACCATTATTGTATTCACACCTGCCTAGATTAATGGGTGAAAAAAATAATCTGTTTTAAAAAGAGTCTGTTTTAACCAGAAAAATAGAACAAGTGTGAATATGCTCTTGAAATTTGTTTATATTTATCTAACTAATATATAGGTAGGCTAGCTAGGCTAAGTGCTAAACCATTAGTAAAGATCAGCTTATTGAATTATTATAATACTAATATAATACTGAACTGGCATTTGCATAAAAAGCAGAACATATCTGTTAAACATTGCAATATGCTACACTGCTTTTTGCTTGTCAAATATCTCTCCTTTGAAGACATAGAAAGGGATGTTAATAGGTTAGGCCAGACAATTTGAAACCTTGACACTTTGTGTTTTTAGGGAGCATTTTGTTCACACATCAAAATATAACAGACGTGTATATTACCAAGAGCTACTTTCATACAGATCACAAAATATTAAGCATATTTGCTACCTAGCTTTATTGTTTTTATTGTTTCCTTTTGAACTGGGAGCTTCACTATTAGGTCTTTGGTATTTGTTCTCTACAAACCTAAAATGCCCTCACAATATAAGATTTTGAACCAGTATTTATTATTAATTTACCTTGTTTAATCAACAGTTGAGAAAATGTATGTGTAAGTACAGGATGCTGGTCATGTGAATTATGATCTACCATAGTCGCCCACCCAGTAATTTCTTGTCCTCATTTTGAACCTTTCTCTCTGCTCTTTAGATCTCCAAGATTGTCGAGTCACTTGGGATGCAGATGCAGACAAAGGGGAGAGAGCTGAATGAATACCGTGAACAATACAATATTAGGATAGTTGGAGAAGAGGCAGCGGGGAAAGCTGCCATACCAAAGCGAGAGAGTGAAGGAGGGGGCTCAAAGGGTGGGACAGGGATATTAGTGTCATAGTAAGAATGCCTGAAGATATGTTGATTGGTATGGTTGCATGTTGTTCTATTTGTATGTACATTATCACTGATTTTTATTAACTTGCAATGTCCCTTGAGAACTCACTGGTCAGTTATCATTATTGGATCATGTTGCAAACCTGACTTGGTCATGGAGATTTCTCCTTTACAACATCAAGAGAATTTGGCCTTATCTATCTAGAGAGGCCACTCAGGTGCTTGTTCAGTCTCTTGTCATTTCAAGACTGAACTACTGCAACTCCCTTCTAGCTGGCACTTCTATGCCCCTCAGTACTTGATGGCAATGGTCTGTATGAAGAGCCCTTTGAGCATCAAGTACAGCTCAGCTTAACCCACCATCCCTCAAGCTGCATGCTTGTCATCCAGACTCTTTCTGTGCTGGTACCAAAATGCTAGAATGAACTTCACCTTGGGGCCCAAACAGCTGAGTCACTCGCGATCCATTTCTCTCAAGAGCATTTAACTCATTAAAGGTTTATATTTATACCGAATCTTGTTAGTGTCTAATGTGACATTTGTTTACAACAGCATCTAAGCTTGAAGAATCTTTGGATTAGCCTATTGTAAGGAGCCGACCGGAACGACCTGACAATCAGTGCAATTGAGTTCAGGTGTTCTTCCCGTTTATTTAAGCGCCTCATGTCTTGCACTCCTCATGGTTTCTTGGCCAAACTCTGTCCAAGACTCCGCCGGTAAAAATCCGGTATTATCTTAAATTGTCCCCTCTCCGAAGTGAGAAGCTTCCTACTTTTAAAATCCTCTCTTTTTCCCTCTGCCTCCTCCAGTAAATGGGGCAGAGCTGTACTTCCTTCCCTCCTCACAAAGCAGGAGTGTCTTTCTCTAACTCAAAAGCAAAAGCATAGTTACAAGGAAAAAAGAAGTAGAAAAGATAGAATAGAAAAGAGGAAAAAAAACTTTTCTCCTCTCACTTGAGAGGAGTAGTTTTCATTTTGTTGTTTCCTCTCTAAACAAGGGTGAGTTTGAGTTGTAGTTTTTCCTTCTCGTTTGAGAAGCAGTTTTCAGTTCACCCCTCCAGCTCGCAGCTCTTCCCCCGGTCTGTGCATCTGGTCTCTCAGGCCATGCCTTAGCTCACCTGTGGAGCTTGCGGGGGGTTCAAACCCTGTGCCCTGCAAGTTTGTTCATTTTTTGTTTGTTTGTTAATTTACTTTAGAAATAAACCTCACTATTTCTGGTCCAGAGCACTGGTACAGTCTTCCTCCACTGATCTGTTGTTTAGCCATTTCCGCTCTCAGTTCCCCCCACATATCACCAAGCACCTCCCTTCATAAACCGTGTAACAGTGGTTGTTACATTGCCCTTCGTTCCAGTTGCCTTGGTTCAAGACCACTTGGAGTAGGTCTGCTTTGTAGCATTTGAGTGCAAAATTAACTTCAACTGTGAGAGACAGAGTTGTGTGCAGCCTTTGTCAAGAATTACAGGAAATGTCAATTGCAAACAAAGGTTTTGTGTTTTCTGTTGTATCAAATACTTATTTGAAACAATACAATGCAAATTATTTATTTAAAAATCATGCAATGTGATTTTCTGGATTTGTTATTGTTGAAGTGTAACCATGATTAAAAACAACAGATCTCTCCATTTCTGTGTAGGTGGGAAAACTTACAATATCCACAGTGTATCAGATACTTTGTGTGTGTGTGTGTGTGTGTGTGTGTGTGTGTGTGCGTGCGAGTGAGTGAGTGAGTGAGTGAGTGAGTGCGTGCGTGCGTGCGTGCGTGCATTGGTATTAGATGAGAAGTTCTGGATCACAGTTTTATTTCGACTTTCCCTATGGGACTGAGAAAGTTCTATCTTTATTCCTGTTCCTGATGCCTGTCTTTGGACACAATGACTTTAGAGTCCAGTGTTAACTGCTCCAAAAGAATTGCCCAATTGGGAGGATTTTTAAGACATAGAATTAAAAAATTCATTAATTTCCCTGGGGGAACCCTCCCAATGGATCAATAAAGTTCTATTCTACCCTAAAATGGATTTAATAATTAATTAAAAATGGATTTAAGAACTATAGTAATTCTGTAAAACCTGTTATATGATCATAAGTTCGGCTTCTGCAAAAGATATTCTACATCTATTGGTCCAATTAACTGAGAAATTTTCTGATTTTAGGTCATCCCTTTTTTTGAACAAGGGAAAAAAATAGAGAAATAAAATTATTTCGGAAAAAAATGTTTCCGACGAGGATGGGATTCGAACCCACGCGTGCAGAGCACAATGGATTAGCAGTCCATCGCCTTAACCACTCGGCCACCTCGTCCTGTTAGCGAGCCCATCGCCATGTCTTATCATCACTTCACGTATCCTGCTCAAGCGTTATATCTCAGTATTTTTGTGTTAATTTTAAATCGGCCTGCTCTCTTCTGCTACACATACCCTCTTAGGTACCCTGCTGGGTAACAGAGTTAAGACTTCGTTGTATTTGTCGTTTAGTCGACACATACATATCTCTGGAGAAACCATAATAAACCAGTTTTATTTTACTCCTGTAGCGGCTCTGTGCACTGTGTAAATAATTCTGGAGCCTTGGACCGACAGAAGTGCTCTAAACGAGTGCATATCACTCCTGTTTCACTTAACGTCCATTCAAATTTGAGAATATGTTTAGCCTTTTCCTGTAAAGTTTTGGAAATACGTGTTGGTCTCAGTGCTGCTACCCTGCAGGTCATTTTCCCATGTCCAGCTCTTTCGAAGTTTCCAAGCCTAGACTAAACTATGTGTAACTTAATTTTAAATGATAAACTTTAGCAAATTTCTCCTGGTTTTTCTTTTATTCAATCATATTGTTTGTCAGATGAAAATGGGAAAGACGTCGTTGACTGGATTAGAGAACTTCATAAATCATAGTAAGACATCAAGACCAGGAAGGACCAGGTTTTATAAACAAGCATAAGATAAGACATGGTGGTCAAGGAATCAGCCTTGTGACTAGAAGGTTGTCGGTTTGATTCCCTTATCTGATAGGATATGACTGAATTGTCCTTGAGCAAGGAGCTTAACTCCCCAGCTGCCCCCCATGCCCCTTCAATAGGGCTGCCCACCGCTTCAGATGTGTGTGATCTAGTGTGTATGTGTGTGTTTCACGGCATGGATGGGTTAAATGTGGAGGACAAATTTCCCTGTGTGCAAAACACAGTGGGTCTATATGCACATTTACATTTATATGTGGACTTCGTGCAATATAGAGTTCAAAGTGAAATAATTATAATATATGAAATACCGCCTCCTACTGGACTCTTTTTGTGTGCACTATATATAGTCCAGTAGGACTATTGTATATTGTAATATGGTCCCTATATCATATATTCTTTATTTTTATACAGTGTTTCTGTACTAAATTATTATCTCTTTCTTCCTTTTATGTAATGTACTTATGCTGCGGCTGGAACGTTAATTTCACTGAGGGAACCCTCCCAAGGGATCAATAAAGTTCTATCCTATCCTATCCTATCCTATCCTATCCTATCCTATCAGAAGTGTGTCCGTATCTTATTCCTTGTGGAGAATATGCGATATTGACTTTTAAAGTTGTTTTAATGTACATATGTACAAAGTAAATGTACAGAGTAAATGAGAAAATATGCAAAGTAAAACATGTTCTTGTACATAAGTACAGCTTCTGAAGTATGAATATGAGTATGACTATTCTGAATTATTATTATGAATAATAATAATAATAATAATAATAATAATAATTATTATTATTATTATTATTATTGTTATTATTATTATTATTATTATTATTGTTATTGTTGTTGTTTAATATATCATTATTATTACTGTTATTATGTGGTGGGTCATTTGTAGTAGACCACCTGTAGTTAATTATTACGAATTATTATAATAATAATTATTATTATTATCATCATAATTATTGTTGTTGTTGTTGTTGTTGTTGTGTAATATCTCATTATTATTATGTGATGGGTCATTTGTAGAAGACCACCTCTAGTTATGGAAACTATCACTCATGAGAATCTGTGAATTGCTGCCTGAATGACTCACTGCTGCCCCCTACCGTGGTGGTTAATAACCTTAAATGTCCAGAAAACAGAATTATCCTGAGAAATATGATACAATGTTATAATATTTACAGAGACATTTGTAAGATTATTAAGATCACATTTAGATCACATAAGATCACAATATCTCAAGAAAACATTTAGGAAAAAAAATCTTTGATCAGGCAGGAAATGTGGCACCTATTATCCGTTTCACACGTGCTTTCGTGGTATTTGCCGCCCCGTGACCTCTGACACAGACAGGCGTTATTCTGCACCTCATTTCATCATGAGGGGAAAAGACACTCTTAGGTGTAAAAGATACAAAGATGTGAAAGGTACTCTTAGGGGAGGTGGAGGAGTAGCAGGAGGAATAGGAAGTGGAGAGGGAGCTGGAGGAGTAGCAGGGGGAGCAGGAGGAGGTGATGATGATGATCTAAATTTTATTTTTCACAACACTTTGTCATTTTTTTTTTACAGAACGGCGGGGTTTAAACGTGATTCTATAATATAAATCAATAAGTGTGGCGTCTTTTCGGGAGGCGTGTTTGACGTATGATGACGTAGACGTGGTTCCTGTGGCGGTGTGACGTCAGGTCCAGTTACCGCGTATTTCAAAGCGGAGTACAGACTGTTCTTATCTGAGCTCCGCTGTTACACAGTCTGAGTTATTGTAGTGAACTTGTTCTGCTGCTGTAGATTTCACTGCCATGGCCACCCCTCCGAAGAGAAGCTGCCGCAGCCCCGACCTCAACAGCAGCTTCGAGAAGAGAGTGAAGAAGATCTCCATCGAGGGAAACATCGGTGAGTTCAGTCACGGCGACTTTACGTGATATATGTGTTGACACAAGTGTCTTTCTCAGTTTTATATATATATATATGTGTGTGTGTGTGTGTGTGTGTGTGTGTGGTTCAGAAGTGTCTGGAACCTTTTGTTTGCTCTAAAGCCCGCACTTTGTTTGGCGCCAAATAACGGCGGCCTGAGCAATCAGCTGATCTGGACCTCATTTGTTTAATGAGTTTACATGTTGCTGGTGGTTGTTTTTGCATTAAAAGCATGGATAATAATAAAGACACCAGGCATTTAGAGCTGTTTTAGCTGATAGACTGACTTTTATTTGGAGCAGTCTGTGGTCTAAGCAGCTCTGGCTTCTTAAGCCATCTTTACAAAACAATAAACCATAAAAATGAGACTGTAACACTACAGTTACTATGAAAGGTGGGGATATAAGTTATCTTCATTAGTCAGAGGTGGGAAATCCAGGTCCAGAAAGCATTATCTACCTCTGATATGAAGTATCTGAACTAAAGCTCATTCACTGGGTAACCCAGACTAAACTGTTTGCTACTTTAATTGTTTTCCCACCAAAAATTTAATATGAAATAAACTTCAGTTTATCCATCTTCCTTCATATCGTCGTATAGGCGATTGAAAGAGCTCAAATTTGAGGCAATTATGAGTTTACATGTTGCTGGTGGGTTTTTTTTGCATTTAAAGTGTGGATAATAAAGACACCAGGCATTTAAAGCTGTTTTAGCTGATAGACTGACTTTTACTCGGAGCAGTCTGTGGTCTAAGCAGCTCACTGGTTTCTTAAGCCATGTTCACAAAACAATAAGCCATAAAAATGAGACTGTAGCAGTTAGTATGAAAGGTGGGGATATAAGAAATACATATTTCTTGGTAACCCAGACTAAACAAAACTTTTCTTTGATACCAGTACTTTATTAATTTAATCATTTAATGCCCTCTTTAGCCAAGCCCCAGTGTCTAATCAGGCCACACCTGTAATTATTTACATGTCTTTCTGAGACATGCTGCATGCTGATCTGACATGTTGCTCTTTTTTGCTTCAGTGACTGTAGATGGATATATAATATAGTATTTGTAAAGTATTTAATGTCTATTTGCTGAACAGCTGCTGGGAAATCAACCATTGTTCGGTTGCTGGAAAGAGAATCAGATGAGTGGGAAGTCATACCGGAACCCATTGGGAAGTGGTGCAATGTTCAGAATACAGAGGATGAATATGAGGTATGTTGTATAGAGACATAAAAATTGAGAGTCTTTTTAGAAATGGTATTAACAAAAGGATAGCAGACATGTATAGGGCTCTACCTTGAAGTTGAAGTTAATTTTGTCCCATTGTTTTACATTTGATCAATGGAAACTTTAGGGCACCTTTGGTCAAATGAAATCCTCCACAGCAGGGATATCCAGTTATGTCTGCAAAGGGCTGGGATACTTGCAGGTTTTCGATCTAGCAAAACAGGAGCACACCTGAGCACACCAACTGATTAAACAACTGATCCAAGACAGCTTCTTCCCCCAGGCCACCATGCTGCACATAAACTTTCTGCAACTGCACTTTACTCACTACTGGAGCAGTACCAGCTGTTTAGTTACACTGCACCCACCGAAGGTCTCACACTACAGCTACATTAAATTCTATACCCTGTGCACACAAATGAAAACATCCATTTTATAGTTTGTTACAGCTCAATAATGTACGTTTCAGTGAAATCATTTATCTTTAATTTTTAGTTTTATTTTCTTCTCCTGTGTAATTTGATGTGACCATAAGCTTGATTTGATAAACAAGTAGAATATTGTGTGTTTGAGTTAGTTTGTAATTGAAATCTGCAGTCACACTGCCCCTTTGTGGATAAGACTGGACACCTGGCAAACTGCAAACAATCTCCAAATATGACCTTTTCTGTACCTTATACACAGTTACTATTCATTTTAAAATGTTAGAAATATGCAATGTGCCATTTATGCTTAATTTAAGATACTAAATGAAAGTAATTATGCATTAGAATGTTCCAAAGTTCATCTCTGTGGAGGATTGAACTTTAAGACTGAAATTTAGAATATCAACACAACTTCATATTAAACCACTGTATGCAAACCTTGATATTTGGGAAGTGATTTGCTAAACAGCACCAGACCAATAGACATAACCCTGATATGCTCATTGCACATTATCAGGCCCTGGCTAAAGTTTTTCTTCACCTGTTTAGGAGCTCAGTACATCCCAGAAGAGTGGAGGCAACCTGCTGCAGATGTTGTATGACAAGCCCAGTCGCTGGTCCTACACATTCCAGAGCTATGCTTGTCTAAGTCGCGTTCGTTCACAGCTTCAGCCCCCCTCTGCCAAGCTGCAGCTTGCAGAGAAACCAGTCCAGTTCTTTGAGCGCTCTGTCTACAGTGACCGGTACATGGCAAAGAATTAACTTCTAACATTAAGTATTACAGTCATTAATGATCTTAAGCATTATAAACTGCACATTATTATATTGGAAAACTTTATTATATGTGTTACCTGTGACTTTGTATTGAATTGTTATGCTTATTTTGCAGGTATGTCTTTGCTTCAAATCTTTTTGAGTCTGGAGATCTGAATGAGACTGAGTTTGCCATCTACCAGGACTGGCATAGCTGGCTTCTCTCTCAATTTGAGTCAGAGATTGAGCTTGATGCAATGATCTACCTGCGGGCTGACCCTGAGGTGTGTGTGTGTGGACTTGGCATGAAGGGAGAAGTTCTGCAGGGAACTATTTTTGTAAAAAGGCAGCCCTTTACTCCTAATGTCTTTAATTAAAGTAATTATGATCTTGTCAAATTTTGAACTTACATGTTGATGACAACAGTATCTGATTTTAGCATTTTTTTTATTTTATTTTTTTTTTTGTGCAGAGATGTATGCAGCGTCTTAAACTGAGAGGACGAGAGGAAGAATCGGGCATTCCTCTGGAATACTTGGAGAAACTTCATTATAAGCATGAATGCTGGCTCTACAACAGAACAACCCAGTGAGTGCTCTGCAAAATTTTGCATTCTCATTTAAAATATTTATCTTGAATATGTGAATAATTTTAAACAGTTACATTGTAATTATGTTCTGTACCCTGAATTCTGCTTGAGCTCTAACACTGCTGTTACTACTGTTACTCTCAGTCTTGATTTTGAGCACCTGAAGGATCTCCCCATTCTGGTGCTGGATGTAAATGAAGATTTCAAAAATGACAGAATTAAGCAGCAAGGAGTGATTGATAAGGTAAACATGCATGCTGAAATAAGTTTGAATAATAGTTAACAAATGCGTGAGCATAGTAAATGTATAATTGTACTTTGTTTAAATGAGTATTAAAATATGAGATTCAATGTGTTATTCAAGACTAGAGTTTGGTGATATGTCAAAAATTGTTACAGGCATTTACACTTACTCATTAGAAAGGACTATATTAAAAACATTTGTAATATGTAAGGTAGTATCAGCAAGAATTTTCACCCTGTTCCATGTAATTACAGGTGAAAGAGTTCCTGAGTACGCTTTGACTCAATACAATCAAGCACTTACTCCATTGGACACCTTGGTTTGTCAATATGTCAAATCATTTTACTCCTTTTACTTAACTTAAATATACCTCAGACTCAGCTCAGGAGACAGACACAGGTATTATCTAACAAACCTTCTTGTCATGAATTTTAGAACAAATTATCAGCTTGATTTTATTACCATGGTTTCCATTTGTAAATATGTATTTATATTTGTAAGACTTTTTTTTATTATTTTTGTAAGATTTGCAGTGCAGAATACTTTTTGAATGTTGGCATGTAGTGTGTTTATACTTTGAAATAGGCCATTTAAGTGTGATATTTTTTGTTTTTATTTTGGTCTAAAACTACAAATAAACATTCATGCCAAAAAGACGAAGAAGACTTGTATGACTTTAAATACTAAAAGTATGTACCACCATACATGGTCTGAATAAGTCTGTAATTAAAACCTTTGTAATGTCAGTTACTTGCAATTCTTATTGGGTGACATGGCAGGTAGTGTGTGTTTGTCACACAGCCACAGCCTTCAATCCCCACTCAGGTCACTGCGAGGTGTTTTTGATGTGTGGACACTGGGGCACTCTTGTTCCTTCTACCTTCCGTTGGCATTGGCCATGCTAAATTGTCCCAATCTTTGAGTGTGTGTTTGTGTGTGTTACCCTGTGGTGGACTGATGTCCCTGTTTAGGTAGGTGGTCCTGAGAAACTGTGCCACTATTCAGGACTGATGATGACGAGTTTTTAATTATGTACTGTATTTGTCTGTTTTTATTGGAGACAAACATGTTTATATACTATCTCTGCTAATAGTGATTCACATGCTTATGAAAAAAAACAAAAAAAAACCCAAAAGTTAACAAACTGGCATGCACAAAGGTTGTCATAAAATGTTGATTTATTTTTTTCCCCCAAGAAAAAAGCAAATCAGTTTACATTTGCAAGAAAATATCATAGTAAAAAATAACTCTGTGTTAAATGCTCTGACAGTTTTTATTACCAACTTACTGAAACTACATTATTAAAAGTTAATATTTTCATTCTATTAATCATACACTTTGTGCTGAAATGCACCACCTGACTATGTCAGATTGCTACAGACAGGTCACCTTATTTGACATAACTGGCATATCCTTAATTTCCCTGAAGGAACTATCCCAAGGGATCAATAAAATTCTATTCTATTCTATTTGAGAACCAAATATTTACAGGGTGAATTCAAATGACTTTCTGGTTGTAGCTAGTTCTCTGTGTCCTTCGTGGTTGTTTCTCCATGGTCTTTCCCATACTGCAATCTCTGCCGTTTTGCAAGGACGGTTTCTCAGCAGCAGCATGGCCTGAAAGAGATCATTGCTTCTAAGAGGACTTCTTGTTGTAGAAAGGTGTCCTTTGGTGCCAAATGACTGCTCATTGCTAAGCAAACACTTCTCTGGATTTCCTTCTGTCCCTCTAGGAAGTGACCTTTAAGTGCTGTTGATCAGATGCAAACAACTTCTTAGTTCTTTTTTTGTGTCTTCTGCATTTGTCTCCTTTCAACTTGTCCAGTTTCTCTAAAACTACTTGAATGCAGCAATGTGGAAATATGATTGTGTAGTACATATGCTCAAGGAAGCTCAGGATTGATCAGAAGTTAAAATAATTGTTATTAAAACAGATTATTCTACATTTATTAGCATATAAGAATGCAAAACATAGCTATAAATAGCTTTAAACATTACTATACAGCATGTACAGTATTCCATGCATAATAGATGCTTTCTTTCAATCAGAAAACCAAGTTTTACAGTTGGTGTAAAAGGAAAATGTTACTTAATTTTCTGCAGTTTATGTTGCAGGATGATGTGATGATGTGATCCAAAACCAAAAGATGTATTGAAGGCACCTAACTACATTTTAATTGAAAATAAAAAATAAAAAGTATTTCATTTGAAAACACCAGTGGTCAGCAACCCATGTTTTAAGAAGAGCCAATTTGTCCCATTTTTAACCAAAATCAAACCACCTCCAGAGTCACTGAAGATTGGCATGCAGACTAATGGTCACATTGCAGCAAATGACAATAATGAAGCCCAGACTCCAATCTCTTTGTCCAGTGAGGATGCAAATGACGGCAGGTCGAGAAAAGGCTGGTAGGTTGGCATTGCATGTATCAGAGGAAGCATGTGCTCGTCTTCTTCCCCCTAGTGTCGAGAGCATCATGTGTGATAGAGGGAGTACCATAATGGGGTTGGGGAATCGGCACATCTAAATTTACAGGAGAAAATTAGGTAAAAAATATATATATATATATAAATTTTAGTAACCAAAAAGCTGAAAGGCCTTTTCATTGAAGGGTGGAACTTTAGTTAAAACTTGGACATTTCACTGTGGCTTAATACATGATAACTATGGAGAAGTAGTTCTCAGTTATATTCTCATTTACTCAATTACATATTTTAAGATTTTTGCTGTTTTTAAATGTACTGCAAGTTGAGTGCAGTCATGGTAGTGTGCTGAACAAATATATTATTTGTATGTCTAAGTTAAAAATTAAATATATAAAAAATACTACTTTGCATTCCATGAAATAATGAAATAATTAAAAAATGGGACATTTAACATGAATATCAATGAATCTGTTTTATCTTCCTTGTGCCTCTTTTTGATATGAGTGTCATTAAAATCAACATGTCGGCCGGTGTAGATCAGAATTCAGTGGACTGATCAAAGAACAAATCTAAACAAATCATTCAATATCAAACTCCATTGTATATAATTACACTGTAAAATGTAACGGTTTGAGGTTTGATTAGAAAATTCTTAAATCAAAGATTGAATTTGGATATATTATTAGAATTAATGTGTTCTGGATTACATTACAGTATGATATGAGTTCTAGTTCATCTAACAAAAACTGAATATCATTAAAAGGCTCATTCATGGTCACAATTTTACTCAAAAAGGTAAACCGTCATATTTTGTATTCATTACATGTAAAGTGACTTTTTTGTTTAGTTTTACTGTAATTCAGTATGTCTAGCTCATGAAAAACAGAAATGCAGAATCTTAAAATATTAGAATGTTTTATTGAATTTTGAAATATTTACTAACCACAGTGGCATTACCTAAGGTGGGGGCTTGGGAATGCCCACACCTGTATAATAAATGAGATATTATCTTCTGGCCAGTGTGCTCCTGACAAAACATGTGAATTATCAATTCAATTCAATAAAGACATGAATTATGGGTGCCAGATGGATGGGACATTCCTTTTCTGAAGTTGTGTGGACATTTAACATTCCTTGATCCACAGTGTCACATGTGTACAGGGAATATGTCATCAAAGGCATTACCACCCACAGTGAACAGCATATGGGTGCCTAATGATTGTGATTGGTATGGAGTTTAGCTCCAGGTTTGCTTCCTTGCATGTTTTGTTTGTTTGCCCAGATAAGAACTGGTGACTAGATTTATAAATTGATCCCTTATGACAGACATCAACAGACATTAGCTTCCTAATCTATGACTGAATTACTGCTTGTCATTGCAGATGAAGTGTTCTATCCACGTAAAGGCATCTATTTAAGGTCTAACCTATTTATGCTAATAATGCTGTTCAAAACCTGAATGGCAATTATTTTGTGAATTCATAAACTGATTTAAACATCAAGGTTGCAATGATATGAAATTTTCATAGTATGAAAAAAACATCAGGTTTAACAGTCTCACAGTATATGATATTTCACAATTATTCTTAATATGATTGTAGTTATTTTTAAGTAATGATATATGTAAAAAAAATCTCTCTTTTGAATAAACAAACATTTGTTGAATTTGTGTGGGTTTACTGTGATTTTCCTCCTCTTAACCCTTTCTCTCCCTTTTCCTTACAATTGCTGTTTATATCTTGTCTGGTTGTCTTTGCAAATAAAGGATCCATTCTTAATGGTCTGTCTGCTTAAATTAAAGGTTAAGTAAAATAAAAATAAAGCGTAACTAACTAACTAACTAAATAAATAAATAAGAAAGCCACTCATGAAATGGATCCCTTTTGAATCATATTGCATCCAGTTAATGATGGTTTTAATTTTAGATTAATCTGGTTTTTTTTGCATTGAGACACTGTCTGTTGCACTGAGAAATTGTCTGTTTCTCTGGTTCTCTTGTATGATTCCCTGTTCAATTGAATTTTGTTCAGTACTCGTATTAATCAAATGTATATGGTATGATGACCAGCAAATTTAATACCATGGGGTACATACAATCAATAAATGTACATTTCAGATTCTTGAAGTCCATTTGCTATTTCACTTGAGTATATATTTTTGCACCAGTTACTGTTTATGTAACTTACAGAATGACTAGTTTTCAAAACAGATATTAAATGCACTGTAAACAGTGGAGCAGAATAAATGTTGAATTGAAATGTATTTGAGGTTTGAGATGTAAACAATTGGTTCTGTTCATCTAACATAAAAGTTTGTTTTGTTTCATTTAAAGTATTTATTTAAATAGAATTAAAGCAGTTAAATTGCATGACTCCACATGAAGTTTTCTTTATTTGAACTGATGAACACTAACAGTGTACTTCATGAAAGATAAAAACTGCTTTAACCCACACTGATTTGTCTGCATCACACAAATGACCATTTTGCTGTGTTTTGGGCAGGATGAGAGATGTTTTGTGCTTTTATTTACAGAGAGGAAATTGGTGACAGTCTTAAGATCAGTGTTTGTTAGTAATGCTAGCCTAATATCGCATGACCTAAACACACAGAAGCACATATCTAAGCACACATCTAATGCTTCTCTGTGTGATATATATATATCATTTGGGGGAATTTTCTTTTAGTACTTAAAAATGTTTACACTGGTATTAATGAAATGAGTTTCATGTGGAATGAAAAAAAAAGGTCAAAAGGAGTGACACCCATTTCCTACATTTAGGCTGATGTCTGGTTATCACTAAATCAACTTAAACACTGTCTAAAAGCTCAAACCTGTTCTTACAAGTGTGACTGCACTTTGACTGGACAGTGTAAGGTGGGTCAGGTGAAAGCAGTTTGATGGAAATGAAGTGAGAGACTGAAGAGCTGATCACATGTTAGGTATGGATCAAGTAAATCCAAACCCCCACTGAGCTGCTCCGTGAAGCCCCTTTCCCCACTCAGCTGAGACAGCAGGAGTTCAGCTGCTGTGCTGTTCTCTGTTGCACTTGAACACTGGGCTTGTTGCTGCAGTGTGGTGAAGAACCGTGTGAGGAAAAACCCATTCCATTCAAGAGTGACGAACTTCACCAAACGCTGCTCCAGAGCCAACACCACTCCGTTCAGTCATAAGACTTACAACCCCGGAGCAAATTAACCTCTACTTTTCGTATGAAGACAAAAATAGGCGTGTACAGGGGGCGGGAGCTGCTGAGCGACGTGTCGGAGTCCAATGGTCTGCGCGCGCCGATGTTTCCTGGCGTTAAATCTTAAAGCCCTCCCGTAAACCAACCTTAACGTCGCATGCTTTCGTCGGAGTGGCGTGCGCGCGGACCAATTGCGCGCTCGGTCCCCGCGCCGGCGGCCAATCGCCTTCGCCCATTTCGAACGGGGGCGGGACCATACGGAAATAGAACGAAGAAGGGTAGGTTGTTAGAAAGTTAATGGCTTGGGGGAAAGAGAATCTCTTCTCGCTTCAAGAGAGTTTGAGGATTTTTCTGAAGTAAACCGCGATACGTTTGTAACGATACAACCCCAAAGAAAGCGAAAGGACAACGTTACCTTCACGAATAAACATCTTATTTAGGAAAGTATGCAGGATGCTGTAGCCGGGACGGCAATGCTGACGGACGGCTTCGAGGACGAGCTCGACTCGGTGACTCCGCGCGCCCCTGCGCTGGGGATGGGTGTCGGAGCCACACCAGGAGCCGGACTCGGAGGCCTCGGCTTAGGCGTCGGTGGCAAGAAAGTCCGGCTGTTCGGCGAGGCTGGCGGGCCCGCGGCAGACAGACTCGACTTCAAACTCACAGCGGCGGCGGTTCTGTCCTCGGGGCCCGGATCCGGCAGCGACGACGACGAGGTGTCTGAGGTAAGACGCGGCTACTGCGGCTCCCAGCGCTGCCCGCTAGCTTAGCCCGTTAGCTCGCTGGCTAGCGCAGCCCGGGGGAGGGCAGCGGCTGACTTATAAAGCCCCCGAGCCGCTTACAACCGCCCGTTAGAGCGCAAACACGGCCGCCCTCCTTTGTGGAGGTGCTTTCTGCCCTCAGTCACCCGTAAGTGTGATAGAAGGGGGAAATTGAGTCGCTTCAGACCCACGTTTCCTCGTCGCTGGCAGTTAGCCTGTTAGCTCGTCCTGTGACGAAGGCTGCGATTTGGGCCTAAACGGAGCCGCGGAGCCGCAGCCCGGCCCCCGCTCCTCCGCTCTGTCAGCTGCCCGCGGCTGTGGGCGGCGTGGCTCGGACCCTGGCGGTTACCCCTCCGCGGTGCAGATCTTTCTGGAACGACTCTGTTACCCCGCTCGGCAGCAGTAGCGCGCTAGCTCCGCGGCTAACCGCTGCGTAACTGAATCCGAGCTGAACGAGCAGCCGGTCGGGCTGGAGCTCAGCGGCGTGTTTTCCTGCTCCAGCAACCGACTCCTGACCTTTCCTGCGTTGGTGTGAAACACCGGGGCTGAGACTGTGCCCGCGGACCTGTGGTCGAGGGAAGGTGCTCCATGTCGCAACATTTGAGCTTCTTAGTTCTAATGTCAACATTAGGAGCGGATAGAAAACGGATTTGCTCTCTGCGGGATCTAATTATCCAGACCGGAGAGCAGCCCGCCTCAACCAGGAGCTGATGTTGGAGACCTGGTCGTGGTTCTTCATGTTTGTAAAGCACCTGATCAGATGTTTGGACAGCGGTCATCATGACTATTGGTCATGCCAGCACACTGATCACTATCCTGAGGGGTGAACCTGAGATGAGAGTCTGTTAAACACACAATTTCTGCTCTTCTTCCATGAAGTGTTGGAATGTTCAGATTTCTCGGCATCACAATGCGTTCCCCTTCAAACCACTGCTTCTTGGGGTCGGAACCCGCAGTCACAAAACCCACGTAACTTCTTGTTTACTTTGTGGAAAACGGTGGTATTTACCATCTGAATTGTAGTTCTGTGTAGGGATTGATCCTCTGAGCAGTGATCAGCCCAACACAGTACAGCATCAAAACTCTGAAATGTCTCGAGCAGGATTCACTCAGTATTTTAGATCCAGTTGCTTTGAGATGTATGTAATCTTAGGATTCTTAGTTTATGTGGACACAGACACACACCATGCTAACCAACATGCACCTCTTGTTTTTCATGGTTGCACATGATTTTTTGCCCCTTCTGTCTGGATGACAGGGATGTGTCTGTTGCCTTTAATAACTTGTAATGGGTGCCACTGTCCCATCTTTTGTGGTGTTGGTATTTTGTTTGGAATTTGGGGGAGGGGTATTGAAAAGATAGCTGACATCAGCCTCAGGTAGGGCCCAGATTTCCAACGAGAGCCCCGATACACTCTACTCTGCTTCTTTCCTGCTGTCTCCTTCGTTTACAGTGTCTTTCTAACAGAGCATGTTCATGTTTCCCATAACTAAAATGCATTGTGTGGGACTTAACTCATTTATAGGATTATGTTCGTCTTAATGATTTTAGCTGATCTAACCTTGGTAGAGGGGATCGTATTTGTGACACTGGGACTTTATCCTGACTGATCGTTTTAATACTCTTCTCTTTTTTGTGATAGCTGTCAAAACATTTTTAATCTGTATTTAGAAGATCAGTAGTAATCACATGAGCGTGGTTGAACAAACGTACACCTAAGTGAGCATTAATCATTCGTTACTTTGTGCTGGTGTGTGCAGAGTAAGGTATTTTAGATCAGAAATTAAATGACATGGAGTTTGGTTGTAGAAATATTTTTTATAGTATCTAAATAAATTATAAATGCTGAAATATTTGTATAGCCTCAGTGCTGTGATCATGGTGAAGTTGACAAATTGTTTTTTGTACTAAATTACAAATTATTTACAGTACACCTACACCGTGTGTACTGCATTAATCACTGTTGGGTTTACAGTAACTTGCAGAACGCTGTGTAAAGGGGAGGCACTGTAACTTGTGAGAATCTCTGCATTAAGACACTGAAACATTTACTTAAACTGTTTGGAGTGTTTCTTTTTACCTGTTTAACAAATAAGTGTTATGACCAACATTGATCATTTTTAAATTATATATGAATGTATACTTTAATGATGTAGTTTAAGTTTTTTTTCCCTTAGTGTTTATGGTACTCAAACAATTGGTAAATACAGTATTAATTGAGTAGTTTATTGCCGTGTTTAACCATAGGTGAAAGGGTATGTGGGTGCCTTGTGGGTAACTTGGGCAAGCAGCTCCAATCCCAACAGCAAGATCAGATATTAATCCTGCAGTGGAAACCTGCTGACCTTGTGTAGTTACTCCTGTTTGCACTTGTAAGGTGTTGTGTTGATTCATAACCAACATTTCATATTTATATTTTTGTACTCTTTGTTAATTAAAAAAAATATATATCTTGCAGCCCCTTTTCTGAAAACGTATGAGGGAAGCATAGATAACACCTTCTGCTAAAAAAGGTTAACATTATGTTTATCAGAGGAAATAAAAACTGTAGGTTACATGTGAATTCGTCAGTTGATTTTGTGTAGACTTGATAAAATATATTAAATATAATTTACTAAATATTACCATAGTAATATATATATATATATATATATATATATATATATATATATATATATATATATATATTAGTATAATATATATTACTATTTACTATATATATAGCTTATAACAGTAACTATTGTCTAGTATTTCCATCACAAGCAGCATTATGTGAAAGAGTGTTTAGGGTCATTTTAAATAGGTAGTTGAAGAATGTGTAAAATTGATTTTGAACTATAAATGTTCCACAGGTGTGTGTACTTGCATTTACCAGGAACCTTTTAAAAAACAAAACCTACATTAGTGTGTGTGTGTGTATATATAATATAATATTTTCACAAATTTGAGTTTTGGCATGATTTAGTATTGATGTAATTTTCTTGTATGAAAATATTTGGGACGTGTGTCTGGTTTAAATTTAAATGTAAATTAGATTTAAAAATTCAGTAAACACACTCCTGGAAAGTTGAAATTAATAAATAATAAATTACTTTAACACATGTTAAATCTGCTGACATATATATTTGTGCATACTACTGGGTTTTCATAGCATTAATTGTAAAACTGTCACAGAAATTGGACACTTGTGTCCATACCGTTCAAGTGCTATCACAGTCTCTTTATCTGCACACCAACATGCTTCCCATAGACATGTTTTGAAGTGTAAGGTTTTCAATTGGCTATTTATTATTCATTGGGTGATGCACGTTGGTGTGTCCTGCTTATTTGCTTAAACCGAATGGCCACACAGACCAAGGACTGAACATGGCCTTGTGCTCATGTGTGAACATGTGCTTCATATTTTGTTTACATGTAGTTGTTTTATTTTGTCAGTGGCAAAGTTTGAACTAGTAGTGCTTTTTAAAAGGTAATAAAGAAACAGGATTTGCATGGATTTTGCTTACTCTTCACAAACCTTTGAGGAAATATATTCAAACTATTAGACTCTCGTTCTTTAATTAAAGAAGAGGCATTTAAGTGAATATTGTTGTAGAGAAACCCACACAGGTTTTCTATAATATTCTGCTAGATTAATCTTATTTACTCAGAGAATTTACAAGTGTTGCATTGTTTTACTAGATATTATTATAGTTACTGTTGTGATCGCAGTTAGTAATTGGCACTAGTCATATGAAGCTATTCCACTGGGCGGTACAGCACTGTACAGCTTTTGAAGCTGTGATCCTTCAATTTGGCTTAGTTTACACTGCCAAGTAACCCATACCTTGCCAAAGTACCCATACTGATTTTGGGTACCTCTTGTGCTGGAGTATCAGGGTTGCTGGACATGAGTTATATAATCCGATTCTATTAAATTTTTTTAGTTCCACACAGAAATACTGCTTGTGTGCTTTTCTCTTTAGCTGATAATCAGCATTTAGCAGTGTCCCTCACCTTGGGTCTCTTCTTATACAGCATTAAAATACAGTTTGAGTGTCGTGAATCACGTCATCGCGCCACATGTGTATTCAGCTGTTAAATCAAGGTTATAGATGTGTCTATGCTTAAGAAGTTGAATGCTCCTCTCATAGAGTCAACGAATGCCTCCTAAATTTGTGTGTCTTGCGATGAAAAATATACACTGGTACTCTACCATGGTACAGATAGTGGAGTCAAAGTTATACCTGTACTGCACCATTTGCTCTGGAAAAGGGAGTAGTGCTAGTGCCAGTTGCATGTGTAGTTTACAGGGACACTAGCTGATGATACTGTACAGTTTAAATGGGTGTAGTGTGCTTCAGTGGCATTCTGTCAGGCACTGAATGGTTTCAAATGACATTAACAAGAGTTTTCTCATTTTAGTTAAACCATCACTTATTGAATTTAGCTACAGTTCACAGGGTTAATCTTGTCGTTGTACCAGTATTTTGTTTTGATCTTTTCCAGAGTGAACATCAGAATTTACCTATGCCCTGGGCCTGGGCGACACCTCTTTCTCCAAAAACTCTCACAGTGCAACATTGTTGATAAACTCCTGCCAAAAATACCTGTCGTTGTTTATTTTTAACATGCAATGCATGTGTTTATGTTCTGAAATGGTCATGACAGTTTTGTCTTAAGAAGCTCAGTTATCTGCTGCTATAGAAGTTTTCATTGCCACAAGCTGGAAGTTGGGCCAGAGCCACTCTGGACTAAATGTTCAGCTTTTGCCTTTCTACTTCTTCAGCCCCTTTCCCTCTGAAAACCAAGACCCTACAAGGATTCTTGTACCACATTTCAGAACTTGTGCCATTCAGCTGTTTAATGATACTTTCACACGTTCGTACTTGCTATGAAAGTCCTGATAAACAGGACGTGACATCCTTGGTTTAAACAGTTAGCAGCTACTTTGTGCAAAACGGGCACATGCACAAACAGCATGAATTTTGCCTGAATGCGTGATCTACGTGGTCATGTACAAAATACAAAACTTCTGTTGCATTTTCAACTACAAACCTTAAGTAAACAAAACACTGTAAAAACTCTGTCCAAGAACACACAGGGTTCTACAGTGTGAGCCAAATGCTTGCATTTGTTCCTTGGTTTGCACCAGTTTTTCTTATGTGCAAATTGAAATATGAAGGTGTTTTCCAGTGACAGCCCTGGAAGTGTAGAACACTACAGGGAATGATGAACATTTGCAAGTTTAACTAATGGCATCTGTCTCAAGAAGCCTAACTTGCATAGCTGTCAGGTCTTACAGTTTAGTTTAGAATTGTTAGTTAGACTCACATTTGGTGCCTTTGCTGTGCTCACTGCAGTGTACATAAACCTCACAGGTACTCTGTGTTTCGCATCAAGCTGCATAGTGTCCATGCAGAAACTGAACTTGGCTGTGTATTTGCAGCATGTTTCACAGTTATTAGTAGCCACATCTAATTAAAACTGTGTTTTGATTTTCAAATCAGTTGGCACAGCTCACCAAATGACTTAATTCGGCAACACCAATCATATTTTAATCCCGAAATTAGCCAGGTTATTAGAGTTTTATTAGTCAGATTTCTAATTAACGTGGGTGCATGGTTATAATAAGTTCTTATTTTTAATTCTACCCAACTGCCCATTTCTAAACGTTTTTCACAAGTTTTGCATAAAGCATTTTCAGAATCTTATCAAAACTGTCTGGTGCACTGAACAGAAAGTTCTGAATAAGAAACTGATTCATACAAAGGTTACGTCTGCTTCACAGTTGATTATCTTAGGGTTGTGTACTGTTCACATTTGGATCAGTACTGACACCTGGAATTCATATAAGCTTAGTTCAATCGCCTTTTGTGCTGCTGTTGTGTTTGCAAATTCTGCTCTGTTCTGATGTTCATGGGTGATGCTCTCTGAGTGTATCACTTTGCTTCTCCAAGACGTTGGTTAGTTTTATACAATTTAGAGTAACGTCAGTTACAGTACAGTTCGATATGGTTAAAACTTGACAGCCTAAGGACATTTTCTATTGCAGCCCTAGTTTCTGCAGCCATGCATGAGGTGAGATGCCTCTCGGCTTGAACAAGTTTTGTACAAGTGGTTTCTGGTCATTTCTGTTATCATAAAACATTATTGCTTGTATGTATTCTGTGTTTGATTGGATTTTGAGGTTAGAAGTGTTGCCAATTTTGCATTACAAATACTGTGTGCTAAAATTTAATAGTTTCATCTGCATCTCATTTAGAAAAATGTAACCACACTTGACTGCTTTCAGTTCACCACTGCCCACTCTGTGTTGGGTGGTAGTAGTACTGATGTAATTTGGTCGGTCATCTTAAAGGTTCCAATTTCTGTACCCAACCCTAGATAGGCCCCCAGTATTTTGCTACTCTTTATACGGTATATATGTTATCTGTTCATTCAGTGTCAGACTTATGCACTTTGGATCCCTCCCTAACATTGTTTTGGCCTCCCTCTATAACTTGCACAGTACTAGAATCAACATTGCTGACCAGATGAATAAAAAGAGGGAGTAATGATGTTGTAAAGGAAAGGTTTATGTACAGTAATGAAACATGAAAAAATGTCCCTGCATATTCAGAATTGCACGGAATTCAACTGTTTGGTGTTAAATGGAACAATATGAACAATTACTAATAAGCTAGGTAAAATGACATTATAACAAAGTTATAGGATTTACGGATTTCAGTTAGCAGTGAGGGAAACTGTAGTAAATATGACAGAATTAGACACTAATACACATTCAGTAATGGAATACCAGATATCTGAAGGGTGTGTAATGATGTGGCCACATAAATTGTGCATGTTTCACACTATAAGGGCTAGAAGTGGAGTTTAAAGTTTCTCTACAAGCTTCATATTTGCAGAATTTGTTTGAGATTTTCACTGCATTTATTTAAATGTTGCAGTGCAGTAGTATACACTTTCATAAAATTAAACAATGGAAATGCATACTTCCATTTACAAATCTTAACCTCTTAAAGAAAACTTGAATATATTTAACATTATTAAATTGTAGTTCACCATTCACACTTTTGTGATGATGCTCTGAGTGTAGTAGGATTATATAAAAATAGCTCATAAAAAGTGACCTAATGAAAAAGGTATATTAGGACAGGAAAGCATCATGTCAGACCCGTGGTTACATTAAAATAAAAACTTGACCCTCCATTATTGTAATGACAATCACAATAAATGCTGATCATTTGTTGTAACTTGCAACAGTGTTTAAATCCCATGTGAGCACTGGTTATTTTGTCAGCATATGTGAAGGACAATTTGAGGAAAGGCCTAAATGGCTGCACAATATATCATTTCTGCATTGTCATCACAATGTGCACACGATTTTCAGTGTCATGTAAGATATTTAATTAAATGTTATAACTTTTGTTAAAACTTCTTAAAGCAATGGAAAATTCACACTTCTCATTTTTTTGATTATATATCCACCAGAAGCAGACTGTCTGCCCAATGTCCTTTATTTTACTCTGGTCTTGGGTACAAGTCATGATCTTGGATCTTCTGGTGAAAAGTTCTGTATATTTTAGTAATGAAGTATGTATCGCAAGAAAAAAATACCGTCACATTGTCATTTTTATCCCCCAGCATCATTCAGCACCTCTCAACATTCATCTCCACCTGATTTTAGATTCCTCTGATGGTGCCAAAGAACATACTTTATTATTTGCTGTTAAGACTGTGTTTAGTGGCAGTATTCTGTTCTCTGCTTCTTTCTTTGAGTGTTATAAAATGTTTTGCATCTTCTGAAAATCTGCTGCTTAAGCACAGGCATGTTAATTTATACAGGCCTCGAAAATTGGTAGCCTACAATTGTTTGTTCCTAACCCCATATGCTTACAGCAGGCATTGGTGGACCTCCTTTCCTTCACCTGTGGTTTATTTTTTGTGTTTTCTTCAGATATTAAGCAATTTTGCAGCTATTTAGTCTACAGACAAATAGTTCAGGATCATTTTGAAGCAGGGATATGTGAAATGATGTTTAGAAATACAGAAACTGTTTTTGCATGCCAATTTGTTGCTTCGTGCATACCAGCAACTTTTAAGCATTTGCTGTAATGAAATTGGATTGTGATGAGCATGAATACAAGCTGAAGTGGGAATTCCAGTGAGACTGATGCAGCAGTTTGGATGAGGGGTAGTACAGAGAGATTGCTGCAGGGCTTTTGGAGTTTTTATTGTGGTATTGTAGTGCCATGATTGATTGTGAAAATTGGCAGCTGTACATCAAAATGCTTTGGTGATATTTTTGTTTAGAGTTGAGTTTTTAATTGTATCTGTAGTAACTGAGTAATGCAGGAGTGTATATTGTACATGTGACATTAAAGGACCTTCATGTTTAACAGTTCTGAATCCCTTGGGACAACTTTTGTACAGTTGTGATGCATCATCTCTTGTTAACATATGAGAGGGGTGTGTTGTATGCGTGTTCTGACTCATGTATAGTGTGTTTGATCACATGTAAACCATAGGTTATTGCTGTTATTAGATTCTTTGCTGGTATATTTGTTTTTGTGGACTCTTGACTGGACAGAAGGATGGATTCTCAGATTGCTGTTTCTGTACAAAACAATGTGCAGCACCTGAGCTTCAAGAACAGAAATTTGGAATCAGAGCACAAAGTTTCATGTCTGATCTACAACAAACTTAGTCTGTGTAAAGATTTGGAAATGAGTTTTGTTAATATTACTTTTATTGTTATTACTTGCTTTGAAAATTTTCAGATGTTCTTCCAGTTGTTATAGGTTAGGTGAAGATGGAGAAATGACACAAGGAACCTAAGCCATGTTGTTGAGCTCACCAACTACCGCTATTGTTTCTTGGGGCGCATAAAATTACCTTGGGCTTAGCTGCTGCCAGAATGTCTCTTTACTGGCATGTTCATGGGTGATCACTATGAATGAGGTGGATATTAAATAATTGAAGTAATCCTACAATGTTCTTGTGTCTGTAAAACTGGCAGCAGGCTGTCAAAAATTCCTTAGAACAAGTTCTGTCATCTTCTATCCTTCCTATGTCTGCCATTGGTCCAGGTGTTTCTATTACTATAATTTTAGATGTATGCATTTGGGTGAATTTCTTATCAAGCACAACTTACATTTGGATCATTACACAGGTATTTAAAATGTTGGACGTCTTGTCCAGGGTGTAACGTGGTCTACATACTTGGCTAGAGAATTTAATTCTAGGCTCCTACCAAACAGGAACCTAGTTTACTCACTAAACAACACCCTGGCAGAACAAATTGGACAGTAAAGGTTGCTAACATTCAGGTTTTTCATATTTTCCATATATTGCTGTGCAATATTGATGTTTTTTAGTTAATGACAATCATTTTTTTTTTGATTGGACAGTTTTTTTCCAGATAATCTTGCAAATGGCATACATTTGAGTTAACCAAATTAATCAGTCACAGGCTTTAAAACTAATAATGGATTGTGATTCCAGTTTACTGGTGCATTAATAGTGGAAGTTAAACAGGGAGGATCTGTTGCTCCCCTTCTTTTAGTGCATGGATGAGGTAATGAGTCACTTGTTTGGACGTTGCTTGCTCTCCCTTGTGAGGGAGCCTCTCCTAAACTCAATCATAGACACTCACTCTTGTGTGTTCCCTCCTCTCTCTCAGCTCCTTACCCTCTGAGTTGGATACTACCCAGACTGATCCCAGCAGTTCAAGCGACTCCACAGCCTCAGCACATTCAAATACCCCTACATGCTTTTAATTATTCTCTCTGCAGATGGACTTTCTGCTGACCACACCCGGCCTCACAGCTTTCTCTTTTCTCTGGTTGTTTTTTGTTTTTGTTTTTGTTTTTTTATTCTTGGCTGTCTTTATTTTTTTGGTCTATGCATACGACTCCTGTGAACATTTTCTGTGAATGTCCCCTCCCACTGAAAATGTTCTGCAGCAGTGTTTCTCTGTTTTTGTGGTCAACAAAGACTTGACCACTGCTTAGGCATAAACAGAAGAGTGGCACTATGGTGTATTTTGTATTTTAGTGTTGTCTGCAATGGCTTTGTGGAATCTGGCAGCATTAAATGCCAAGACCTCTTAAATTATACAAACCAGCTGACTAAGTGTGCTCAGAGCAAACATATTCCTGCTAGGTGTCTGTGTGCTAGCAAAAGAACTAGTTAAAGTTAGATTGTGCATAATAAGCATAAAAGGAATATAGTTTAGCAGTTCGACACATTCTCAATGCACTGCAGGATACGTGAAATAGTTCCACATACTCTTCCAGCTACTCTAATAACGTGTGTGTCATTTTCTGAAGAAAATCCAGTTGTTGCTCTCATAACATAATGCAAAATAGCACCAGCATCTGTTTATTGTGCTTTAATTCTTGGAGATATTTAGCTCTTTACAGTTTTTATGGTGTTCATTGAGTAGTATGGAAATAATAAGGAAAGTATTCTGCTCAGTATAGTGTAGAGAGTTGTTTTGAGTCTGTAACTTCAGTACCATGTTTTATGTAGCAGTATTCATATTATCAAATTTTTAAATGTCACTTAGCACCTGGTCATGTAGGTGAAGGGTTAGAACCCTATGTTACATGCTTTGACAGTTGTCAAATACTGCCATGAATGAAAGCATGCATCAGAATACTTAAGTCCTAAATCAGATCTTATTACATTTAATTTCATTAAAGGCCACCATGTGCTCCATTGCTGGTCCACTGCTCAGAGTTCTGCAGTAATTCCTCAGATTAGCTCAGCCGCTGTGTCAGTCACTGTTGCTCCTGATCTCGCAAGGCCAGTAGTAGACACGTACTCTTGCAGATGCTGCACTACTGCTTTGCTGTTTCTGCCATTTGTAGTTTTCGCCTGAGTTTTTTACGCCATGCTTATGCAGGACGTACTGCCCTGGGGGCGGAGCAGCAGTTGCGTTGAGGTCAAGGGCATGTGTAGGGAAGGGAAGGGGAAACCTGCTGATCAGCTCATCTTGGTTCTTACCGTAATTCCACAGAGGCTCAGGGCCTAAATACTGTGTGTACCGTCTCTAGGCAACAGGCCTGTAGGGCAGTGTGAACTTTGTCACTAGTGCCCTCATGTGTTAATAACCTGTCACTGCTGAAGAAGGGAGACCATGTGTAAGAAGGAATCTTGGAGATGTTTCCATCATCCAGTCCTTTAAACTGAAGTTTACCGGATTGTTTTCAGAGGTGTTTTTGTACTTTACATAAAGTTTACAAGCTTTACAAGTTTTCAGTCATTAGGTTTGAAATAATAAGAGTAAAGAATTAGCATTCTGATGTAATGTTTCATGTCCTTCTCACTTTTCATAATTTGTCTGTAGACTTTTATGTATAATTTGTTGCTTTTCAGTCATAGGCATTGGCATATTCGAACACTGATTTAAAGCGTCATTGTGATGAACTATGTGGTGTCTTTTTCACTACAGTTTAATTAACTTTTTGATGGCCAATAATACAGTGGACTCTGCTGTACATTGTTTTGTAATTACTGTGCAAAGTAAAAATTTTAATACTATCCAGGTAGCTTTTTGTTGTTTTTGTGTTTTATAATGAAAGAAAATGTTCACATTGTGGTTCAATTCTGCAGGTGGAGTCTTTCATCTTAGACCAGGAAGACCTGGACAACCCCGTGTTAAAAACAGCATCAGAGTTGCTCCTGTCCAGTGCAGCAGACGGAGCTGACCTCAGAACAGTAGATCCAGAAACACAGGCCCGATTGGAGGCGTTACTAGAAGCAGCAGGTATGTCACACTGAGAGCTTGCAATCTGCCCACCTTCAGCCGCCTCTTTCAGATGGCAGTCTTGACTGTTCTTACACCTCTGCATGCACTCACTCACTGTGCATTGTTTTTCAACGCATTTGTGTGCTGTTTTTGCAAAAGCAACACTGCCGTGTGTTTGTATTGCATGACTTGAGAATAGTTTTTTTATTTTATTTTTTTTATTTTACCATTATTTGAACAGGATACTAACATTGAGATGAAAAATCTCTTGTAAAAGTGAGTCTTGTCCAATGCAGCAGAACCTAGACACACCCTTATACACCCTAAATAACAACAGAGTTGTTTATTTGCAAAAAATAAAGACAATCATTTGCGAAAATCAAGACATACATGGTTGGCGTTTTTGGCTACTGTTGAAAAAACCCAAACTCTGTTACGTTCTCTCAGTTAAAACACGCTCTTGACCTGTTGCTCTACCGAGTTGGTGGGAGGACAGGAGAGATACTCAAATAATGAGAGCTAGCTGCTCAGTATAGCTACACAAATCCCTAAAGCCTGTGTTATTTTTACATGCTTTGCATCCTGTTGTTGTGTTACAGGTGTGACTGTTGCCTTGTGTGTCAGTGGTACAGAGGCTCTAATATAGATGTAAATGTTCTGCAACCTCTGAGAGAAAGTTTAAGGGGTCATGAGGGCGTGTTATTAAACAGAACAGACGCGCCACCCGGTAGATGGTAACTCTCATACTTGATGCTTTGTGCTGGACTCCAAATTGTCATTTACATGTCTCTGACCATTAGGTTCAACTGTAGTGGGTTGGGTGCGGCTCAGTTTGTTAGGCCTGCCTCTGTGTGCTGGGCATTGGTGAACTGGTACAGGCTAGCCCAGCCCAGTGAGCAGATAGTTAGCTTGCAGGGGAAGCATAGGGGAGATTAGTCGGAACAATGGATTTCCATAGAGCAGCACCAGCTCCCGTCATGACTCAGCAGTGGCCTTTAGTAAACCTGTGTGTGTGTGTGTGTGTGTGTGTGTGTGTGTGTGTGTGTGTGTGTGTGTGTGTGTGTGTGTACAGCATTTGTGCACGTGTTTCTCTTTATATGGTTGTGTTAGATTTGCCGTGTTCATGTCTGTCTATGAATGCTTTGCTTTGTGTTCTATGTTCTCTCTGTTTGCCTTTGTTACAGTGATGGTGGTCAAGTTAATAAATTAGACAGTTTATGCAGGTTGCACAAGCATGTTTTCTTTTTCCACATTATTTGTACATTTTTTACCAATGATATTAATTTGTGTGGTTTGTACTGTTTGTTGCCTGTTTTGCTTTTTCTTCTTTTCTTCTGTGTCTAATGGAAAGGTCCATTACTGTTTTTTGGGGTCTAGTTGACTGTAGTTAAGTCATTAGTTTGACTGGTTTCCGTTTAATTGTGAAATACTTCCTGTTTAGTAGGAAGGTATTTAAAGAGCAGATTTCAGTACAGCAAGGGGGAAAAAGAACTTTATTTTATTTTCATTTTAGACCCCAATCAGCTTAAGCTAAGCTTAGCATGGCATGTTACTTACAACTTAATGTAGGGGCTAAAGAGTAGATCCCCCTGCACACACACACACGTACGTATATATACAGCGGGGAAAATAAGTATTTGATACACTGCCGATTTTGTAAGTTTTCCCAGAACAGAGAGGTCTGTAATTTTTATTGTAGATAAATTTCAACTGTGAGAGACAATCTATAAACAATAATTATTTTGCACTTTATTGTATGACAAGAGTATTGGATATAACAAAGAAAACCGAACTTAATATTTGGCACAGAAACCTTTGTTTGCATTTACAGATGTCAAACATTTCCTGTAGTTCTTGACCAAGTTTGCACACACTGCAGAGTAATCTTCTCTACAGTTTCAGCTCCCTATAATAATTTCTATTGGGTTCAGGTCTGGAGACCGGCTAGGTCACTACAGCACATGACCTTGAAATGCTTCTTATGGACCCATGACCCATCTTAAATTCTCTTACTGAGGGAAGCAGATTGTTGGCCAAAATCTCATGATACACGGCCCTATCCACCCTCCCTTCGATACAGTCCGCTCCCCTTTGCAGAAAAGCACCGTAAATTATGATGTTTCCAGCCCAATGCTTGATGGTTGGGACAATGTTCTTGGGTTTGTACTTATTCTTCTTCTTCCTACAAACATGGCAAGTGGAGTTGATGCCAGAAAGTTCCAAAGGGACCTTGTATGACCTGCAAGATTTCAATCCATGATGGCGTAGTGTGTTACTAAAGGGTAATCTTTGAGACTGTGGTCCCAGCTCTCTTCAGGTCATTGAAAAGCTATTTCCTGACCTTTTTCAGAAACCTTCTTACCCTACAAGGTGAGATTTTGTATGGAGCCCCAGACTAAGGAAGATTGATAGTCATCTTGTGTTTCTTCTGTTTTCTAATAATTGCACCAGCAGTTGTTGGCTTTTCACCAAGCTGCTTGCCTATTGTCCTGTAGCCCATCCCAGCCTTGTGCAGGTCTATAAATTTTTGATCCTGGTGTCCTTAGACAGCTCTTTGGTCTTGGCCATGGTGGAAAGGTTGAGTGCACATTAGGATACAGTGTGATTTTCTGGATTATTTTTCTGTAATCTTTGTAGGTGGGAAGACTCGCAAAATCGGCAGTGTATCAAATACTTATATTCCACACTGTATGTATTATATATACACACTGTATACTGTATATATACACACTCATCTATATACACAGTACCAGTCAAATGTTTGGACACGCCTACTCTCTTCAACCCTTAAAACAAAACCTGTGCCTATCCAATCCTGTAAAAACCAACTCAAAATGTTAAATAACAAAAATATGTATTATTATTACATATATTAATACCATGAGTCTATAGGAGAATTATTATTATTATTATTATTAGTAGTAGTATACAGCGATGATTATTTGCGACCCGAGTCCTGCAGCAGGGACAATAGCACTTCACATCTATGGTGAACTGGTTTCTGGATTGATTTGTATATCTTTTGTACATAACTTTATGCTACAGAACACCAAACCATGACCTTCATGTTGTGATGATCTGAGATGAAAACATACTTCTACACCCCTACCATTTATTGCTTTCTACAGACAGTTTCTATATCAATACATGGATCCAATCTGATCTGTTCAGCAAAGACAGTCACAGAAACTTTGTTCTGGTCTTAATTTGATTTCATTCAAATGACCAAAATGAAAAGAAACCGGAATTGCAAGACGTAACAGCATTAGTGCCCTCTGTGTGCCATGTCTAGTTATAAATCACTTACAATTTCAGATCGTCCTTTTTCTGATCTGAATTTCAGTCCATATGTGACCTTTATTCTGTCAGTCATCTGATTCCTCTCAAATGACAATTTTAATTTTTAGTGACTATAAGCACAGTTGATTGAAGTTTATTTTTTTCTTGATTCTGCTGTAAAGTTTATATAGTAATAACCTTGGCACTTAGGATGTAGTTATGCAGCAAATTTCACTACACATCCCCCACAGAGATTTTGGGTTCATGTGAACAATGACCTACTATAGGTAGTGATTCTTGTGCATTACACCATTCTGCATGGTTTGAATATGGCTAACCAAAGTTTGTGTTTTCTTGTGTGGGGGTGTGTGTGTGTGTGTGTGTGTTTGATTTTGGGCCTGCACTAACTGCATATGCATTTGGCCTGGGATGCTGTGTTTTGCTGGTGTGTGGCTGGACACCACAGGCATTGGTAAACTCTCCACTGCCGATGGCAAAGCCTTCGCAGATCCTGAGGTGCTCCGTCGCTTGACGTCATCAGTGAGCTGTGCACTGGATGAAGCTGCCGCCGCCCTCACCCGCATGAGGGCCGAAAACACACTCAACGCCAGCCAGGCAGACAAGTAGGCATCTCCTCTCACATGTCTACACCATATTTGAACCCTTTTCATTTAGTTGCATAAACCCTCAAATAAGTAGGTCTTATTTTGCATGCACTGCGATGTGTACTTAGTAATCTATTGACTATGCATAAATTAATCCTCATGTTTAGCTGAGTTGCAGTTCTGCTTGTTGTGTATTATAATCTGTAGAGGCCTGTCTGAAGGGTCCAGTCAGTGTAGCTAGCTTAGCTTCGCCTGCACAGTCGCAGTAATTGTAGCAGTCTGGTTATTTTTAGCCGTAGCCTGGCTGAGGCCTGCTCCGACGGAGATGTGAACGCGGTGAGGAAGCTGCTGGACGAGGGCCGCAGCGTCAACGAACACACAGAAGAGGGAGAGAGCCTGCTGTGTCTGGCATGCTCCGCTGGATACTATGAACTTGCACAGGTAGGGTGCACACTGCTTCTGTTATGCACACACACTGGTCTTTTTATGCTGCTTTTTTCCTGCCTACATCCATATACACCACTCCTTCACATTGCTCCAGTTCTCTTTGGATCCTGACATCAAAGTAACTTTTGGAAGAGCATTTGATAATTTTGTAATAAAATTTTGATAATAAAATAGTTTTAATTTTAATTGCATTAATTCTTTGTGTTCTGATGCACTTAATATTGCAGATCATTTTTAATGCCCCCACCCATACATAATTTAAATACGTTTTGTCTTTCTGTAGGTCTTACTGGCCATGCATGCTAACGTTGAGGACAGAGGCATCAAAGGAGATATCACGCCTCTCATGGCTGCTGCCAGTGGTGGTTATGTAGACATTGTCAGACTGCTGCTAATGCACGGAGCAGATGTCAATGCACAGTCCTCAACAGGTGCTTTCACAAGTTCCATTTACTGATCCTATCTTGCTTATGGAGTGTTGTTCCACATTATCTGTATATTTTGTCGTGATGACCTTTAAATATGCATTCTAGATTTCACAGTCAAGCCTTCATGTTTCATTGTCTCCCATGCTTCTCTGCCTTCTTTTACTGTTTCATAGGTAACACTGCGCTCACATATGCATGTGCAGGAGGCTTCCTGGACGTGGTCAAAGTTCTGTTAAAGGAGGGAGCCAACATTGAAGATCACAATGAGAATGGCCACACGCCTCTGATGGAGGCAGCCAGTGCAGGACATGTGGAGGTGGCACGTGTCCTCCTGGAGTATGGCGCTGGGATCAACACACACTCCAATGAGTTTAAAGAAAGCGCACTAACGCTGGCCTGCTACAAAGGTTTGTGCCAGAATAGCCACTGTAGCTTGAACACTAAGAACGCACACTAATGTAGACATACCAGAGCTGTCAAAATATCTAGATTTTGCTGTGGGAAGACACAGATTATAAGTCTTCTGGCTCTAATGCAGGACACTTGGACATGGTGCGGTTTCTCTTGGAGGCAGGAGCTGACCAAGAGCACAAGACAGATGAGATGCACACAGCCCTCATGGAAGCATGCATGGTGAAAATTCAGCTTTTCCCCCCCATTTGTTTCATTCACACTAGTTTTGCAGGTCCAGACATGATCTTGTAACAAGAACACCTCCCACTCTGTATTTACACATGAAATGGATCAACATCTTGCTAGCTAGCAAAACACTCTGTGAATGTTGAGTGCAGTATCATCTGTGGTTATTGTAGGAAAGTTTTCACCTATATGCAGAAAAACTGTCATTCTTTACCTGGCAGTGCCACATGTAAAAAACAATAGCAACTGCTAAGCCATGCTGTTGACAATGTGTGTGAGCTTTTTCCTCTCTATTCTGTTTAGGATGGGCATGTAGAAGTGGCACGGTTGTTATTGGACAGTGGTGCACAGGTAAACATGCCGGCAGATTCGTTCGAGTCTCCACTGACACTGGCAGCTTGCGGTGGGCATGTGGAGCTAGCAGCCTTGTTGATCGAAAGAGGAGCCAACCTTGAGGAGGTCAACGATGAGGGCTACACTCCTCTCATGGAGGCTGCACGTGAAGGCCATGAGGAGATGGTGGCACTGCTTCTGGCTCAAGGTACACACATTGGCCTTGATTATCAGACTTGTGTAAAATTACATTTTGGTATTTTTTTTTGTTTCTTTTGTAAAATGATCTGTTGTCAGGATCCATATTTATTTTTTTTGGCATCACATGAAATGATGGTTTCTACTGCAGCATCAGTTTATAATAACTATATTACACATAATCAATAGGAAATCAGCACTGCAGTCAGCCACTGCTTAAATGACAAAAAATATTTTTTTTTTCACTTCATTATCCTAATGTAGTAGAAATGTAATTGGATTAGGAAAGTAAAGTCTGCTAAAATAGGCTTGCACATATATTGCTAAAATTATCAGGCAACTGTATTAAATAATATTACAATACAGCAGAGCCTTTTGAGTTCATCCACACAGGGCTAAAACATAACTTTTGGTTTGAGTCCACTGTGGATATGTGGCTGATACGAACTAAAATACAGATTAATAGTACTGCTGATAAAGCATGGCAGGCGCGAGACTGCACATTTGAATTAATAGTGTGCATACAGGATATTGCTTTGTTTTCTCATCCTGGAATGCCAGATTCTTACACAGCTGCTCCACCTGATCAAGCACACCTGAATCAACTCACCTGTTAATTGCCAGGTTTGTAGGTCTGTTAGAGCTGAGAAATCAACACACTCTGCAGGAAGCTGGCACTCCAGGACTAAGGTTGCCTACCCCTGAACTAAGCTATTTTACACCACTGACATGCATGTGTGTAATTTGCAAAATGACAGTGATTCATAGTTTAAGGATTATAGAGTCATGAAAATCCTGTAAAATGGAATTGAACATGCAAGAAATGTTATGTCTGATGCCTTGGGGAACAGGTGGAGGACAAAACTACTGCCACATGTGGTGCACTCAATCCCAATAACTTTGCTGCCTCAGTTCCTTGTACAGAAGTAACATTTAAGCTGACTTTCTGCGACACTGGTGTTTACAAACACATTGATCTCAACAGCTGCTACTACTAACTAAATTCAAAATGACGTGGCTGAAACTACCATCTACATGGCAAATAATGTGCCATTGTGAATATTAAGGCATGTGATATGTAAATGCATAAACATTATGCAGGTAACATGACCTGTACATGTACACAATAGGGCAGGCTCACTGAGCCTTCATTTGTACTGTATTGTTCTGTAAATTTTCTGTGCAAAAATATATGATGAGTATATTATCCATTCAGTGAGCTTCTCTATGTACATGTGTAAAAAGTGTCAGTGCAAATTATTAGAATAAATAGTTAGTAGTTCACTGTACACCAGTGAGGATTTGTGCAGAGTGATTGCTGTTGGTACAAATTGCCTCCTGTACTGCCCCTTGCTACAGTGGAGCTGAATGAGTCTGTTTTGAACGTGCTCTGCTGTCTGACCACTAAGTGATGGAGGTTATGAGTTGTGTTTTCCAGGATAGCAGTCAGTTTGTTGAGCATTGGTCTCTATAGAATATAGAACTGACCTTTAAGTAAAGTATAAATAACTGAATTAGCCCACCTTAATCTTCTTCTTCTTTCGGCTGCTTCCTTTAGGGGTCACAACAGCGGATCAGCATATTTATGATCTGCAATGTAGTTTTATTAGCATTATAGAACAAGTTTTATGCCGGGTGCCCTTCCTGACGCAACCCTGCATAGAAGTGTTGTTAGTGAAGAGACATAGTGGGGGATCTACAGCACTACCTTTATGTTGAAGAATTCAATTCAGTTTTCCCTTCTTCACTTGCTATGGTTCTATCAGATGATTGTCTCTGTCCATCATATAATTTGAGGACATTTTTGTATAATATGCTTTTGTCTAATATTGTGCAGATCTGCTCAGTAATGGCAGTTCTCTCTGGTTTACTGTGCACAGGTGCCAACATCAATGCTCAGACAGAGGAGACGCAGGAGACTGCATTGACTCTGGCTTGCTGTGGTGGCTTCTTAGAGGTGGCGGACTTCCTCATCAAAGCTGGGGCAGATATTGAGCTCGGCTGCTCTACTCCTCTCATGGAGGCTGCACAGGAGGGGCATCTAGAGCTGGTCAAGTACCTGCTTGCTGCTGGTGAGACCGTTTATTTCAAGTATGTCATTTTTCCGAGTAGCTGTTCTTGTAATTAAGTTTGAAGGTCACGTTTCTGTTACTTTCTACTCAGGAGCTAACGTCCATGCCACTACAGCCACGGGGGACACAGCGCTAACGTATGCTTGTGAAAACGGACACACAGATGTGGCCGATGTGCTGCTTCAGACTGGGGCTGACCTGGTTTGTGCTTTTCAAATTGATTTGTAGTTTTTCTACTGTTCAAGCTATCTTCCTTTTGAGTAATATGTTTTGCTTTTTAGGAACATGAGTCAGAAGGTGGAAGGACGCCACTGATGAAAGCAGCTAGAGCAGGACACCTCTGCACTGTACAGTTCCTAATCAGTAAAGGTTTGTGTCTGCTACAGTCTCATAAATTACCATATTTATTTTTTATGTATATAACTCAAGATTAAGTTCATTATGGTGCCTTTTTGTTTCAGTTAACATGAATTTTTACAATTTCAGTTTACAATTTCAGGCTTTTGAAACAGTATGGTTTATGCTCAAGTGTAAGATCATGACCACCTCTTTGTGTCTATGCGAACTGTCCATTTTATCAGCTCCACTGGCCATACAGAGCACTTTGTAGCTCTATAAATATAGACTTAAGTCCATCTGTTTCTCTGCATACTTTAACCTCCTTTTATCCTGTTCTTCAATGATCAGGATCCTACAGGACCACCACAGAGCAGGTATTATGTGGGTGGTGGGTCATTCTCAGCACTGCAGTGACACTGACATGGTGGTGGTGTGTTGGTGTGTGTTGCACTGGTATGAGTGGATCAGACACAGTAGTGCTGCTGGAGTGTTTAAACACTGCCTGCTCTATTAGAGACACCTACTTAGTTGCTCCACCTTTTAGATGTAAAGTCAGAGACAGAAGCTCATCTGTTTATGTACAGTTTGTTAGCCATCCTCTAGTCCTTCTTCAGTGCTCAAAAGATGCTGCCCACAGTACACTGTTGACTGGATATGTCTGGTTGGTGGACTATTTAGTCCACCGCTGAGGAGTTTAAACATTCCAGTGGCACTGCTGTGACTGATTCACTCATACCAGCATAGCACACTAACACACCACCATGTGAGTGTCCCTGCATTGCCGAGAATGACCCACCACCAACATAATGCCTCTTCTGTGTTGAATTTGTGGTAATCCTGCGGGGTCCTGGTCATTGAAGAACAGGGGCAAAGGAGGCTAACAAAGTGTGCAGAGAAACAGATGGGCTAGAGTCTATATTCTAGATCAACAAAGTGCTCCTCTACGGTATATAGAGCTGATAAAATTCACAATTAGTACAGAAACAAGGTTTCCTATTTCTTATGGTTGAAATCCATTATCTCAACATATTACAGTATTTCATAAGGGATGTACAAAAGTGTCCAGCTTCTGACAGCAATGTCAATTATCTACATCAGTGCGATATGTCCTGGAGGCAACTAGTTGTTTGTATTGCTGAGTTTGGTGTTGCTCATCTTCCTTTTGTGAAGGTTTGGAGAGTTGACTGGCCAGTCACGCACATGAATATCATAGTAAGCTCCTAGACCTTAGGAGAATTGAGACTCTTTACAAATTAAATAAAAATTACTTGCTTTCATCTGAAAAGGGGTCTTTGCAGCAGTAACAGTCCAGTTCTTTCTTTTTCCTTCATAAGACACTTCTGCATGTGTGTCTACATCAGAAGTGCCTTGATATTGTGTCAGTAGGCCCTTTGCTGAAGACGTGTGTAGTGGCTCTTGATGTACTCACATCATCCTCAGCCCCAGCTCTTGAATTAACAATCCTCTCAAGACTGTAATCATCCCCGTTGCTTGTGCTCCTTTTCTTATCACATTGTCCCCTTCCAGACAAATGTCCCTTAATATTCTTTAATACAACACTTGGCGAAGTGCCAGCAGTGCCCTTCTGCGGCTTACCCTCTTTGTGTCGTAGGTCAAGGATTGGCAAAATCATGGTGCAAAAAAAGGCTTGGTGATCAGTGTAATTGTCACAAATTGTATACTTACACTCCTTTTTGGTTGTTTATCTTCATGCAATTAGCCATATATCTTATGTTGCTTTGTAGGTGCTAATGTGAACAGAGCTACAGCCAACAACGATCACACTGTGGTGTCTTTGGCCTGTGCGGGAGGCCACCTGGCTGTAGTGGAACTGCTACTGGCTCATGGTGCAGATCCTACTCACAGACTGAAGGTGGGTTCAGTTGTCTCTCTTGCTTCTACAATATTGTATTTGATGTAAGACTTGAAGTATGATTCCTTTTTTGGCAATATGATAACCAGAAATTCTCTTGACATTACTTCATAATCTGCCATGAGAATGTAGACCGTTGGAAGCAATTTAAAGTTTAAAGACTTGAGAACGTTTTTGGTTAATGTTCTTTGTGTTTATGTACTTTTAGTGTTTGCAGGTTTTTCTAGACTATATCTATGGTTCTAATTACTTTGATCTCCTTTCTTAATAGGATGGCTCCACAATGTTGATTGAAGCTGCTAAGGGTGGTCACACAAATGTAGTGTCCTATCTGCTAGACTACCCAAACAACATATTGTCAGTCCCTGCCCCAGACCTGTCACAGCTCACGCCCCCCTCCCATGACACATCTCAGGTGAGATTGAGACTCATTTTTAGTTTGCCATAAAATTAAAATCATTACAATGTATGTATGCTTTTTTTTATAGCATATAATATGTATGTATGTGTATTTATAGTTATTTTGCCTATTTGTTTATCATCAGGCTCCTCGAGTTCCATTCCAAGCCCTGGCCATGGTGGTACCCCCACAGGAGCCAGACAGAGTGCCCTCTACTATCACCACGCCACCGCCAGTCACAAACAAAGGTTGGTTCTATTTCATCATTAAGAACATTAAGCTGTTAAAATACTGTGGGTTTCTTGTATTGACTTAGATGATTTTTTTTGTTTTGCTCTGCTCGTCATGTAATGGAAATTTTACTCTATAGGAATATCCAAGCAGAGGCTGAGCTCACTGCAAGGCAATGCGGTGGCTACCGGAGGGCTGGATGCTGACCTGTTGCCACCTTTTCACCCTTATCAACCATTGGAGTGCATCGTGGAGGAAACGGAAGGAAAGCTGAATGAGTTAGGCCAGCGCATCAGCGCAATTGAGAAGGCCCAGCTACAGTCGCTAGAGCTGATCCAGGGCGAACCGCTCACCAAAGACAAGATCGAGGAATTAAAGAAGAGCAGAGAGGAGCAGGTACAGAAGAAAAAGAAGATTCTGAAGGAGTTGCAGAAGGTGGAGCGGCAGCTGCAGCTCAAGACACAGCAGCAGTTCACCAAAGAGTACATGGAGGCTAAGGGGATCAAGGAGGAGCCGGGCCAGGTGGCAGGGGTGGAGGCGCCCGGCACCCCCCTGCCACTCCAAGCCACGCAGCTGGGCTCCAGCACTGACGGCGAGGGCAACCTCGATGAGGAGGACCATCAAACGGCTCCTGCAGATGAGGAGGACGAGGATGAGGATGAAGAAGATGATGATGATGATGATGAAGATGATGAGGATGAGGACGAGGAAGATAGAGACTACCCTGAGTTGCCGCAGGTGGACACAATCCTATATCCAGAGTCAGCACAGCTGCCACCTCCGCCGCCACCTCAGCCCCACACCATGCAGGGCCCCACGCCTCCCCCTTTGCAGACCAGTTTTGTCCCCATTCAGCCCTTGGCAGCACAGCAGTCCACAGACTTCAGCAGTGCCGAATACCCAGGAAGCAGCAGTCCAGACCTGCAGAGGGTGATGCTGGGCCAGCAGTTGTCAGGCCTCGGCCCTGGCCTCCTTGCACAGGCGCCTGATGGCCTCATGGTGGCCACACCCGCACAGACGCTCACAGACACGCTGGATGACATCATGGCAGGTGAGCAGAGAGTAGTTGACTTCTGCCACTTCTTGGATTTGACATCATCTAATGTCTTTTAAATTTTCTTTGTAAGTAACATTCATTCATATGTGATTTTCTCCTGGTGTGTAGCAGTGAGCAGCAGAGTGCCTATGTTGAACACTACGACCTCACCTATACCTCAGTCCACAACACAGACGCCCATCAACACTGTCTCACCACCCTCCATGCTCCCGCTCTACCCGTCCGTAGACATCGATGCACATGTAAGCTTTGAGCTCAACCTCTCAAATAGCAATTTCACTACTGCTTTGGTTGCAGACATTTTAAGGGCAATCAAGATGGTACAAAATTACTGTGGTCTTCACTGAAGCATAATAGTGTTGCTGTACAGTGACTCATTTGTTTAGAGAAGAAAGATTTTGGACAAGGAGGTTTTAACAATGAAAACATGCTTGTTAGTATGGCAAGTGTCTGATTGTTACTTCTCTCCCCCTCAGACGGAGAGCAATCACGACACTGCTCTGACTCTGGCATGTGCTGGAGGCCATGAAGAGCTTGTGTCAGTGCTCATTGCACGCGGGGCCAACATTGAGCACCGGGACAAGAAGGGTAAGACTCCACTCAGGCCATCCAACTACATCTACTGAAATGAAGCAAAATAACCAGATCTTGTTTTTGCTCTTTGTCAACAGGATTCACTCCTCTGATCCTGGCTGCCACAGCAGGTCATGTTGGCGTTGTTGAGATCCTCCTAGACAAAGGAGGAGATATTGAGGCTCAGTCCGAGAGGACCAAAGACACCCCTCTCTCCTTGGCCTGTTCAGGTGGCAGGCAAGAGGTGCGTTTGGAAATCTATTTGTAGCATCTTTGGTAACAGTTGGCAAGAAACCAAATTTTATTGAAGCTATGGTACAATATGTTCTATGGCTATGACTGCTTCCTTTGGTTTATCAGGTTTTTCCTCATTTGGCAGAGAAAGGTAACCTATGGCTTCATCTCTACAGGTGGTGGAACTATTGCTGCTCCGTGGCGCTAACAAGGAGCATCGTAATGTGTCTGACTATACACCACTTAGTCTAGCTGCCTCTGGGGGATACGTCAATATAATTAAGATCCTTCTCAACGCTGGAGCTGAGATTAACTCTAGGTCAGAGAATTTGTTTCTTTATACTTACCCATATTCCTGCTTATCTTTGAGTGTTGACTATAAGTAACTGTATTTGTGAGCTGTGCCCTTTTCCTGGCATGTAGCAATTTCATGCCATGTCATTTCACTAATACAGCTGTCCCTTTGACCATTTTAGGACGGGCAGCAAGCTGGGTATCTCTCCTTTAATGCTGGCAGCCATGAATGGCCACGTACCTGCAGTGAAGCTGCTGCTAGACATGGGCTCAGACATCAATGCTCAGATTGAGACCAACCGAAACACAGCACTGACGCTGGCCTGCTTCCAGGGCAGGGCTGAGGTGGTCAGCCTTCTGCTAGACCGCAAGGCTAATGTAGAGCACCGCGCCAAGGTTAGCTGCCATTCTAGAGCTAGATTTCACTTTAAAATTGAAGCAATGTTTTGTTAACTGGCAGAAAACAGAATTCTTACCATTAACATCTTGTTTGCAAGTTAATTTCAGATATTTTTGTGAAATTGTCAAGTGCTTTTTTGTATTTATTTGCTCTCTGGAATACTCGCGATACTTTTTCACAGACGGGACTTACCCCTCTTATGGAAGCTGCATCTGGTGGTTATGCTGAGGTAGGCCGTGTGCTGCTGGATAAAGGTGCAGATGTCAATGCTCCTCCTGTCCCTTCATCCCGTGACACTGCCCTGACCATTGCTGCAGACAAGGGCCACTACAAGTTTTGCGAGCTCCTTATTAACAGGTAAGTAATAGCACCAATAGAAAATAAAATTCCAACTTTTAAGAAAAGACTATTTACAACATATTTAGTTAGCCTGATTGAATGATTGGCTTTATATAAATCACATTGGTATTTTCTTTGTTTCTTTTATTAGAGGGGCTCACATTGATGTGCGCAATAAGAAGGGGAACACTCCTCTCTGGTTAGCTGCAAATGGGGGCCATTTTGATGTAGTGCAGCTACTTGTGCAAGCAGGGGCTGACGTGGATGCAGCAGACAACCGCAAGATCACACCCCTCATGGCAGCATTTCGTAAAGTGAGCACATTGAGTGTTTGATCAAAGAATGCTTTGGAGTAGTATATCACAGGGGGAAGAAAACTTTGTGTTCTAGGACCAAATCAAATGTATTTTTCTAATGTCCTCATTTTTAGGGTCATGTGAAAGTGGTTCAGTACTTGGTGAAGGAGGTGAATCAGTTCCCCTCTGACATTGAGTGCATGAGATACATTGCCACCATCACAGACAAGGTATTGAATTATGCATTAATTTTCTTACCTCCTAGGTAGTTAGGTTTGTAGATAACTAGAATTTGATTGATTTGTCTTGTGTTCGCAGGAGATGCTAAAGAAGTGTCATCAGTGCATGGAGACCATTGTCAAAGCCAAAGACCAGCAGGCTGCTGAGGCTAATAAGAATGCCAGCATTCTGCTCAAGGAGCTTGATCTTGAGAAGGTGTGCTTTAAAATAAAGTTCCAAAATTAATGGCATTTTTTTTATTGAGTTTTTTTTATTTTACATGCCCACAAAAGTGTTCTGTAGGTAAAGTTGCTTGTGGTTGTAGCAGCTTTTGTAGCACTTTTTGATTCTATGAGGAAACTGATTCAATGTTTTGTTTTTTGACCACAGTCCCGTGAAGAAAGTAAAAAACAAGCTCTTGCAGCAAAGCGAGAGAAGCGCAAAGAGAAGCGCAAAAAGAAGAAGGAGGAGCAGAAGAAAAAGTTAGAAGAAGAAGAGGCAAAAGTGAAGGATGTATTTTCTGAGACACAGGACCAGAAAGAGGACTCTGCTGAAGGTATGTGGATTATTGTACTTGTTTTGTATTTCCTTACTTTACAGTTTTACCACACACAATGCTGTTTCTTAATCAGCAGTAAGTTCTTTATTTACTTCTCCAGAAGTGGAGGTCCCCATTGAGCCCCCAAGCGCTACTACCACCACCACCATTGGCATCTCTGCCACCTCCACCACCTTCACTAATGCCTTTGGCAAGAAGCGTGCCAACGTGGCTACCACACCCAGTACCAATCGCAAGAATAAAAAGAATAAGACCAAGGATGCACACAATGAGCCCATCATACTTCAAGACCCCCAGGTGGCGCTGGCACAGCAGAAGGCTGACAAAAACAAGATCCATGGTGAACCCAGAGGTGGTGGGGCACCAGGAGGCACGAGTGACTCGGACAACCTGGACAGCACTGACTGCAACAGTGAGAGCAGCAATGGCAGTAAAAGTCAGGAGCTGGCTGACCTGCCTTCTTCATCGTCCTCCTCATCTTCATCCTCAGCCCCTACAGGGTCCAGCCAGTCTCTGCCAACAACAGAGAAGCGGCAGGGCCTATCGCTGCCCACCTCCCGGGAGGAGAAAGTTACTGTGTCCATCTCTAAACCACAACAGAAGTAAGCTGTTTTATTTTTGCATGTAAAATTCATTATTTGTAGTTTTCCAGGTGATGTTTATATTACTGCCAGCCAAACAGCTCATGCCTAGAACATTGCCAAATGAAAACAATGTTAAACGTTAGCCTCTTTTTAATGATCACTAGCACCACCCTAAAAATATTACTGCAGAAAGCGTCTTTTATCCAGATGAATTATGGTTTGCAGAAGGCACGTAGTACCATCACTGTAGTGTTAGATTAGTTCTCTGTAATTTAATATTTTTCCATTACAGAGTTCATGAAGTCATTAGTGATCTGCCTTCCAGCTCCCTGCCCACATCGCTCAAAACCATTTCACTGCCAGTCACTTCACCCAACAGCAAAATTAACCTCACCAGCCCCAAGAGGGGACAGAAGAGAGAGGATGGATGGAAAGAGGTTGTTAGAAGGTAAGCAGCATTTATAAGCATGTGGAGAGGAGGTTGTCCACTTCTACAGTACATTTAAGGGGGTGGAAAGCTGAGGTTTCACTTGTTTTGTTCAGGTCAAAGAAGCTATCAGTCCCAGCCTCTGTGGTGTCTCGAATCATGGGCAGAGGTGGCTGCAATATCACAGCCATTCAAGACGTGACCGGTGCACACATAGATGTTGACAAACAGAAGGACAAGAATGGCGAGAGAATGATCACCATCAGGTGCAAATCTTTTACTTCTACTTCACTTGTTTTGTCATGTAGCGAACTTCAATGAACTTGGTGGGTTAGTGTTCCCTGGTATTCTATATATCATTTATGCTTTGTGTCCATTGTTTTTCAGAGGTGGAACAGAGTCAACACGGCATGCTGTCCAGCTAATCAATGCACTGATCCAGGACCCTGCCAAAGAGCTAGAGGACCTGATTCCTCGCAACCACATTCGCCAGCCTGGCACCAACACCAAAATTGGCTCCACTTACACCACCTCCACAGGAGCCACAAGCACCACTGCAGCCACTTCAAAAGGCCTGTCGTCAGTTGTGCCCTCCTCCAACGTGTCTTTCCAGCCTTCCTCTAACTCAAACCCTCAGCAAACAAGCAAAATGGGCAAAAACATGACGCCTGGTGTCAGACCACCCTTTGTCTCTCTGCCCCCACTGGCCTACACACACCCCCAGCTGGCCATACTGGCAGCTCAGACCATGCACCAGATCCGTCACCCCCGTCTACCTATGGCACAGTTCGGTGGCACCTTCTCTCCCTCGCCCAATACATGGGGCCCGTTCCCTGTGCGTCCTGTAAGCCCCGGCAGCGCTAACAGCTCACCCAAACACACCGGTAATGCTGCCCCACGTCCTTCTAACTCTGCTCCTGCTACCGCTGAGCACCCTGCCCCAGCATCAACTGCTGCTGTCGCCCCTGGCTCCACTGCCTCTCCCACAAACACCGCCCCCTCAAACACCCCCACACCCACATCAGTCAGGAAGCAGCTTTTCTCTGCTGAGCCCAAGTCCGGGGTTGCATCTGCCATTGCCACCACTGCCAGCAGTACGTCTGCTGCACAGGCCCCACCTGTTCCCATCAGCTGTGCTCCCACTACTTCCACGACCCCTCCACCTCCACCGGCCCCCATCACGCCACATTCACAGCATCCCCCCGCCTCCAAGCCAGAGCCTGCTGCCATTGGCACACCTGCTAAAGAGAAACCGGCTGAGCTGGCAGTTCCTGTTTCAGGTGCTCCATGTGAGGGCCCTAGCCCCTCAGCCCCATTGCACTTCCCAGCGTCTCCCTCAGCACAGCCTGTACTGCCCATGCAGCTGGAAGGCAGACAGCCGCTAACCATGCCTTTCTCCTCCAGCACAGAGCCCAGTTCCTCCTCCTCAGCCCAGCCTGGCTCTACTCTGCCAGTCTCTCGTCCTGCACCACCCACATGCAGTAGCACCCTCACCAACACCAGCAGCACCTTACCTCACTATGCCACACAGGCTGCACCTGGAGTGTCACCCCGGATGCAGCCCCCGGGGCCCTACTACCCCATGGCACCTGGAGCTCCACTGCAAGAGCCCCAGTCTGTTTATGTTCCCCCAGGCGCAACACAGGAGCCTATCAAACAGCAGCAGCAGCCTCCCCCACCAAGTTTGGCTGCTGCCAGCATGCCACCCCCTTCCATGCAGATGTCCTCTACCATGAGCGTGATGAACGGCTCCCAGATGCATCTCCACAGTGGGAAGGCTCAGTTGCCTCCAAACTTTGGTCCTGCAGCTCTTTTCAATCACTTCAGCAGCATCTTTGATAACAACCAAGTGGGAAACAACCAGGTGTGGGGGGCATGTCATCTTCCCACACGCACTCCACCAGAACAGCCCTACAGTGCCCCGCCTGCCTACATGGGAGGAATGGGACAGATGGAGAGCACCATGGCACCTCCTGATGGCTCCAAGGCACCAGGATATCGATGTGCCTCCCAGAGAATGGTGTCTAGCCCCATTGGTAAGTGTCAGGGGATTGTAAAAAGGCAGATATAATTTCATAATTGTTCGATCCATTTTTTTCCTATAAATTCTCTAAAAGTTTGATTTACATATAACTTGAGCATCTGTGTTGATTAGGAATGCACCCAATGGATCCCACTGGCAATTCCATCACCTCTTCCACTGCACTCACCAGTTTTGCCCCAAGCATGTCAGCCAGCCCTGTATTCTTGCCGGGCCCAGCTCCTGTCGGAACGCCCTCCTTTAGTCGCCAGCACTTCTCCCCTCATCCTTGGAGTGCCTCTACATCCTGTACAAGAATAAGTAAGTAATATTTTAGTCTCTTTCCTCTCATTTCAAATATGACATGCAAACCATTTTATTTGGACAAGTATGTTCGATTAACCCCCCGTCCTCCTCTGTATTTAGGTGAGTCTCCTGTGCCCTCTGTGTCATCTGGAGCATCCTCCCCCCTGTGCACATCCACCGTGACCCCTGCTTTGATCCAAGCCAAGCCCAGCAGCTCCAGCCAGCAGGACCGTAAAGTGCCCCCGCCCATTGGCACAGAGCGCCTGGCTCGCATCCGGCAGACAGGCTCTGTGAACCATACAATGTTGCCCACCAGTTATACACCACCAGTCGGACAGGGTGGTATCTGGTCATTCGGAGTGGGCAGTGCCTCTGGTAAGTGAAGCCAAAGGAAATAATAAGAAAACTGTTCTGTAGGTATATTGAGCTAGACGTTGCGATAATCTGTGGTGAATATCCATTGAGCTATATCTGCATAGTGGCTTTTGAGGTGTTTTTTCTCCCTTTCCAATTTGTGTTTTTTTGTTGCTTTTTTCCACAGAGGCGATGTCAGGTTGGTCTCAGCCCCTGATGGGAGGTCCAATGATGCACCAACAATTGCAGGAGCAGTCAGCCTTTTCCCAGCATCAGACTATGGAGCGAGATGACACGGGGATTGTGGCTCCCTCCAACACCTTCCACCAGCCCATGCCCACTAACTTCATGGACTTCCCCAAGGTTTGAGTGCTATAGCTGGCAATTAAGTCCACTATGCATAGACCAAAATGTTTCTAGGAATATTGCTGTAAAAATGAGGTAAATGTTTTCAAGTGACCAACTCTGTTTCTAGCTGGAGTGCTTCTTGATTGGGGGTTTTAGTAACTGCAGATTTAAATGGATAACAGTTTCTCTATTTTGTTTAGTTTGTAAGTTTTATTGATCTTGTGATCTCTGTGTTCAATGTGCTTAGGGATTACCAATGTCAATGTATGGTGGCACGATTCTCCCTCCTCACCCTCAGATGACTGAGGGCCCTGGAGGCCCCATGTATAATGGGCTTCACGCCACTGACCCTGCTTGGAATCCCATTTTGAAAGTCGTCCCGAACTCAGCTGAGAATTCAGACCCACAGCAGGTAACTTCTGGGAAAATGGCAGTTGATTCATCACTTTGACTTTATAGTATCATTGAAGTCAGTATTGATCTCAACAAAACAAATTCTGGACAAGTCATTCCTCTCTAAGGTGCCTTTGGTAAATAAATACTGGACTTGTCTGAAGATGTCGCTTCTTCTGATTGCTTTCTTGTCTTTTCAGGTCTGGCCTGGGACTTGGGCCCCACATGTGGGAAATGTGCATCTGAATCATGTCAACTAAACACACCTAGAGATTGAGAGGCATAGGAGCAGTAACAAGAAATACACGTTAAAGAACAAGATAATTGCATAATTACCAAAATGTTAACCTAGGAGTGTCCCCTTAAAAAATTAAAGTTATGAAATTTGAGACGGACACCTTTGATGTGCCTAACTAAAAAGAAAGAATCCAATGTGGGCTTTAACGTGTTTACCACAGTCTATGAACAAAACGATTGCCTGTTCAACAGGATACATTCTCTGAGTAGTATAGCCATTTTGACATTTAAGCCCCACATAAAGTGTTCTTGGTCTGCAGGGCTCAATAGGACAGTGCGCTATTTATACTTGGCCAAGAACTAGATGATTACATAAAGAGAGAAATCAGACCTTTTAGAGTGGTAAATACATGTATAATTGTTTACATACTGAAAAAGGGTTAAAATGAGAGTAAATTTCATGTCGTATAGTGGCTCTACTTTATGTAGCCTGTATTAATGTGAAATATTTACCTTAATATTCAATAAAAAGTTGGAAATGTATCCACACAGTGTCATGTTTGTTTGTTTTTAAAGAAACTCGAGTCAGTGTTTGTGAGGGACAATTTTCACATGAAAGACTTTAGCCTTCGTCTTTATCAGAGGTAACAGTTTAAATAAACTGTAGATAGACCAGCTGCACACAAGGCTGAAAATGAGATCACTATATGAACTTGTGCTAACAGGAGGTGCAATTTCACCTGCGTTTACTCTAAAGTTCAAGACGTGTTTTCATTTGTTTGGTTTTAGTTTTAGTTTTGAAATCTAAAAACACTGAGAACTCCTTTAGCAATCAAGTTCAATTTTGTGGGCTGTTGTTGTAGATTGACTTACTTTTATTGACCGAAATATATAGAAAAGCATTCATAGAAGACAGTTATACATGGCAGATGTTTTCTTCTTGAAATTGATCTTGAACTTGTCTTCTTTTGAGATTTTTAACTGAATTTAAGCATATAAATTGACCATGCTTTGATCAAAATATTTGTACTTTTTTTGCTTTTAAGGACAAAACATTTTATAATTCAGAAATCCAGGGTGTTTTTGAGCTGAAAATGTAAGGATTTTGGTGAATTATTTGTAATTATTAGATTGACAAAGATATTTACAATAAGTTATATAACTTTTCAGGACATCTAAGGACTCTTGTTTTGAAATATGAACATTGTGTGAGCAAAGTGGGCACACGTCCTCTTCCTTGGCTGCATCCAGAAAATTTTGCTGCTCCTCTTTTCCTACTGCTCCTCTCCTAGGCAAAGGTGGTAGAGTCAAGGAGAAGACAGGATCAGGAGGAATGGAGAGAAAGCTGTAATTGGGGGAAAGGGACAGCTTTTATTTATATATATATATATATATATATATATATTTATATATATATATATAATATATATATATTTATATTTATGTGTGTGTGTGTGTGTGTGTGTATAGAAATATATATATATATATATATATATATATATATATATATATATATATATATATATATAGACACAGCCCTTATTTTCCTCTATAACCCAATATTTTGGTTCGTGAGGTCATTAGCCCCACACCCTCTCTCTGATAGGTCATAGTCTGTATGCAGGTTGAACATGTACATGTGCATCCCTAGAACTAAAGCATCCCCCCAAAGTGAGGAAACGATTCATTACATTGAGGGATGTTTCTAAATATTATTTTTCTACAGTGATATTTTAGGGTAGGATTTGTTCTTTAGTGCTTAAAAAGTGCTCTTAGGACCACCTCCGTAGACTGACCCTTTGCCTGCTATGTCAGCACCCCTTTAAACCCCAGATATGATCCAGCCCTGCAGTGAATGGTGGTCTCACCATGGAGTCTCCTGAACATTCTATAGAAATATGACCAATAGACTGAACTAGGCATGCTTCATCTAAATTATGATGGTCTTGAGTATATTAACCACAGGAACTCTTAGGAATTATGAGCTGTGGTGTCAGTCGCTTGGCGTAGTAAGGCTTGGATTGCTTAGCTCAAGGGTTTCTAATCCAGTATTGGGGAACCCACACTGTGCACACGTCAGTATTCTCTCATTTTCACAACTTAAAACTAATAAATAATATACAGTAATAAACAAGTTCATCTTGTTCTGGGTCAGGTGTGTTCGAACTGGTGGCCAGGGACCACCAGTGGGACTTGAAGCACTCAGATCTCTGCAGACAATACGCAAGTGACCCAAAGAAAGAAAGAAAGGTGAGATTTCCTCAGAAAGCGCAAGGAAGCATCCGTAAGACCAACAGACTACATCAGATAGAATGTGATGACGTAAGTAAATGGATTGTCGACATGGGGACCGACATATAGAGATACATATTGTATCTAGATGTATCATCTGATGTTATTGCTCATGTTTGAGAGGGACATTTGGGACAGATATTTTCATGAAGACATGCTGTTTGTGAGCTCCTGTTCATGCCCAAATTGTCACATTTTCAGAGTCAGTCTTAACTGACCTTTTGTTTTCTTGTGGGCTGTTATGGCTCTGAGGTGACGAAGGTTGAGAACCACTGTGTTAGAGAATGGAAAAGACAAACAAAAGTGTGCAAAGTGTGAGGTCCCCAGGTCTGTTTTGAAGGCTGAGGCCAGGATGTTGAAGACCATTCAGAGCTTTGCAGACATGTCAACATTGTTGTACAGTGAGTGTATATAGAATTATCTGACAGCTCTCCATTTCTCCAGGTAGAAGAGTTGAAATGGTTCAAAACTACTTTGTGATTTGCAGAACCATGCTCTTATTCCAGTAGATCAGGTTTTGCCAGCAGTGTTTATTATTTTTATTATTTTATTACTCTACTCTGATTGGCTCAATAATTTATTATTTTATTACTCATCTCTGATTGGCTCATTTATTATTATTTTTTTACTCTACTCTGATTGGCTCATTGCTCATTGGTTTTTACTGTTTATTATTTTTTACATTCATTTATTAATCGTTAATCATTATTTTATAACTAATTTGATTGGCTCATCGCTTTTTGGTTGTTGTTGTTTATTATTTTTAACAATTATTATTCATTAATTATTATTTTATTATTTTATAACTCTACACTGATGGCTCATTGTCCATTGGTTGTTTCTGTTAATTATTTTTAACATTTATATTTATTTATTATTATTGTATTATTTATGACTCTACATTGATTGGCTTGTTGGTCTTTGGTTTTCACTGTTTATTATTTTTAACATTTATTAAATTATTATTCTTTTATAACTTTACTGTGATTGGCCCATCACTTGTTGGTTTTCACTGTTTATTATTTTTAACATTTATTTTTATTTCTTTAAATTTGTTATCAGATGCAGTGCTTTTCTTAGAAATCAACAGAGCATCATCCATGTTGAATGCATAAATGTAAAGTTTTCCATCTGTTTTAAATGGTTAAGTATTTAGTATTGTTTAATATGATTTTTTGAATAAATCAGAATCAGATAAAAAAGGAGTAACACTGAAACCTCTCTAGTTTGGTTTTGTTAGGAGGAGACAATGAGTGGGTGTTGTCCCTGTGGTAGTGGTGGGAGGAGCAATTTGACCAACTATCTTGATTTTTTAATAAGGGAATATCGTTATAATAAATTCTCAATATCGTTCAGCCCTAGCACCTTAGCAACCAACTCCTATACCGCAGCAACACCTAAGCAACCACCCAAGCAGCAGCACCTTAGCAACCAACTGCAATACCATAGCAACACCTTAGCATCCACCCAGAAGCAGCACCTTAGCAACCAACTGCTACACCATAGCAACACCTTAGCAACCAACTCCTATACCATAGCAACACTTTAGCAACCAACTCCTATACCATAGCAACTCCTTAGCAACCAACTCCAATACCATAGCAACACCTTAGCAACCACTCAGGAGCACCTTTGTAACCAACTCCGATACTATAGCAACACATTAGCACCCACACTCTTGTGTATTGATATCATTTAAAGCTAATAAAACTCCTACTATTATTAAGAAAATATCTATAATAATAAAGTAATAAAGCAGTATTAATACACACTTAATTAATTAATACACCCAGTCCCACAGCATATAGTTATATATGAGCTGATGAGGATCAGTACAGTAGCTGTATAAATTGGGAGGTGAGGTCCCAGCAGGTCCAGCAAATCAGTATCCAGTTCATTCCAGTAGTTTGTGTGAAGCGCTGCAGTGTTCGGGGGTCTGATGAAGGGCAGCTCTGAATCTCTCCACACTTCTTTCCTATTTCTGGCCCGCTCCTTGTCACGTTTACGCCGAACGCTGCGTTTGTACCACTCAGTGGGCGTGGCCGCAGGGGTTCCTGTAGGCGGTGACGTCACGTGCCGTCATGTGGAGTCCGATGACGTCAGATGCCAGGGGTCTATAAAGGAGGGTCGCTACGTTTGTGGTTGACTCATTTGAGTCATTAGATTAGTTTGGATATAACTTTATTGTTCATGGAACAGTAAAAGCAGCAGCTGCGGTATTCACTGTCACTGTACACTGAACAGAGCGATAACAGAGATGTACAGGCTGAAACAGCTCTATGAGAGAGAGAGACAGCACAAGGAGAGAGAACAGTGGGAGAGGCTGGAGAAGGAGAGAGAGCAGCGGATGAGAGAGCAGCAGGAGAGACAGCAGAGGGCAAGAGAGCAGTGGGTGAGAGAGGACAGGGAGAGACAGCAGAAGGTGAAAGAAAAATGGATGAGACTGCAGGATAACACAGGGCAGTGGACGGAATGGAAGTACAAGGCAGAGCAGAGGTGGAGAGAGCAGAAGGAGAGAGAGCGGATGTTACAAGACCTGTGGATGAGAAAGGAGAGAATGAGAGTGCAGAGGGTGAGAGAGCAGTGTGAGAGAGATCAGGAGAGACAGGAGATAGAGTGGAAGGAGGACAAGAGAGTGCAGATAATGAAAGAGCAGAGGATGAGAGAGTACCAGGAGAGACAGCAGAAGTTGAGAGAACAGTGGGTGAAAGACGAGAGGGCGAGAGACCAGAGGGTGAGAGAGCAGAAGGTGAGAGAGCAGAGGACGCGAGAGCGGTGGGAGAGAGAGCAGATGGAGAGACAGAGACTGCAGAAGAAAAGAGAGCAGTGGGCACAACAGCAGCGGGAGAGTGACCAGAAAGCGAGAGAGCAGTGGGAGAGGCAGCAGAAGATGGCAGAGCAGTGGGCGATAGAGCAGTGGGAGAGAGTGCTGCGGGAGGGAGAGAGAGCAGTGAGCAAAAGAGAGCATCAGGAGAGGCAGCAGTGGATGAGAGAGCAGAGGGCAAGAGGGGCTATAGTAATATAATGTAGTTCAGGTACTTGTGCAAGCTGGCGCTGACATGGATGCTGCAGACAACAGCAAGATCACTTTTCAATCACTTCAGCAGCATCTTTGATAACAACCAAGTGGGAAACAACCAGGTGTGGGGGACACGTCATCTTCCCACATGCACTCCACCAGAACAGCCCTACAGTGCCACTCCTGCCTACATGGGAGGAATGGGACAGAGGCGGAGCACCATGGCACCTGCTGATGGCTCCAAGGCATCAGGATATCGATGTGCCTCCCAGAGAATGGTGTCTAGCCCCATTGGTAAGTGTCAGGGGATTGTAAAAAGGCAGATATAATTTCATAATTTTTTTTATCTATATTTTCCTACAAATTCTCTAAAAGTTTGATTTACATATAACTTGACCATCTTTGTTGATTAGGAATGCACTCAATGGATCCCACTGGCAAGTCCATCTCCTCTTCCACTGCACTCACCAATTTTGTCCCCACCGTCTGCTGTGCCCTCTGTATAACCTGGAGCATCTGCCCCCCTGTGCACATCGATTGCCTGTTCATCAGGATACCTTAATATTCAATAAAAAGTTGTAAATGTATTCACACAGTGTCAATGTCTGTGAGGGACAATGTTCACATGAAAGACTGTAGCCTTCATCTTTATCAGAGGTAACAGTTCAAATAAACTGTAGATAGGCCAGCTGCACACAAGGCTGAAAATGAGATCACTATATGAACTTGTGCTAACAGGAGGTGCAATTTCACACGTGTTTACTCTGAAGTTCAAGACGTGTTTTCTTTTGTTTGGTTTGTTTTGTTTTTGATTTGAAATCTAAAAACACTGGAATAATTTAGCAGAAACCCAAAAATGATGTGTGGAAATGTGAGCTAGAGTCTGTCACTCAATCACTGGTACTGGTAACTGGTACAAATAACAGGCATCACGTAGTTTTTGGTCTGTCTACTGAGAAATTAATTCTCAGTAGACTGAACTTTCAAAACCACATATACTACACCTTTGACTGCTTTTGGTATCCTCTTTACTTTGTTCTTTAGGTCTCAGGTTATATTAAAATATGAGCATTTAACAGTTTATTAGGAAGACCAATACATTCATGCCAAATTGGCTGATTCAACAACTGCAACTGTGCTATGCATAAAATCATGGTTTTGCCAGCAGCTTCAAGGAAAGTTCAAAATCAACCATCAGAATTAGAAACAAAACGTGATTACAGTGATTTTTGGAGAGGGATGACTTAATGAAAGAACAACGAAGAGTGTCCAGACTGGTTGGAGCTGACAGAAAGGCTATGCTAATTTACAGCTACTCCACTCTGTACAACTGTGGTAAGCAGAAAAGCATTTTGGGATACACATGCTGAACTTTGAGGGGGATGATCTTACATTTACAATTCCCAGATTCATTTCTGGAGTTTCTTTTGTGATGAGTTTCTCGTGTTTTCAGCTTCAGAAATAAAAGGCAAAAACAAATTTTAATTTGTTTTGTTTTCTTGTGGGCCATTATGCTTTCTAGTTATCAACAGATGGAAAAGGTTGAGAACCCGTGTACTAGGTCATCTGAAAACAATTCAGTATTGTGAAACTATTGATTTTGTTAATTTAATTTAAAAAGGTAACCAATTTTATATTCATTCAATGTAAAGTGAAGCGTCTTCAGCCTTTTTGTTTTACTTTTGTAAGTAAGGCTTGTAGCTTGTGAAAATCAGAAATCCAGTTGTTCACATTATTAAACTTCATTCAGAGTTTGGGTAAATTATTTCAGACAATATTGTATAATTGTATAGTATAATACAAGTATAATTTCAAACAATAAAAATACTTTATTTAGTTCAGCGCATGCAAACACAACTGACCTGACCTCACAGATGATCATTGACAGGCCACAGAAGGTCTCTGCTGAAAAGGAGTGCTGTATCAAAATAGTAATGGAGAGTTGACTGAGGGAAAATCTTTAACCTTTAGAACTCAAGGCCAATTTTGTGGGATGTTTTTGTAGCTTGACGTACTTTTATTGACCGAAAAATAGAAAAGCATTCATAGAAGACAGTCATACATGCCAGATGTTATTTCCAGGAGATCTTGAATTTGTCTTCATTTGAGATAAAAACAAGAGATATGAACTTAATTTAAGTATTTATATAAATAGACCATGCTTTGATCAAAATATGTGTGCAAAAAAACAACAACCAAAAAACCCTTTTTTGCTTTTAAGGACAAAACAGAAATCCTGTTGGAAATTGATCATTGATCATCCAGGGTGTTTTGGAGCTGAAAATGCAAGGATTTGATGAATTAATTGTAATTATTAGATTGACAAAGATATTTATAATAAGTTCTTCAAAATACTTGACCATAGTCCAAAAACAAAACAAAACAAACAAAAAAACAACCAAACAAAAAAATCCTGACCATATTATTTATATATTTATCAATATTTTCACATACTCCTCCTCCTCCTCATTTCCTACTGCTCCTCTCCTATGCTAAGGTGGAGCAGCCATGACCTGGTGGTTTGGGAACCAGCCTTGTGACCCAGAACAGGACAAGACTGAAGCTTGAGCAAGGCACTGAACTCCCCAGCTGCTGCCCAGGTGCTGAGGATAGGGCACGTGTGCTCACTGCCCCCTTGTGTGTTAATTCGTTAGAGTGTGTCACTGTGTGTGGATGGGTAAAATGCGGAGGTCTAATTCCTGTGTGTGCTACTACTATTACTAATTGGGCGAATGGGACAGCTTTCATATATGATGCTGACTACTAATGAACTGGGCTAATCACAGCGCTTGTTTTCGGCACATGTGTAATACTGCACAGGCAATCCCAGCACTCTCTTTCAGGACATAATTAATACTGCCCAGCCAATTACAGGACTTGCATTCAGCACACGCCTAATACTGCCCAGCCAATCACAGTGCTTGATTACAGCACAAGCCTAACACTGTCCAGTCAAGCACAGCTGCTACATGGAGCCGCCCATATGCAGCAGTTCAGTTCAATTCGGCAATGCTGCCACAAAATCTGTTTCCGGGTCACTGAGGAGCAGTAACTTTTAGGGTTTCTGGACGCAACAATTATTTTCCTCTATAACCCAATATGTGGGTAAGTGATGCCTTTAGCCCCACCCCCTCTCTCTGAGTCTGTATGCAGGTTGAACATGTACGTGTTGACAGAGCAGTAAACATTCAATTGGAAACGAGTGAATTTGAGCTGTTTTCTGAGCTGGATTATGTAATTCGTCACACTATGAATCGTTATATAGACATATTTAAATAGACACCATGGTTAGATAGGGTAGGTCTGTAGTTATGTGTGTCATGTCTGTAGGTTACTCTGATCCTGAGACAAGAAGCATAGAAAACAGCATGTAACTCCCTACAAAGTATGGATCTCGGGTTCTAGGAGCATCCCTAGAACCAAAGCATCCCCCCAAAGTGAGAAACGATTAATTACATTGAGGGATGTTTCTAAATATTATTTTTCTACAGTGATATTTTACGGTAAGGTTTGTTCTTTAGTGCTCTTAGGACCACCTCCTTAGACTGACCCCTTTGCCTGCTAAGTCGTCACCCCGTCAAGCCCCGCCCCTCAAAGCCCCGCCCCTCTGCTTCCAAAAGCACGCGCACTGTGTGGAGAGAGGAGATCTGCGCCAGTCTGCAACTAACAGCTCCTAAGTGTGAGACAAAGCTCTAGATCTGAGCTCGAGAAGCCCCCAGGCGCCCCTGAACTCACGCTCTGGCGAACAGCTTCTTGAAGTTGACTGTTAGCAACAGAAAGCATGTCGACTGTGTGTGAATCGTCTTCAGGCTGCCCCATCCCCAGCCGAGCTGCAGACACCAAGAGCTGGTCTCCCCTCCCTGACTCTTACAGCCAGACCCCTGGAGGAACTCTGTTCTCCACCACTCCTGGAGGTGAGTCTCCACGACGTGCATCTTCATATTCAGATCATTGATGTTTATTTGATTGCAATAGAGATCTGAACCACAAGAGAGCCCAAATGTGTCTATCTGGGATTCTACCCTGTTCTGCAGCTTAGAGCATCTGGCCAGCTACCTGCTTAACGCCTTCACCTGAACTCAAGTTGGACCAGATATGGTCCAGCCCTGCAGTGAATGGTGGGCTCACCATGGAGTCAAACTCAATACACACAGCTGTGTTTGTAGCGGGTCGGGTGGTGGGGTACACTCACTCATGACTCTCCTGAACATTCTATAGAAATATGACCAATAGACTGAACTAGGCATGCTTCATCTACATTATGATGGTCTTGAGCATATTAACCACAAGAACTCTTAGGAATTATGAGCTGTGGTGTCAGTCGCTTGGCGTAGTAAGATTGGATTGCTTAGCTCAAGGGTTTCCAATCCAGTATTGGGGAACCCACACTGTGCACACGTCAGTATTCTCTCATTTTCACAACTTAAAACTAATAAATAATATACAGTAATAAACAAGTTCATCTTGTTCCGGGTCAGGTGTGTTAGAACCACTAATTAGAACCACTGTGATTGAGAACCACTGTGTTAGAGAATGGAAAAGACAAACAAAAGTGCAAAGTGTGAGGTCCCCAGGTCTGTTTTTGTGAGGCCAGGATGTTGAAGACCATTCAGAGCTTTGCAGACATGTCAACATTGTTGTACAGTAAGTGTCTATAGAATTACCCAACAGCTCTCCATTTCTCCAGAGAGAAGAGTTGAAATGGTTCAAAACTGCTTTATGTGACTTGCAGAACCATGCTCTTATTCCAGTAGATCAGGTTACAGTGTTTATTTATTTTTTTTTCATCCTCACTAATATCAGTGTTTGAACTGTAGAGAACTGGTTTTAGATAAGTGTGCTGATAAATTTGTCCTTGGTGGTGTCGTCAACCTCTCATGCTGTTATGGTGCCTGCACACTGTGCAGTGTTGTTGGCGCAGTTAACGCAGTTCATGTAAACTGGGCCACGTTGTACTTTTCTGTACCTTTCTCCTACTCAGTACCCCAATCAGCTCCCCCCACTTGCTCTCCACCCCTCTGGGTTGGGCCATACCACACCAGCCGGACTGCTTGTGTTGCATAACATGTTTTGCTATATCCTCCATCTGAACACTATCCAGGCATTAAGGAAATGTACATGATGGTGAAAAGTAAATCACAGCCAAGTACCCTGAGAACTCTTGTACTAAAATAAGGCTTAATGTTGCTTTACATGGAGACTGGGCTGTCCAACATCACATAACATCTAGGGCTGGTGATATGGACAAAATCATATATTTTAGCTGAAGAGCAATATGCCATATGAGGTGAAAAAATGAGGACATCATATTAAAATTTTCTTCTGTCCTTTTTTTAAAACTATATTTAAACATAGTTATGCACCGTAACTCTCATATCCACTCCAAAGTGTGCATGTGAGAGTGCAAATGGGGAGCAGAGTAGAGGAGGGGCTGTGAGCAGTGGGCGGAGCAGAGCAAGAAAGTACAAAATAAGACTGACACAGAACGTTATTTAAAAAAATTTTGAACTCGATATATAAACGATCACCTCTGCCCATATCTTGTTTTGTTTATATCTCAATATTGCTATTGCCAAGTAACATTTAAAAACGTTTTTTGCAGGAACCAGAATAATCTATGACAGGAAGTTTCTCCTGGAATGCCGAAATTCCCCGATTGCCCGGACCCCACCATGCTGTCTCCCTCACATTCCAGGGGTTACCATGCCCTCTGTACATACCCTGGGCAAACTGCCAGAGCAAGAAGAGGACTGCAAGGACCTCCCTGGTAAGCCTCTGTTTCTCTCTCACTCTTAAAACACCTGATCTCTCTCGCACATGTCCTAGATGGAGGTGTTTGGGTTTGACACACATGCGCCCCATTGTCTAGCAAAACTTGAGGAGCAGGTTTCTGCATGTTAGACTAATAAAGGAGCAGCTGAAACTTTGGCTGTCAAATCGGAGTGCATCATAATTAAGTATATACCAATCAGCCATAGCATTAGCACCACACGCCTAATATGTAGGTCCTCCTCCTGAGCCACCACAACAGGTCTGATCATTTGAGGCATGCACTCCACAAGATCTCTAAAGGTTTCCTGTGATTTATGGCACAAACATGAGCAGGACAAGTCACCCAAGTTGTAAGGTGGGGCATCTGTGAGGAACAGTAAGCCTATGGGTGACCCTGTAGCATTTTCACCGCTTTTGGTAGGTACTGTTCACTACAAACAATTTGGCTCTGGGCAAAGTAGATCAGATCCTTATTGCCCATTTTCCTGCTTATTAACACATCAACTTCAAAAACTGTTTGCTTGCCACTCTTTCATTCCAAACTTTTGACCATAACATGACTAGTGAAAAAAATAACTTTTTTTTGATCAAGTTTGGCACCTGTCTATTGAAATATGCATGATACTGACAGTTCATTTTGAATTAAACACCACAACCACATCCCTCCCTTCAGTGCTACTTCAGAAGCTCCACCCCCAAATTAATGCACACGCATTGCCATGGTTATGACACTGACTTCCAGAACGAAAGACATATGATGGAACTCACAGCGTTTGTGGTTGTGGTTAAGTTATGCCCAATAAGTGGAAAATGTAGACTTTACAGACATTGTTAAAATAGAGTCATGTTTTTAGTAGTACTGTAAATTTAGTAGAGTAGTCTGTACTTGGGTAGCTCATTACCACTAGCAAGTTCAGCCATAGCAACAAACGGCAGTGTCAGCCACTGTAATGTTTCTAGAAGCAGTAATAACCATTTCTACACCAAGTTGATGCACTGTACCATGTCCAAAGTTATTTTAGTTTGAAGGTTTAGAGACAGAGTCAGAGCCAGGAGTGCTGCTACCTCTATCTGCTATTCTCTATATAAACACCTCTGTCCTGTGATATAAGACCCTTATGACAGTTATTAAGACCATAAATGCAGCATCCAAAGTGCAGTGAGGTAAAAATCAGCTGTAGCTTCTGTTTACATCGATTTTACTGAATTAAAGCGACTGACGAGAGGAGCTTCTGTTTACACCGATTCACTGTGTACACTGCTCGTCACCTAGCCAGTACCATTCCTACAGTGAAGCATGATACAGCAGGAACTGGGATACTAGGGTCGAGGGGAAAGATGACTGCAGTGATTTACAGAGACTTCCTTGATTATAACCTGCTCCAGAGCGCTCTGGACCTCAGACTGGGAGGAAGGTTAATCTTCCAACAGGACAACAACCCAAGAAAACAGCCAAGATAACAAAGAACTGGCTTCAGGACAACTCTGAATGTCCTTGAGTGGCCCATCCAGAGCCAAGACTTGAACCCAAACCCGAGATATCTAAAAATGTGCACTGACACTCCCCATCCAGTTGATGGACCATAAGAGGTTCTTTAAAGATGAATGGAAGAAACTTCCCAAAAACCGGTTTGCCAAGCTTGTAGCATCATACTCAAAGAGACTTGAGGCTGCCAAAGGTGTTTCAACAAAGTATTGACCTTTACAAAGGCAGTGAATTTATGTACATTATATTTTTTTCTGTTTTCATTTTTTTTTTAATAAATTTACAAACATATCAAACAAACCTTTCTCATTATACCATTGTGAGGTATTGTGTGTAGAATATTGAGGAAAAATAATTTGAATCCATTTTGAAATAAGGCTGTAATATAACAATAAAAATGAAGTGCTGTGAATACTTTTCTGGATGCACTGTATTTACAGAACATCTAAATTTTCACATCTGAAAATATAATCTTGTACAGTCTACTGTCACAAATAAGCATTGATACACAAGAAATAACATGAAATATCAGTACTACAATACCACACTATGCTCTTCAGTCTTATTAGTCCAGGAACAGTTCAAAATTCATAAAGGTTCAAAACAGTAGGTGATTGTACTGGTTCTGTGAGTCACATGGTTGCACACACTGCCAAAGCTATTAAATATGAAGAACTTTTGTAGTGGTCTGCTCCATGTGCAGTTAGCAAATACTCTACATGGATTTTGGTTGCAGATTTAAAGCCAACTATAATATTCAGTAGTTAAAATTGTAGTTTATTATTTTCCATTATCTTTAATCATAATGCCATGTTTCAAGGAGACTGTGCCACTGTTGTATGAGGGAAAAGCAAGCAATAATAAACCCAACCTCTCTTAACATGTGAGTTTTCTGGTATCAGGGGTTATCCTTACTGTTTACATTACAGCATGACTCAGATGAATTTTTTGTTAAGTAGAGTTCATTCTGTCTGTAAACTCACTCACCCTTCTCTTGTTGTCTGTCTCCCCCTCCCTCCAGCTGAAGACAGTCAGTTTGTGATGGACATCTGAATCTGCGATGCACCTCCTATGGAGATATCGTCTGTTGCAGCCGTTTCTATCAGTGCTCTTGATTAGAGGAACCACGAGTTCCTTCTTTTACAGTGCCTCCATATCTTTTTTTTCTTCATATTGAATAATGAAATGCTCTGAGAAGGTAAACCTCTGAGGTGAGGTGATTTCATTTTGAGTTTGGTGTAAATTCGATTCAGTTTGATTAAATAAGTGACTAAGCTCTGTTGCTGTGAGTGGACACTGTGAGGCTCTAATTCTGTGCCCTCTGTTCTACTTTACATACAGAAATGTTAACAAATGTATGTAATTACATGCATTTTTCCAATGCAGCTTTTTGTACTTGTTCTTCAGTAGAATGGAGACGACTTATGGTCATTGAAGTCGTCTTGTGGCTGAAAATGTTTCATAATGACTGCTGTTCAGTTACAAGGTACACAATGACAATTTTAAATAAAACAAAAAAAATGTAATTACTTGGACTAGATACTTTTTTCCCCTACATTGTTGTTTGAATGAACAGAAACAGTTACTGTTAAGGAGGAACCCTGGTTTACATACACTTTAAAAAAGAAAACAAACCCAAAATGAGTTCTTTGGAGAGATGCCAAAGAACATCCATAAAGCTCTCGTGTGGACATTGGTTTTCATTCCAACCTAGCAGGAGCTCACATGGTCAGCTGATTGGCCTGTGGCCAGTTGATAAAGCAAGTGGAATCAGGTGTGCTCTGGCTTGTATACACAGGGATAGAAAAAACACACAGAAAAATTAATTAATGGCTTAAACTCCATGACTTATATTACATTATAAAGACCAAAACTGTAAAGTTATATGTCTCAGGAATTAAAATCCCCTGCAGTTTAAACAGTCCATATCCACATTGTTCTACACACTTTTTCCACCTGTAGGTATAGGACTTATGTTCTCAATACACTTTCTCTGTATACTGCTGCTAGTATATAAAAAAAACACATTCATTAATTTTTAAGTGACGTATTTGAAGCTATTTTTGTTTTACTTTTTGTTAGAATGGCTTACAGTTCATTAAAACCAGAAATCCAGTTTCTCATATTATTATAATATTTCCAAAGATCAGCCATGCACTATAGCCCTGCTCTAGCAGCTTCCTCACAACCTACGCATCCCCATAAGCCTTCAAGACCGGATATATGAGCTCTATTCTGAGAAGCTGCTTCTGTGCTTTGCCTGGTTCAAAAAGCACTCTGAACTGAAATACTCCTGAGTACTGCAATATGAGTGGATTGGGATAGTAGGCTTGGACTCTGGTAGGCTGAATGGACAGAGTTATGTAAATGAGGTGACTCATGACTTCAGTAGAAACTGCTATGCTTTAATACATGGACTGTGTGGACTGGAGTAATTTTAACGTAATTTAAACCTGGTAGCTGTTCTTCACATTGTGTTAAATTGTCATGATGAATGGATCAATAGAAATGCCCCAAAAAGACATTCTGTAGAATAAATAATCATCATAATTCTAATAAATTATTTTTCACTTTAAGTTAAGAAGGTTTTTTGCTTCTTTAGTTAAGTTGCAATTTGGGAGATACAATGTATGTGTGACAGCAAGGACGTGTCAAAAAAAGAAAAAGCAATGTATAAATTTAAATGGATAATTAGTTAAAATATTTTATTCCAAGTAATTTTGGAACATTTATATTGGTCCATTTATCAAGAATATAAAACAACTTCCAAATTCAAACTATGTAAAAATGTGAAAAAGGAGATGCTAGGTTCTAATGTGGGTGTTACCTCAGGGGACTACTTGGGAACACACATAGCTGTTTAAATTATGAGGTGTTTTTTGTTAGTGAGGTTTAACATTAGTCAACATGCTCACGAGAAGGTGACGTGAAATATTGGAGTTTGAGCGAAGCATAATGAGTGCCAGATGGATGGGAGATTCACTTTCTGAACTTGTTTGGGTTACTCATAAGATAACACTTTAGAACGTATACAGGTGTGGGTGTTCCCAGGCTGTCCCATTAGTTAACCCCATTTTATGACCAATTTGTATACAGTCCCATATCTTTCTGCATGTCATGTATACTGAGCATGATTCCGTTTGTAAAAGCAAAGGGAAGGAAATTCAGATTCCAGGATAGAGGCACAATAAATTAAGTTTTATTCCAATAATTTATTCAAGCCAAAAACACAGCTTGTCTTAACCTTTGACAAAGAATAGGGTTTGTGTTTCTCATGTGATCCCCTCAAGATCTACAGCATGGCTTAGACAGTGCTTGGCTGTATACTGATGTTTTTAATAACTACTCTGCCTTCCCCATGACCTACGATATGTATTCACAAAACAGCCCTGTTTTGCACAAATGTGTTCTGTCTGACAAGGCCTGAAAAGAACTGTACAGTGGATGACTTATAATAGCATTATATGTTAGATGTGACCTTATTAAAACCCTCTGTAACCTGATCTGCACAGAAACTGAGCTTCTGCTGAAGAGTGAAGAACCTTCTATATGCATACAGAGCTCATTTCTACAGTCATAACATGACACGCATGACATCATGACAGCTCTATTAATGGCATCTCCATCTGTAGAGCCCTATGGTGTTTGCCTGAGGCTGAGAACATGATGTCACTTGTGAGTTCATGGAGTTGAGTGCTGGTGTGTTTGTTTTGTTTTAGGGACTGTTTACTGAGCCATGCTTGGCTTCTCACACAGTTTTTACCTGGCTTCTGCGCAATCATTTTTGACCACGAGACAATATGGCCTTGTTTCACCATGAAAAGTCAATAAGTACTGGAGAGTCACATTGCATAAAAGAGACATGTTTTTTGTGACCACATACACCTGTATGCTACCATATATGCTACCTGTTCACTACTTGGTCTTGAACATTCTTAAAAAATAATGGTGGCTAAAAGAACTTTGGTTCCTCGAAGAACCATTCAACTCCTTAAAGTGATGGTTGTCGTACTAGATGAGGCCCATTTTTCATCTATCCTTGTGTTTTTTGTGTTGGGTTAATGCAAAAATAATGATAATGTTCCATCTTTTATATACCAATTGTTCCTAGAATCATACATTCAAGAGATCTAAGAACCACTCATCCCCAGGGACCACAAACTGCATCACATTTTTGCCCTAACTCAGTGGGTTAAGCTGAAGAATGTATGGATCATGTAATGTACCAGAACCACTGGTATAGACCCTTTACAGTATGAGTGTGAACATCAAAAGTTTTTTTCTCAATCACACCATTTAAACCAAGTAAGAAAGTCAATTGGCTTTTTATTATCATTGAATGATGTGTGAATATGGAGAATTCTCCACTTTAAAACCATTGGTTCTTCCCAAAGTGGTTCTTCTTCAGCTTTGCTCCAACTCTTGACACTTTTGCTTTTAAAAGTGCAGCTTTCATTTCTTCTGGATTGAGAAGATTTGAGTGCAACTAACATCAGAGTGAAAAAGGCACTGTGTGTTCACAATATCCTGTCCCGTTCTGAGAACAGAGTACTGGCTACTGAGAAACAATGAAAAGCTACAAGGCCAATGTGTATCCCACATGGTCTGGTCTGTATGCTGTTTTTGTTTGAAGTGAACTTGCAGTGACTACATTCCTCAAATAATGACTGTTGAAACTCTTCATATCCAACTCATTTTGCTTTCCTAACTTTGTGGTAGGTTAAGTTTCTTCAGTAACATTTACCCTCCACATTACAGTACCTTTAAAACTTTGCTTTAATAAATACTGTCCTGTCTACCCATACGTGCCCCATTTAATAAGACAGACTTAATTTTCATCTGTGTTTAATTGCAGGCCTACACTAGTCTTTCCTTTGATGTGTATGAAACTGGGAATGAATGATACTCTGAATTCTGAATTTAGTCCAATGTAAGCATGTTTTCCCTGCAGGGTGATGTAAACGTGAAGACAGCTGCACAATTTTTGCCGATAAGAGAGATTTGGAGCAGGAACACCTGTTGCGGTGGTTAATCTTATCACAAAATTCTTGGCCTCAATCTTCCATCCCCCATCAAGTTTCTGCAAAGTGACTCTGAAGTATGTTTCATGTTTTGTTTGCAGTTTGAATGATGATAACGTGATGTTTCGTTTACAGTCATGTGCCCTGGGGAGGATTTTAGGGATAGGCAGATAGGTAAGTGTGAGTACATCTCATCCCAAATATATACAGTGCATCCAGAATATATTCTCAGGGCTTCACTTATTCCACATTTTATTATGTTACAGCCTTATTCCAAAATGGATTCATTTTGCCCCTCAAAAATCTACACACAATACCTCCTGATGACAAAGTGAGAAAAGTTCGTTTGAAATCTTTCTAAATTTATCAAAAATAAAACACTAAAATATACTGTGTTCATAAGTATTCACAGCCTTTGAGTATGATGCTACAAGCTTGGCACACCTGTTTTTGGGATGTTTCTTCCATTCTTCTTTGCAGAAACTCTCAAGCTCCATCAGATTGGATGGGTTGTGTCGGTGCACAGCCATTTTTAGATATGAGATATTAGAGATATTCAATTGGGTTCAAGTCTGGGCTCTGGCTGGGCCACTCAAGGACATTCACAGAGTTGTCCTGAAGTCACTCCTTTCTTATCTTGTCTGTGTGCTTAGGCGCATTGTTCTGTGTGAGATCCAGAGTGCTCTGGATCAGGTTATCATCAAGGATGTCTCTGTACATCGCTGCAGTCATCTTTCTCTCAGCCCTGACTAATATGTGGTGTTAATGTGGCCAAGCTACCATACAGACCTGATTGGTGGACTGCTGCAGAAATGGTTTTCCATCTACAAGGTTCTCCTCTCTCCACAGAGCATTGTTGGACCTCTGTCAGAGTGACTATTGGGTTCTTGGTCACTTCCCTGACTAAGGCCCTTCTACTGTGATCACAAAGTCTGCAGGTTAGAAGAGAAAGCTATGCAACCGAAGGTGGTCCGGCAAAACTAGTGTTGCATACACTTGTATTATTACTGTCCCTTTAAAAGTAAATATAAAATGATCTAATTATAACAGCTATGTATGCACTGTATGCTTTGTGCATCATTCAGGAAACAGGCCTGGTTGAAACATTTCTTTTAACTTAACTGTAAATGGGTGAAGCCACACTCACACACACACACACACACACACACACACACACACACACACACACACACACACACACACACACACACACACATAATTGCATGGTTTAAGGGATAAAACTAAGGTAAATATAGTGAAAGACTAAGGTATTGCTGCTTTATAGGTCATAGTAACTTTTGGCCCCTGTTGGTCAGTGTGTGACTGCACACGTGCATTTTCACTGCTCACTCAAAGCAGCACAGTCACGTGCAAGAATGCAGCAACTTCTAGCATCACATTTCACTACCCCCACAACACACACACACACACACACACACACACACACACACACACACACACACACACATCAAATCAAATCAGAGTTCACTCACCCATTCTATTTTGATAAATTGGTTAACTATGGTTATCCTTCACTGTTTATTTAAACCCACACAGTTAAGAATGTCTGTTTATTTTTGTTGTTTTATTTTTTGTATACAGTGATTGTAGGGATGGTGCCCCCTTTTCCAGAGACCAACTCACTCTGAAACTGCTTCTGATCACTGGTCTACCAAGACACTTCCACCTAGTGGCCGAGACTGGTATTGCGGTCGAGTTATTCCTAGAGGTGTGCTGAGCAGCCTGCTATTCTAAGATCGTGCTAAACCATAACTGTAGATTCTTCAGGGAGATTAAGATTCAACCAAAAGTATGAGTATATATATAGGATAGGATAGAACTTTATTTGGGAGGGTACTTGGGAGATTTCAGGGAAACGATGAAGCTTCATCGGCTTGCATCTGTGTTATCCTGTATATTTTTGGTGATAAGATACCACAGTTCCTTTGATGAGCCTGACTGAATACAGTTACTAACCCAAACTACTTTCGCAAAAACAAGAGTTCAACAAATACAAATACCAAATAATCAGGCCAGGTGTCACATCTTTTACACTTTAATTTGTCCTGTGAACACTCATTCATGCTTTTAATAACATAAAAATGTAACCAGTGCGTCATAAAAAAGGAGATTTGGCATCATCAGGTCCTCACAGCTGATGGGTTTATTATTCACTGAGGCAGATTGTGTTCTCTTTCTTTGAGTCATCCTTCTCCTGTTAGACTTTGTTATGGCTTCTCCTCTCTGTCCTCCTGCTCACGCCTTGGATTCTCTCCTCTCCTGCTCGATAGCTTCAGAAACATATGGGGTTTAATCAAGATGTAACACATTGTAACACATTCTGACACACTGAATCTTGAGTGAATGGAACTAAATTCAATCAATTTTATTCCATGTAGCAAATCCGCTTCCACGCTGAGTTGCATTAGCATGAGGAAACAGCAGAAGGAGGCAGCTGGAGTAAGCTGATTTCACACTGATTGTGTCTGAAGTGGGCCACAGATGTGCACACCCCACTTACAATTTGTGTAGTGTTCGCACAGCACTGATTATATTTGAGTGCTACCATGAGAGAAACAGAAACTACAGTGTTTGTGATTAATGGCAAAAGAAAAAAGAAGAAGAAGCATTTATAGGAGACAACATGGCAAATAAGTAAACGAGGCTACTCAAATATGTCTGAGTTGTAAAAAATTAAGAACAATTAAATATTTGTATGACCATATTTAAAAAAAACATCATTTAAAAACAGTTCATACAACAGAGCCAAATGGAGAAAAAGCCCTTTATGCTCACCCTCTTTGGTTGGCAAAGGGTTCTTCTCTCGGGTTTCCGTCTTCTTTAGTTTTGTTTTGTCAAAGCTTGTGATTTCCATCATGTTGGGTTTGTCAGCCATGATGATATTGAATCTAAACATCAAATATAATGCATGAACTGCATAAAATAGACCAAATACACAGAGCAGACAAGTGGCCACAAACCCTGCTGTAGGAGATCTACTCTCCTGAACATTTTAGCTCCAACTCTATTCAACTTCACCTGATTCATTCTAACTATTGCCATCAGAAGACCCTGATTAGTGGAATGATGTGTGATATATTTGGAATGAAACCAGCTTGAAAGTAGATCTCCAAGAGTAGAACCCTGGTACTGGAGGCACCCCTGCCCAACACATTACCCTGCACCCAATGCACCTTACCTAACTACTCTGCTCATTTACCAGCAAGTGAATTATGAAGAAAATATGTTTATATATTTGTCCATTCAGTGTAGCTCCATCTGCTGACATACTTAAGAGTGTTACAGTGTAACCAATGAGGTTATGGTTATTTACATTTACACTGTAAGCAAAAAATTAAATATACTGCTAAAGGTTTCTTTGACTTGTAAATGTATTGGATCTCTTCTTGCTGCTACAAATGCTGTCCAAATGTTTCTAGGCACAAATAGCTTGTCTAGTCTCTGTAGAGGGGTGTTGCCAATAGACCAGGAGCAGATAAAAATGAACCCAATGGCACCATGCCTAATGCCAGACATGGGCTACAGGGGTATAGACCTCAGGAACTGTGTTTCCTGGCGATGATGGCGCACCATCTAATACTTTTGGAATGAGTTGAATATGATGTGGGTTGGTGATCATCCAACATCCTGACCTCACTAAAGCTCTTGTTGCCAAAAGCAATCAAATAATGCTCTGTAATGCTCTAAAATCTATTAGAAAGACTTCCCTGAGCAGCAGAGTAATTTACTCCAACAAAAACAGATTCAACTCTTAATTTCTGAAGAAACAATCAGTGAGCACTTAATACTTCTATTCACATAGTGCAGCTAGAATCATTAGACATTATATAAAGCAAATCACTTTTTCAGTATCAAATCTTTGTCATTATTTTATATCAAACCCTTCTTTAGTAAAGTACTCTTGATGAACCCCCTTTTAAAGGGGTATATGAGTCTTAAAGGCAAAAATATAAAAGTGAGATTTAAAAGAAAATGGTTAGAAAACAGTCATGCAAAGGCTAATTATGTTTTTGCCACATTTGTTATTAGTAAACATGTAAGAAACAGGCCCATAATGTTAATATACATGTATCAAACTAATGACATTTCAAAACACAATAAAACCTAAAAAGGTATTTCCATTCACGCATTCAGATTGAGTAATTTAGTTCAGGAACATAAACCAGGGTACTAATTTAAGCAGGAGATGTGGACACAAGTAAACAAGGGTCAATTCTAATGGTGCTAACTGTAAGCCATGACCATGCAAAAATACAGAATAAAGGAATATATAAAAGAAAGCTTTTATGTATCAGATCATCATCATCATGCTGAGATGAGCTAGCTCTGAAGCAGATTTTCTGCTCCTTGCCCTTTCATTCTTGCACTGATTCCTTTGTTCTCTGTATGCATTCTGTCACTGACCAGTCTCCATCCTTCCACCCTATTCCCTATGTATTCCCTCTATTATCCCCACTGCTGACTGAAACACTATTATTCTACTGACGGCAATTTAATGTAAAATGATAGGATTCACTTTCACACAAAGCTGTGCAGAGCAGTCTTACCAGGTTCAGGGTGTGCCAGATGCTGGAGCTGCAGTCTGTTCGTGGAGGGCAGTGAGACGAGCCTGCTCGCGTGTGTTGAGTGTGTCTGAGCAGGCTGGGGAGGGGGTTTCCCATTAGAAAATCTTCAGGCCTATCCGTATCTCCACCCCACCCTGATGGCATCAAATATTCATGGCTGTGAAAAAAGAGGCTGAGTTTTAGTGAGTGTTTGCTGACTGTGCTCTTCAGAGAGCTGTACTGTACTGAATGTACTGTGTTAACTGTGGGGAAAGCATGAATATGTAAGGAGAGCAAAACCTTAAAGGAAAAATGCAAAAAAAAAATGAGTACAGTAAAAAAATTATGCCCTCTACCACAGTTGGGCATTTTAGGTTCAGCAAGTCAAAATCCACCTCAGGATTTTGTTCTGACTTCCAGGTGGCTCTGCTCCTGGGGTGGATTTTGACTAATTGGGCCTAAAATGCCCAACTCAGTTGTCTACAGTGCAATGTATACACTGTAACAATGTACATTCAAAGATACAACACTTATGTATTGTAAAGATACAGTAGAAAATGGAAAGTAGGGCTCTGTACTGGCAAGTACACATATACTGCATATAAACCATTAATTCAGAACTGATAGGACATTTTTGAGAATCAACGATGAGTCCAATTATTTAATATAATAGATATTTTCTTACACCTCTAACAAAGTATATATTTTTAGTACATATTTTATCTACAGGACTTAAATTAAATAAAACACCTGGACACCTGGACAGTGTATTGTGGCAATACAAATATAAAAAAACTAATGCAAAGTAATACAATACAGTTATATTACTAACTAAAGCTATGGAACATGTACCCATGAGGCCACCACATCAGTCACAGAGTGTAAAGGTGTTTCACACCAAATCTTTAATTCACTCCTCATTACTAATAAGTGCAGCATATAATTTCCACTCAGTCCACGTGTCAAAGCCTTTCACACAAAACAGTAAACTGAAATGAATTGGAATATCTTTTAACAGCTGAGAAAACACATGTGTTGGCCCATACATAGCTGTGATTCCAGGTCTAGACCATGACTCTGAGACAAAGGAGGAGATGGGTGTGGTGTGTCAGCTGCCCTGCTCTATACAGTCTGACACTGAACACATGGTAGCTAAGAACAGCTGTGTCAGAGCACTCCATATTGGAATGAGGTGACCGCAAGTCTATCAGTTACACCCAGCTGCCACTGCAGAGCCTGGCAGAGGGGGCTTTTGGGCAGTGATATATATAACTGCTGAGTCATAACACCATATTACATTTATAAATTAGCCTTTTTTTTTTATTCATTAGCTTTTTATTTTTTAAATAAAATTTCTAATCAAATCAAATTTTTTGTCCCTGATCAATGTGGAGACAGGGAGCAGGGGGTAGCTGATTTTTAGAGTACCTTCAAGGCTGCACAAATATTTACTTTATGGGATGATTGGCACTGTATGAGATTTCCCAGAGGTACACCATATGTGCCAATGTTTGTGGACATCTATTTAATTAATTCATTCAGCTACTTTGTACCCATTGCTGACATAGATGTGCAAATGCACACCATTGTCTACTCCAACAGGACTCTCTGGAGCAGAAAAAACATGATCCTATTGCCACCAGGCCTAATGCCGGGCATGGGCTAGATGGGTATAAAGCCTGTGGAACCGTGAAACTGTGTTCTGGATGATGGTCCATCCAATACATTTGGGATGAGTTGAGGATGAGCTGAGGTGATCGTCCAACATCCCAATCTGACTAATTCTCTTGCTATCAAATCCTCACAGCAGTGCTCCAAAAGCTAGTAGAATGTCTACACTGAACAGTTGAGACAGTTACTCCAAAGAAAGCAGGAGAAATAAATACATACATTTAATACATTTGATTTCAGAGGAAATAGTGTATGAGGAAGTGTCCCAATACCCAGTAGTTTGTTTATATTGACTGTGTGGTTTGAATGCATTGGTGCTGTTGGGCTATAAAGTCCCCCACAATTGATCTATGAAGCAGTGGAACTGTGTTCTGTGGAATGATTTGGGGAGTTGGGGAGGTAAGGAAGGGATGAAATGGTGACGATCCAACATCATGGCCTCGCTAATACTTTTGTCACTGGATGCAATCAAATCCTCACAGCAGTGCTCCAAAATCTAGTCACATTGATCTTTTTCAAACTCTTACTGATGATTCAGATGAAAAAGTGAACGAGTAAGTGTCCCAATAGTATGCTTATATAGTGTATGCTTATATTGACTGAGTGGTTTGACTGAATAGAAATCAAATAAATGGAGACAAATTATTATTCATTTGGGAAAGAAAGAAAGTTCTTGAGAAAGATGCTACATTGCTGACTTTTGCAACATGATTCAAATGTTTCTTTTTTAATAACTTTAAAGTGATTTTATGTGATGAAGAAAGGCTGAACGCAGCTCCTAAAGTAATTTTTAGAATTGTGTTAACACCACAACATGTTTTTGCCATTGAACATCACCTTCTTGACTGAAGAACTCTGAATATTTCTATGAACTGTTAATGCCTTGCAAGCCATACCCACCAACATCAATTACTTGGAAAAGGTAATCTGCAAGTTAAGAGGAAGTTGTAAGAGCATGTATGGATGGATGCTACTGTAAAACCCAGGAACAGCAGAAACACCCAGTAGCTAATTACATGTAACTCTGTTTAACAGCTAGGATACCTGGTAGATTCCCCTTAAATCAAAAATGAAGAAAAAATAACAACAAAAACAAACAAACAAACAAAACAAAACAAAACAGATGAAACACCACTTACATAGTTATTGAGTAATGTAAAAACAAAACAAAACAGAACAGAACAGAACAGAACAAAACAAAACAAAACAAAACAAAACAAAACAAAACAAAACAAAACAAAACAAAACAAAACAGAACAGAACAGAACAGAACAGAACAGAACAAAACAGAACAGAACAGAACAGAACAGAACAAAACAGAACAGAACAAAACAGAACAGAACAGAACAAAACAAAACAAAACAAAACAAAACAAAACAAAACAAAACAAAACAAAACAAAACAAAACAATCCCCACTTACATACAGTTGTTGAATAATGTAAAAAGAAAAGAAAAGAAAAGAAAAGAAAAGAAAACACAAAACAGTATGGCTGAATTTTCTGACTGTCTATTCCACCACCAGATGGACTCAGTGTACAAGGAATGTTTTCTACATGCACACAAGCACAGGACCATTCCTGCTTGCCTTATTCTGTGCTCAGTGAAAGATAAAGGTGGATCTAATCTTTTTCATTGTTAGTGTTGCATGTGGCAGCTCTTGCGTAATATACCGAACAAAAGATTTAGTAAGCCATGTAAGTGATCTTGTAACCTTCTAATGACCGGAGATGAAAGCACTGATTAGCAGTATGAGGGTGCACTGCTCTGCCAGGTTTCAGAGTTGCATTCAGGTTTGGGATCAAAGGTTCTTATAAATGGAACAGGAATAATGGCAGGCTTACACTCTGCCCTAGCCTCAGCAATATAACAACTAGTCTTGCACTGGTAAGGTTTTGTGATTTCTTGTAGGACTTTTCACAGATATGGTGGCAGGTTTCACACGTACCAGAGGAATATGTGGAAATATTTAGCTCTCAGTGATAAGGATGTGCATTCCACTAATCAGTTTTACAGTGTGTTTACTGTGTGCATACACTCATCAAAAAATAGTTACACCCAGAAGGAAGTGTTGGATTGCAGTGCTATTCGGGAGTAGGGTAAACGTTACCAGGAATAATACTTAGCTACATATGCAGAAGTATTGTCTCTCAATATGGTGTCTGACTGTTTTATAATGCAACATGCCAGACATCACAGTATGACTCCATACTCCATTTAGAGGTTTATAATGTTGTCCTGCAATTATTCATCCCAATATTCTCACTCAGTTCCTGCAGATTTTGTGGTGAGGATATAGTGATCATAGTGTGTCCAGTAGCATCCCACACATTTTCAGCTGGATATTGCTGTTGGAATAGCGCACACGTCCACATTCATGGCTGTTGGATCACTTTGTGTGTATCGAACAATCCGTCAGTTCTCCCCTCTGTGGTCTCCATAGATCTCCCAGATCCTTCATGTTGCTGGTGAGTTCATTCATCTGTCCACTGCCACCAATAGAGTGCTATAGTAAATTCTGCAAGACCAGTATGGCATGTGATGTAGATAAGACCATCTTCTCCTACAACGCAACACTTCTCAAACTCCAAATGCTTGAATTGAACTTTTCCTCAAGGCATACTTTGCTTGCAAACACTACAACATGAGCCAGAATGGAAGCATGTGCAACAAGACAACCTTATATAGTCAGTTAGGTACAGTAACAAGGCCCATCCTTGCTTACGTCAAATGTGCTGCCAAGTGTCTAAATTAACCACCAAGTTTCATTCCTGTTGGTTAATTCCTTCTGGGTGCCAGTGTTTTTTGATATATACATTTACACTTACCAACATTAATATGTATTCAGGTTCACACCATACTGCTGTCAGTACAATGTATATAATACCTGGTCTAAGACACATCTAGAAGATTACATTTCATTTTAATTGTATTGTAATTTAAGGTAAAAGACTGTACTACAAATACATTAAGAAATAGCATACAACGAATGAGTTTATTATTCATTAAGTTTTATTTTATTTATTATTTCAGTATTCATAAAATCCTTCAAATATAATGCCTGAACCATGACAGTAAGACTTAAAAAAAGAAATCTGTTCTATTACAAAAGAGAGCAGATCATAAGACCTGATTAATGGATAAAGCTCTCTGAAGTTGGGAACTAGAAATGTGTCATTAAACACTGGGTTTTAATACGCTCTTCTGTTTTGATGTGAATTAAACAGGCTACTTTTGAGTCTAACCCAGTGATGCAACAGCACTCAACTACAAGCTCAAGCCTTTATTAGTTCATAAACAAGTTTGCCCACTAGAGGGCTCTGTGCATCTTCTATGTGTTGATCAGTTACACTGAGTTCATGGTTATTAAAATCTTAAGAGTGGCTCATATTACTCACTGCTGCATTAGTCAACCACACTCAGACAAGTGTGCAGACTCTCTTCATTGACCATTTAACACTCTCCAGTAGACTGATATTAGTTCACGTGCTCAGTATATCTCATTGCTCCCAAACACTGGCCTGAAGATGATGAACCACACAAAAGGAAAACAAAACAAAACGGCAACAACAAAAATCCTGCAAACCTTGTTGGAAAATCTGTGGCCACAATTTCACATCTGCGGACAAATTTCCCTCCTCTCTTTCTCCTCCCTCTCTCCCTCCCCTCTCTCTTCTCCTCTCCCTCCTCGGAAACAAATCCACTTGACTTGGCGCAGCTGTGAGCAGCAGAGCACAGCCATGTTCCCCCTTGTCAAAGTCCACTTCCCACGCCTCCGCCCCTGGCCCTCGCTGTTATCACTTCATCCACATGGCATTAATCATCGTCGTCGAGGGGGTCGTACGCAGCTCCCCCTCAGAAGCAGTCGAGCGTTTAATGCTCTGAACAAGCTCCTAATATATCCTCACTCAAGGAGGGAAAGTGGTCATCCACTACGCTCTTCTCAAACAACTTCCTGTGAGGCTTTTGCCATTTGACTCAACAAGTTCTTGTAGTCACAGGTATGTATGCAGTCTAATGGTGCTTTAACATCTGATGTGTTTGGTCCGGACCAATATGGTTTGGGTGATTTACACTGGACAAACACTTATTAATGAATGGTTTGGGAGAATAATCGGCCATTGACCGATGGCCAGCAAGTTCTCCCCACCAATTTGCACCCCCCCATTTTCAACTTGTGCCCCCCGTCCCCACCAGTGTTCAGTAAATCTATGCCACTGTCCACTGCAACACCACTGTCCACTGAACTCAATTGTCCATTACATTAACTACTTTTTCAGGGGCTCTGAGAGCCAGAGCATTGGACAGTGCCAAGATCTGTCATCTTCAGTGACAGTTTGTGTCACACGTCCAGAAGGCCTGGTGTCATGGTGTGGTGTGCAATTTTGTACAGTGGTAGATCTTTGTTCACCTTTGTTCTTCATTACATCTACATTGACAGCCCAACATTACATTAATGAGATTCTGCAACCACTGGCCCTAACTTTTCTGAACGCACACTCCAGCGATTCCAGCAGGACAACACCTGTCCTCATACTACTGTCATCTGAAGACCTTACCTTGAAGACACAGATACTAGGCCATAGGCAGCCACATTGAGTCGCAGTCCCAATTGAAAATGTGTGGGATGCTACTGGACACACTATCAACACCCCTACCAACAAAATCTCCAGGAACTGAGTGAGAATATTATATATAATAAGTTGCAGGAATGGATTATCACCCATCACCATTAGAAACCTCTACAACTCCATGCCGAGATGTCTGGCTGTTATACCCAATGCTATACTGAGAGACACTTCTTTGGTATGTGTAGCTCAATATGTATTGCCCATATCAGTCAAAATTTTAACCATTTATTGTTCCTAGTGACCTTTATCTTCCTTATGAACAGCACTGGAAAAGCGCACTTCCTTCTGCATGCACGTTTTGTGCAACTGCTCTTTGATGAGGAGTATATAAAAAGTGTTTGAACCTGGACTGCATTTTTAATTAGGCTCCCTAAAGGGAATCCAATCAGAACATATATCATTTACTTAAAAACATATAGACATAACAAAAACAGCCTATTTAATTCTAAGGTTGGAAAATGGTTCATGTAAAAATCAGCTGCATTGAAAACATATGTGGCTTCTGCAGCATAATCTGTTCAGCTGTACTTGCATAACCACATGCAATGTTTTGCCTTTTGGGTAGTGTTTGAGGCTCATGCTCCAGATGTGTCTCAGCTTCGAGCAGCATCTGGCTGCAGATGTCCAGTAAAAGAGCTGTCTCTCTGTTCAGGGACCAGAGTGCTAACTTCAGCACTGTGAATGAGAATGGCATGTAAATTCACAGCCAGATGTTATTGGGCCATATGTGCAGTTATTATAACAGGGACTAAAACCAGTTGGCAAAGAGTCACAGGTGTGTGTGGACATTCACCAACATTGCCTGTAAGCCTCGGGTCAGGCAGTGATGACAACTGATTCTGTAAGAACCGACAACAGCCTCTTGTACAGTTCTCTTTTAAATCTCTGAAGAGTCAACAGAACATCCATTCTTGGTCACCGCTGATAGCTTTTTGTTAGGGGAACAGGTCGCCATGGCAACCGTGTGCTAATGGAAGCCCTGACAAAAAATAAAATAAAAAAGTGATCATGAGATGCTGGCCAGGTCTGACAGAGTGAATGAAATTGGCCAAAAGTGCGGGAAAAGACTGGAGAAGAAAGAAGTGTGTGTAGAGGGGTCATGAAAGGCTCAGTTGTGAGGACTCAGAATCACTGAGTTTGACTGCAGGGTAAATGCTATAGGCTGAACTGACATCTGAGCTAGAGTGAAGAGTTCTTGCTCTCACTCTCACTCTCTCTTGGCTTACATAAAGGCAGCGTGGCTATGGAGGCGGTTTACATAAGGGCTTCAGCATAATGCTTCATCATGATGCTGCACACTGCCTGGCAAATTACACTCTCATAAAAGAACCCCCATTCTTTGTCTGTCTGTTGTTTTTTCTCTTACTGTCTCCTTTCCTTTCTTCTCTCTTTCTCTTTCTCTTTCTCCATCTCTCTCTCTCTCTCTCTCTCTCTCTCTCTCTCTCTCTCATTTGCTCTTTCTCTCTTTTCATCACTCTATCCCTCAGGTAGTTAGACTGTCTCTCACCCTCTTCTGTTTCTCTTATTCTCTCCTTCTCTCACCCTTTTTATTTTTTTTATTTTGCCATAATTTTACCTCTCTCTCTCTCTCTCTCTCTCTCTCTCTCTCTCTCTCTCTCTCTCTCTCTCTCTCTCTCTCTCTCTCTTTCTACCCCCCTGTCTTCTGTGTGTGAAGGTGTGAAAGGAGAGACGAGAGGGAAAGGCTCAATTGCTCCTTTTTGGCAGGTCTGTTCCTGTGTCTCTTCACACCTCTGAACCAGCTGACTTGAGCAGGTGGATGCCTTCAAAATCTGTGTCCCAGTTCAGGCCTTCATTATAAAATCATTACATCATTTCATTATTTCTGAAGTGGAAACTTTATTTCAGAAGGAAAACCTTCTAAACTTATTAGAATAAGCAGAACCTTGTTTCTTCTCGTTTCTCTGCCTTTTGGGTAACATCAAGTGTAGTATCTGTTGTTAACAGTTTGATATTTGATATATGAGATCTATGTGTGGACTCCATGCATTAATCTGCTATTGAAGTACCAACCAGAACTTTTCCATTTGACCTGCATCTATGGAAGGGTGGTCTTCCGTAGATGGTGTGTGTGTGTGTGTGTGTGTGTGTGTGTGTGTGTGTGTGTGTGTGTGTGTGTGTGTGTGTGTAATTGAATGTATATGATGCAAGAAATGTTGAGATGAAAAAAATTGCAAATCAGAGTGTTTCTCCTACTCCTCAGTGAGGTTGCTCATTAGACATCATTCTATGTGCTTTATCTGACTGATCAGCCTTTTTGCATCCCATCTCAGCATCGTCTGCATGACACAGCATCTCCTTGGAGCGTTAACAACCGGAGGCTAGCAGCTGCTGCTCCAGCAGAGACGAGAGAAGAGAAAAGAAGAGATGGAAAGCTCTCTGGGCTGTCTCTTCCTGTTGGCTTGATCTCTGCAGTCCAGCACCTACTTCAAAAGCAAAGTTCTATGCATTCTCCTGAAAGACAACACAAATATACTGCACAGACAATAAAATGGGCTTTTCAGTAACAAGCTGATGGTTTCTTAGATATATAGTTAAGGGAGGCAGATATATAACCTAAAAATAATAAGTGCTGTGCAGATCGAATAAGCCAAGTGCTGTGCCAGAGGCCCATCCAGCACAGAGTTAATTTTTTTAGGTTACAGGAGGTGAGATTGTAGCCTAGGAGTTTTACAGTTGTTCCACATTAGAGTGTGCATGCAGTCAGAGAGACGATTTAGTGCTGACACAAACAGTGGAGTAAAGTGCTTATCTGCCATGGAGGTGGCTGAGATTGCTGCATACTTCCCGTGAAGTCCTCTGTGGCTTTGGTAGTGGATTGAGAATCGTTAGGATAGGCTGGATGAGGCCTTCTCACTGAACCAACATTCAGAACTATACTTTTGATGCATCTGTTTTCTGTCTTCCGTACTTCTCTCTTCCACAAGTAATGTGGGAACACTGATGATCAGTTTTTATTATATGCTGCATTTTAAACATATGTATACAGTAAGCTAAACTCATGACAGTCTCCATATGCCAGATGATAATAATTGAAAAAATGAATATAGGAAATAAAAGTACCTGGAAAAGTACCTGGAATGTAGATCATGCCAGGTTCCTCTTTCCACCACCCTAGTAGATGATGTTCTGTGTTTGCTCTTTATTCATTTCATTTATTCATTTATTCAAGATTTTGTTCTCTGTGAACTTGTACTTGTACACTGAATTGACAAGAGCTCATAATTTGTCATTTCTGGTCTATACGAGGGACTGAATTTTTACGCCAAGTCTCATGTGTTTTGCCTTTTAGTTTATATATAAAAATAAATGGCTACATAATGTGACTTTTAAGTTCTCAATCAATCAATCAATCAATCAATCAATCAATCAATCAATCAATCAATCAATCAATCAATCAATCAATCAATCAATCAATCATAGAGCTTTTTTAGCAATGGAAGCATTGATACACAATAAGTTTCTTTTACAGAGGCCTGAACCTCTTTTGAACCAAAAGGCAACACTGGCATGGAAAAACTCCCTCAGACTAGGAGGACGAAAACCTTGAGAAGAACCAAGACTCAACAAAGACATTTTCTCTGATCGACACTGGAATAACACAAACAGAATGGCATGAAGAACAAAAGAATTGGACAAAAAGAGTAAAATAATAATGAACTATAGCTAAAGTGAGAGCAGGCTGTGAGTATGAGAGAACGTAAGAGAGTGTAAGATACAAGCTCAGCGTTAATATGAAAGACCATTCAGGTTAAACATTCATGTGCTCTGCAATGAAATCTGTGGAGTGGAGTGAGCCAAGTTCTCATTGTAATTCCTTAGACTTTTAGCTGTGCTTTCATCTGAGCCTCACATAGTCTTCATTGTATTGATATTGTATTACCAGTGCTGCTGGTCCTATAAACCTTTTATATGACACACAACTTTATAAGGACAAGAGTTGGTTTGTTATGTCTTTGATGTTTGCTTTGTTTGGTTTGCAACCACAAGAACAGAGCTCTGATTTTAATGAATCCATCACTGCAGACAATGTAGTAGTCTCCGAGTGAAAAATCATCACGACATCAAAAGAGGCGTTCCAGCGCTGCTTTCAACAGTGGCAAACTCGTTGGAAGCCCAAGCAGACTACTGTGAAGGAGATTAATGTAAGATTGTTGTATCTGAATATCAGTCTGTGTATTTTTTATGAATAAAGGTCATAGATTTTTTTGAACACACCTCTGTGTTCGTTTTTTAAAAATTGATGTGCATATTTTTTCATGTGAAAACATCTGACTGCATGAAAGGGCCTTTAGTGACAAGACAACTTACATTAGTACTGAAAAAGTAAAGCTCAAGATTAATGTTAGACAAAGAAGGTCTCAAAAAACAAAACTTTAAACTCTTACATACCGCACAAGCAAAGTCTAACAGTGGCAGTGTACTTTCCATCGTGTATGTATATGTGCAGTTTGGGACACAGCCAACGTTAATAGTTACTTGACATTTCTGGAGTTTTCTGACAATCTTGAGTGCTGTTGAGTAACGTTAGGTAAGTCATACCCTCCTAGTCTCTTAGCATTACAAGATGATCTACACTAGCTGTTCAGAGCTATAATCATTGTCCTGCCTTCGATCCCGACCTCTTCAAGCCGGTGAAAGCTAGTATCAGAAACCAGATGCTGCATCAGACAAAAGCTGAGGCCAGTGTAGGCTGGATACTGGAGGATGTATTTGAGCAGATAACGCAATATAAAACTTCAACAGCTAAAGGAATTGAAGTCCACCCTACACAAACGCGAGGCATGTCTGATTTGCTGCCAAAGTGTACTAACTTACCCTTGTGTTGTGCTTTCAAATAAACATTTTATCACCCCTCCAATTAATGCAACATGGCTGCTGGCATCAGCCACAGTAAATTATTTTATTTTATTTATTTTTTGTTTTAAAATGATTTTAGTAGTAACAGTCTTCAGTTATACGGACAGTATGTCTATTCAGGAGCTTTTGCAGTTTGGACATAGTTCTCATGATGGCATCCATATTTTCCCACACTGTGGCTTGGACACATCCTAGCAATAGTCCAGAATATAGTCCATATACAAAAGCCTGCTGTAACATCCCCTGTGACCAGTGTCATAGTTTGTAAACACAGCTTATGGAGACTTTGTATTGTTGTTTTGGGATTTTTCACACATTCTTCTTTACAAATGTTCTGTGAGCTTCTTGGAATGTCTGGCATGCCCTACTCTTCTGAGGTCTATATATAGAGTTTTTCATGTTCAAGATTGTGGAACTGTAAAAGTCAGGACAAAATATTCAGCTTGTGTACATTGTAGATTCTGAGACATGTTTAGGTTCATTTTTCAGCTGCAGAAGCCATCCTCTATTCAGCTGCATCATGAGTAGAGGGATGTGTACTTTCACAATTTGCTGATATTTAATTGAATCCATTCGTTCTTCTACCAGTCAGATGTTCCCCCTGCCACTGGTTGCACCATTTCTGTTATCTGAACTGCACAAACGGCCAATTGAAAATGTAGTCTTATAGATTATTCTTGCTTAGTGGGTCTGTACTGTTTTAATTTTCAGACTACTTATCAGCTGCTTATAGGAGCACATGGTTGCTGATTACTGGGACAAGGTTTGAGGAGTCAGAATATTTAAAAAGCCTCAAAATCCACTGCATTAGCCATTTCCCTAATCCATTAAGGTCTGAGAAGTTTATAAAAGTTATCTTCTACTCACATGACACTTCATACTTGCAGAAGTTTTGACTATAGGAGCCGCTGTATGCATTAAAATACATTTGATTCATTTGGTTCCATCGACATACATGTAAATCCCTTGACATAATTTTAGTTTCATTGCCATCTCCGTGTGCCCAATTTATGCATTTCACTCTGTGTATGCCTCATGCTCTTCACAGAAGGATCTCTCCAGCATGAGATGTCTCAGCATGGATTTCTCCAGCAGGGATATTTCTTCCTGAGGCAGAGGCAGCTGCTTTATGTAGAACCTCTCCAACTGTTATTATCTGATCTAACTTGAGCACCATCATTCAGAGTTGTACCTCTTTGGGAGGCATTGAGACAGACATTGATGAAGAAGCATGGGAAGCCTTGCTCCCAGTACCTTACAGCTGTGGCAGTGAATGATGGGTGTAATCATTGGGTATATTTCTGTGGCCCTTTGAGGGAGGACAGGAAGAAAAGAGCACAGTGTGTCTGCAAGGCAAAGATCAGAAACTCAAAGATTCATCAACTTCATGTTTGTAAAGTGGTTGTCTTACCACCAACTGTGTTGTGTTATGTGATTTTGACAATGAACAAGCGCAAAACAGATTGATTTGGGGATGACGACAACAAAATCAAAGGTGGAGAGGTGGAGATAATAGTTTCTTTAACACACAGCAACATGACAAAAATATAAATGAATTCTCAAATGCTTCAGTAAACATACATGCTTATTGTGTTTACTGTTGATCTTCTCCACTGTTGACTTTTTATTGCTGAAATCTAATTTAGGCCCTGAGTAGACCCTCTTCACTTTCTATCCTTCAGAGCTATGAAGTCTGAGACCATTACCAGCACTGGTACAACAAATATTCTCGGGCATGTTTGCAATTTCTTTGACCGTTTAACACAATTTACAGCACAACACAGGCATTGAAATCATAATGATTTTTAATTCAGTTGTGCATTGTTGTCCATCAAGCAGCAACTACTAACAACCCACTCAAGAGCATAAAATATTGCATCTTGCTTCTAATTTCATTAGTAGATAAGCACCAACTGTGTACAATCATTGTTAATCATTGAAATATTATTCAGTATTGTTCAATATTATGTTAGATAGAATACCACAGGCTGATGAATGAAATAACATTGCTACCACTTTAATTAAATTAGAGAATGCTGTATTAGTTTTCCTGATTTCATTTACTCTGCATATTTCAATATTATGATACTGTCCACATAAATAATATTGCTGCTTTAATTCCAAAACCTCTGTTAGACTATATGTTATGGGTGAAACCTTTCTGACTTTTAATTGAAGTCACCGTCACAGAGTTCCATTTTTTGCTATATATATATATATATATATATATATATATATATATATATATATATATATATATATATATATATATATATACATATATATATATATATTCAAGGGATATAGAAAAGAGTACAAGATATATATATATATAGTATATATATATATATATATATATATATATTATATATATATACATATATATGGTATATATATATACAGAGAGAGAGAGTATTTTAATTTTTCATATTTTCACTTGAAGTTTTAATTAGACATTTTAATATTCTTTTATACAGCTCTGCCTTGGAGTGGCCATTTACTGTAAGAAGATTTATTCCAAGTCACTGAATTACTTTGATCCATTCATCATGACCAAAACTGTAAAAATGGAGACTCATAGTTTATGCATGAAAGTAAGGATATCTTTATTAACATTATTAACTCAGTTTCACCCTTAATAATAAGGCTATTGGCTTGCATACTGTATATGATTCCAAGGCAAATGTAATTAGTATATAGTATTAATAGACAATGCATTAAAACATAATTTCACAAAGCAAAAATGTGAAGTATAAAGCTCCCCTTAAGCCAAGACACAAATTGTATGCCCACACCATTATCATATAATGAAAGTAATTATAAGTGATGATAAAATGTACTGATGCATTGGCAATCTGTAATAATGCACAACGCACACTGTATCATGACAACAAACATTTTAAGTGGAATTCTAATCAGCGCATTGTTGAACTCAATGGTCATAAATGGCAACCCAATTACCAATCCTCTCAAGCGTGGTCATATATTGTGCCATGTGTCTGTCTCCCAGCTCTTGCCTCATCAGTAGACAATGGAACAATTCATTCTATTCCATTGAAATTATGGTGAGAATAGACAATGATGAACAATATTGAACAGAATTGTGAGCATATATATTGTGAGCAAGGAACTGCTTTGACAGACATATATATTACATTCAGTAGGTTTACCAGCAGATGATCTTTGACTATATATTTGTAAAATTCTAACAAGTTTTTTATTAAAAAAGAAGACATTGTCTGCACTAGTTTCCCTTGTACTATTTCTCATAGTCTTGGCTTCCTGGTGGCTCTGTACCAGGAAATTTGAATTCAAGGGATTGAAAGCACTTGTGACTGGAAGCACTTCACTCTGTCCCGTAGCTTATGAACCCAATTACCAGAGTCACCAGAGCTTGACCCATGGATTACATACAAGAGGAGAGAAGTAAGCATAAAGTTTTGGGGTGAAGGGGCAATTTAATGAGACCACACAAATATTTTATTCATCCCTCTACCTCAGTTGTAACACCATTAACGTTCCCTATGTGGAGGTTCAGTAGCCAGCCCATGACTTTCAAAATACAGTGAGAAGTTATTCAAAATATACATTGATATAACATTATTACTTAACAATTACATATATAGTTTTAGCGGTGCTGTTTCTGATTTATTAGTGCTAAATTATGACACCCATTTTATCCCATTTTAAGTTACTAATAAATAGAAATTTGCCAGCAGTACCTTACATTCTGACATTTCAGTACATTTGCTTGACATTATGTTCAAAAGTGTTTTATCTACTTAGGTCATTGTTCCACTGTAAAACTCAATCTGTTTCTTATGAAGCTAACACTGCTCCACAATCTTCCCGCTCATTCAACCAAGAACTCAGGAAATATGTCTTATCAAAGTGATTTCTCCTGTCATATCCTCCATATGGTTTACAAATACCAGATAAATCACGTTGACAACCACATGGCAGTCACAGTGGCCCCTAGGGCAAGTCATGTTGACTCCTGCTGAAAATAATGCTTACAATGCCTCATTACAGTAACATTTGAACAAGCCATATGTTGGAGGACTTTAATACTTTAATGAGAAAAGTGAGTTAATGGCTACTGTTTACTCTTCAATCCCTGGGAGAGGAAAATCAGGAGGCTTGATTGGAAAACATTAGCCAGATGGGAAAACCATAAATGTTACCTGCCATGGTAGATGGTAATGGTAATTCTGTGCTTGCGGGGAGGAGAGAAATTAGATACACAAGCCAGGAACATAGTAATATATGGAGTTTTTCTCTCTCTCTCTCTCTCTCTCTCTCTCTCTCTCTCTCTCTCTCTTTCTCTCTCTCCCATGTTGCAGAGTGTGCCAGTGTAAGAACATGGGAAGCATTACTGAAGAGGACATTATATTATGATGACAATAAATGGTTGAGTGAAGTAGGCACACACAATTTTCCTATGACCCCAGATACAGATTTAATATGATTGGTGGCCCAATTAAAAACAGTTGAATAAACAACAACAACAAAAACTTTAACCTTTAACTGGTGTAAAGCAATGATATTATGTGGAGGTTCTTTAACTCTTAGAACACAATATCCACAAAGTATTTTTAGCCTTAGGCCATAATCTGTCTGTTTAAAAGACATTCTTTTGCTTTTCTCCTGAATAAAACTTCATGAAACAACTAAAAAAGATTACCCTGCAATCCAAGGGTGTCAAACTGAAATTCATGTGAAATGATGTGCAGGGTGCTATGCAAAGATGAAAATCCACTACACGCTGTGCTTTTGTATGTTAGTATTATACTTTGTCCCAATACAGCCCTGTATTCTGAGTGAATGCATTCAGACATCATTTACAAGATGTATTCATGGAGTATTCATCTGAAACTGTATTGTTATGAAGCTCTATGGAGTGTCTTTTGAACTCCAGTTCCTCCCATCAGGCGTTCTTAGAGATGGGTTCAAGCTGATGTTTTTAAGACAGCATATGTTTTCTCTGGGGGCCTGCTTCAGGACTGACATAAGAGGATACATTTGCCAGCATGACATTTCCTTGCTTAATGACAGATATATGAAAAGACTGATCATGATGACACTGTAGACATTCAATCTTGAATGTGACCTTGACATCTTATTATATTATTAAGTTTGTAATCTTAAGATTTTTTTAAATCACACTTTTAAAAAGGCAGGGTCCAAAGAGGGCTCTTTACAGCATTTTGTGGACTTTTGCTATACACACTTAAAATGAGGGTTCTTCAGTTAAGAAAATAGAACCATGAACACTCAAAAAACCCTTTGCATCATTATAGGGTTCTTCAAATGAATGGAGAATGCACTGTAAAGAGTTCTATATGACACCTTAAAAGGTTCTACTATGTTTGTAGTGTTAACATGTGCCCAGAGTATCAAATCATAATATTTTACTTCATATATTTTACTTTATTTGTGAGTCAAATTATCTGTAAATCATTTTACTCAATTTTTTATCCAAATGTTTATCCTTGACATCCTAATCAAGTGTTTGATTAATTATTTTTGAGCTAGTGACAGCAACTATACTGCTTTGTGATTGTTCACAGCTATCTTCTCATGTTTAACTTTTATTTGATGGTGTGTTTACACTTGTCAGCTTTGATTCCATTAAGATGAACCCTGGTGTGATTGCGCTGTTAGTGCAGTTCATTAGAGTCAGTGTATAGGCTACTTTTTGAAGTATGAACCCAATATGAACCAAAGGCATCTATAAACAAAACACAGGACATAATGACACAGGATGGTTGTCTTATGGGCATTGTTGCAGCTGGAGTTTTGCAGCGACATGGGGAAAACGGCTGTTTGCAAAATCTAGTATCAACTCTGTCAACCCCCTCAACCAACATCATGCCAAATGCATCTGCCCTCTTCATCATGGGTAAGTTTCTGTGTGGACTGGGGCACATTTCTTTACTTTAACTTCTTCTGTCTGTTAATCCACATTAAAAAGTGAAACACACAATATTTTGAATGGAATGAAATTGAATGGAATAATACATGATTAGCAATACATCGCTATTGTATCCTGTTTTTAAATTTGCACCAAGTGGCTTTTTTGGGCCCTTTGGTATCACAGGTATGATACCATATACAATGCTTTTGTACACAACAGGAGACACTATGTCTCTAGGGGAGTGGGACTAACTCCCACTTCAGTCACGACTAAGACTCATGATGGATTGCTGTCTGTCAGTTAGCTCTCTGTAAACACGGTAGCCTCACATCTAACAAATGCCAAACCTTCCCTAGAGTGAAGGCTCCCCACATTTCAATCAACAAAGAAACATCCATTTCTCCTCTCTCTCCCCATTGGGTCGTTTTTAATCATTTGTCATTATGCACAGTTAATTCGGTTATGTATTGCAGCTAACTGACGATTATGCATGATGTTCACCAGCAATGCCATATATTTCCTAGTAAGATGAATTGGGGCTATTTGCCATTGTATTGATCTAGTGATTAGGATAATGAAAATAAATTGCTCTAGGAGCTCTAGGAAGACTTTCTCATAGTGGTGGCTACACTTTGTGAAGGGAGCTCATTTGAATCTGAAATTAAAGTTCTGTGGCCTAACTTTAACACACCCAACACACTGCTATTGTCTTTTTATTGCATCGTAATCGCTTTGTTAATGGCACGAGTTGAAACTGTTGAGGGGAGAAATAATTAATATCACTAATCAGAATTCCACAGAGATCAATTAGTACTTTTACATCTGGCAGAGGAATTTGTAGCCTCACAGTTTTTGAAAAAGCTGTTTCATTAAGGATGTACATCAAACTATTTCTACCATATTTTCCACTCAATTTAACAAAATATACACATTTCTACCTTATCAGAAAAGCTAAAATAAAACAATAGTTCAGAACCAATGCAGCTTGCACAACTATGTTCACTTAACAACTTCTACCACACAGGCTTTGAAAGGATCAGCCTTGATGGTATAAATGGATTGTGATAAAATAATTAAGTCACTATGAAAGCCCCAGAAAAGTGTTGATGTAAATACTTTTAGAAGCACACACTGAGCATTTTCAGGATTTTGGTGCATCCCAGCATGCAGCAGGCCGTGTACCATGTGAGATCTGCATGAAAAGAAGAACAATCAAAACTTGATTTGCCATCTGGCTGCAGATAAGAGACCATAGTCTTCCATGAGTATGATGAAGCAAGCATAGCTTTGACTCAGAAATCAAACAAAGAACATCTTTGAGGTTACCAATGCTCTAAACAACAGCTTTTAAATCTTAATTGAAGCATGCAATCTTGCATTAACTAAAAAAAGTGTGACAGTCCAATGGTAGCTTTTACAATAGGAAGGTTAGATTAAGCGGAATGGTGAACCTTAAATCTGCACTTCAAAAGATCTTTTTCTGAGAAATAGTTTCTTGAGAAGTATTTCAGAGTGAAGAAATACCCATGTCTTACCCAGTTACAAAACAAACAGACAAACAAACAATCAAACAAACAAACAAACAAACAAACAGATTTTGGACGAGTGATACATTTTGGCTACTCTGACCATTTTGCACATCCCTGCATCTGAAGATCTCTCTATATCTGGATGCTTTTTCCATTCCCTATTATGTTGGAATAAATAACATCATTATATTATATTATTTATTTATTTATTTTACCAAGCATTTCTAATGGTATTTTGGTATTTCTAATGGTTTCTTCTGTTTTTCTGTTTCTGCAAGTTTTATTCAATACTGAAACAGACAAAATCAAGCATAAAAGCTAAAGCAAATAAGAACATAAGCAGACAATTAGAAAACTAATCCAACCAACTAAACTGTCATTGGGGGCAGTTTTTCAATGAAAAAAAGCAGAAAGTTTTGCCAACCAACACTTCACAATAGATTAGGTCTCTTAAAATGCATCTGTCTATAAAAATAAAAACTAAAATTCCAGATGTATTTTATTATTATTCATACATTATGAATCCATTTCCATTGTTAACATGACATGTCTTTGTAGGTTTGTAGACTTTATTTCAATTGAAGGATGTCATATTGCGATACCCTCAAATGGTTAATGACGTTGTGGTGTAATTGTGTGTTTTTTTTGTTGTTGTTGTTCATAAGAACGGTCCCATCTCCATGTATACTGTATATTCTCTGATAAGGTTTGTGAATTTAATTTTTGTAGTTCACGAGCAGAGGGAGTAGGTCCTGAGGTGAGTGCTGGGTGTGGTAGTCTGGGTGTGGTAGGTCGGCAGCTCAGGTCAGAGCCTGCCTGCTGACCGACAGCAACTCAAGCATTGTGTTGTGTTCTTTAGTTAGTAACTCAGGTTAGTAACATGAGTCTGTCGACTTAAATTACTTTTAAGTTTATAAAATCACCTTTTGTGTTAAATGTAATAACATTTGTGACAGACAGTAGGTTTGTGAGTTGCTAAAAGAAGCTAATTATGTCAAGTGAGCTTGTGTATTGGATCAAGATGGCGGACCTCCACGTGTTTTATTTTGTTTAGTGTGGCTCCAGAACAATTGTAACCGTTATATTTTGTGATTTGATGTTTGTAGAATATACTGACATGGTTGTATGAGATTTTGATAATGGTGAGTTGAAGTTAATGTGCTTTTATTAACAAATATGTAATATTCTTTCCAGTTGTTTAGATAGTTGAGCATAGCAGGTAGTTACAGCGTTGACTGTGTTGCGTGAAACAGGGTGTATATGCCCACATATGCTTCTTTACTTAGCTTTTTATTACTGCTTTTTACAGACTTTCTGAATAACTTCATAGGAATTTCTAAATGATATTCCTAAACCTCTTATGTGTGTACTGTATGTCCAAATCCTTAGGTGTACTGAGGAATACTTTAATTTCATAGCCAGCAGTGCTTTGCGAAAGCCTCCATTGTCAATTCTAATGACAACCTTGAGTTGATATGAATGCTGGAATTCAAATGATATTCATGAATTTTTAAGTATATACCTCTTCAAATATATTTTCTATTCCATATAGCACAAATGATTTAGAGCAAAAGTATTTTTTTTCAGTGCTGTCTTCATTGTGAGTGCAGGAGCCACCTCATGTATACATCTATATTTTAAGAAAGACATACTGTAGCTCTGTTCTTTTGATCCTCTTCTGGGCTTGAGAGATCACTTCCAACTATTTTATTGATTCATCTTCATCAAAGAAGTTGTCACCTTTACTATATCCACTCTGAAAAAATGCCAAAGAAGGCGAAGAAGAAGAAGAAGAAGAAGAAGAAGAAGAAGAAGGCTCTTCTCTATCCACATGAAAGGTAGAACAAATCAAATGCACTAGTTTGAAATGCAAGGGTCAGTGCTGATCTCATGAAAATCTAGTTTGCTTTGTCAAATGCTTGCTAGTGCATTTGGCAGGTGTTGGATGGGGTATGAAATGACGAGGACTGTTCTGTACAGTGGATTTTTATGCCACAATTAGTCATGTTTCATTTAACATAACTATTCTGAGCCTCCATTTATCCTTTAGAATCCTTTAAGTCTCTTGATAAACCTGTCCTGTTAACGTTAAGCCTTTAAGATTGATGCCTCTAATAATAACGTTATCACACATGGAAGAATCGGATTGGCTGCCCTGTACTGTGTCTCGTTCAAAATGTAGTCCAATGTAAAACATCCTTATACTTTATACTTATTATCAACCCAAATGGGGATTTGAAATGGCTGTAAACTGAACAGAGCCACTTTGACAAGAATGAATGATGTTGTAGGTGACTGGATACACACAAGCAGGTCTTGTGGGGTGTGCCCACACAGTATGCAATGGCCAAAACCTGCCAAAAGTGCCCTAAAGCAGGACAATTGGTGATGGATCATGGGTGCCCAAGGCTCATTGATGTGATCATCACAATCTACAGGCCTTGTGACATATATATAATCTGATTTTAATTCTGTCTGATACCTGAAATAATTTCACAGAGATGGCATTTAGCGACACTCTTATCCAGAATGACTTACCGTATATTACAGAGGTGGGCCAGAGTTGTGAGTCTTGTTGTTGTAGCACAGCATAGTTACCCAGACTGGGAATTGAACCCCAGTCTCCCACACTAACAGATAACACTGGTGGTGTTGACTTTTATTGCTGGTGTTTATGGTGGTGATGACTATAATAGTCCTAACATATATTATTGTCCATGTAAACCAGAAATATTATCCAACTCATATAAATAAGTAAACAAGAGAATGTCACGATCATCAATCCTGACATGAACTGCATGACAATTTATAGTGTTAAAAACACCAGATTAATCAATGTCTGTTGCCTTGGTGATGGATTTCTAGTGCAGCTAATTCAAAACAACAAATGGATATTTGACAGAAACCAACACAACACACAGCACAATTACATTATTCAAGGTTATTCAAGCTAATTACCAAACAGCTTTGACACAGAACACATCTAACCTAAAATGAACTAGAATGAATTTGTCAATGACTGATTATAATCAGTGTAATGTGACAGAAATTCTCACCACGCCATAATGCACAGTGGTATATTTTGCAACCTAAGCCACATTACTTGGTCATGTTCTTCAATTCTTCTTAACTTTATGGAGCGCTGGCCCCTGTGGAGTAACTAATGGGCTTTGCTGAATGTCCTGATATGCCCCTTTCCCTGTCCACTCATGCGTGACCCAGAGTGCAGTGTGCCTTCACTTGCAAGTCAAGCTCACAAATACAGTTTCCAAGTCAGAGGAATGTGTCCCAAAGGCCTTTTCAACTACAGACAGGAGGATTGTGGCTCATTCACTGAAAGCCCACTGCGTGTGCTGCTGTGTTGTGCATTAGGCAGGAGAGATTTCTCCAGGGTGCTGCTGTAGGCTTATCGCTGGATTTTATTACTGCGACTCTGACAGGAAAGAGAATAAAGACAGATGATCAGTAGTAAAGGCTGTGTGGGACACGTGAACAGAGACATGTGCTGTTTGTGATACTGGAGATACTGGGTTGTGTCAGTAAACAGCTTATGGAAAAATGTGGAGATTCTTGCACCTAGTTACAGGTATAAACATTGTTCAAACAAACATAACACAAATCGGGACTCAAAATAGCCACAAACTGGAGAGCCAAGAAAACGCATGGAACCAAAAGACTGAAAGCCAAAACAATGAGACCATCAAAATATGGGGTATACAAATAGACACAATGATGTAAGACATGCACAACACTAGACAAATCCAAACACAAGTAACACATATTGAAAGTGTGGCAAAGGTGGAGACCAAACAATGAAGTTAACATAGGCATTAAAAACTGGGCAGATATGTCCATTTTTCTGCTGTATTGATTATTTAGCATTACTTTCTGCATTGTAACTGTTGCAGGTGATCTGTGCTAACTGACACCATTGATTTAACCACAAGAGACGAGCTCCATGTCATGTCTAGATGGTATATGGCTTATCTCACCCATTCTGTTGAGGGTTATTGGCCCCAGAAGGCCATGCAACAACATCAGTATGTTGCAGTGCCTTGCCTGGCCCATTTAGGCCTGTCAAACTCTCTCTGGAGAGGTAGGGTGATGGACTAGGCCAGAAACTCAGACTGGGTGAGAAAACATAGCCTACACACCAGAGTGCAGGAGAGTTACTCTTTTGAGATTTATAGTATCATTCAAAATTTTAGACATACAAAACAATTTCCTTTATCTAACAAATTCCAACATATATAATGCTTTGTAATGTACACTAAATGGGCAAATGTATGTGGACAATTCCCCCTTTTTTTTTTTAGTTCAGGTACTCCAGCCCCAACTACTGCTAATAAATGTTATCTTGTGATCTCTATGGAAAAATGTTAGCAGTAGAATGAGTAATACCAAAGAGATCAGTGACTAGATCTGCTCCATGTCTACTATAAGTGTTTTACTATGAAACGTAAGCACCAAGAAATAACAAAGAGTTTGGCCTCAAAGCTACAGACCACGCAAATACACAGAAACTGTGCTGAACTGTGTAGCCATCTCCTATCCTCTATAGAGTTCCACACTGCCTCTGGAAACATCAGTACAAGAACTGTGTGTAGGATGGTTCAGTAAGGTTTCTGTGACAAAACAGCTCCAAGCATAAGATCACTATGAATCATGCTTCAATGTCTGGCAACCTGATGGATGAATCTGGCAGCTGCAGAACTTTACCTACCAGACTTCATAGTGTCAACAATAAGTATTAAGGGAAGAAGGGATATTGGGCTGTTTGGGTGTGTCGTGGTTTTGGATTGGCTCTTTTAGTTCCAGTGAAGGGTGATGTTAATGCTACAGCACACAAAGACATTTAAGACTATTACACACTTCCAACGTTTTGGGGAAGGTCCCTTCCTGTTTCACTATGACTGTGAGCACAAAGTGAGCCCAGTAAAGACATAGTTTGATGTGTTTGGTGTGGGGGAACACCAGTTGCTTCCACAGAGCTCTGAGCTCCACTCTACTGAAAACATTTGGGATTAATTGGAATGTTGATTATCGTAATGTACAGGCAATGTTTTCTCACCCCGTTTTCATATATTAATGAGCATGGTTTTTAAACGGAATATCTAACAAGGTCTTCTGATAGTCAGGTGTCTAAATACCTTTGGCTGTATATAGCACCTTATAATGTAAAATGATTGAATATATCTTTAAGATGAGAGATTGATCCCTTTTTTCCTTAAATAAACTTGTTTATAGTTTATTAAATTATAAAGCAGTGCACATTTGATTAACTCTACAGCTTTTGCTAAGCGTTGGGAATAATTAATGTTTATTCAATAGAAATCATCAAAAAGTGGATTTGGGTATATTTTCTGTTTGTCCAAGTAGTTTAATTCATTCTGTTGCTATAGCCTCCAGTCTCATTGCCCTCCATGCTCCTACCATTTCTGTGCTCATCAGCATACTCTTTCTTCTTAATGATGCACCACACAGGTAATTTTGGTGTGTCAATTAGTTTGGCTCTTTCTCTGATTGATGAATTTTATTTCTCAGCTTCATTATGCACTACTGGCAGAGGGAAAAAGAAGAACGCACACAGCTACCAGCAATAGCAGAGCCAGACATTTTCCATAGGGGTGGCCTGACTTTCACAGAGGGATGGCACAGAAACTGATGCCATAGTGTGACAAGATGCTATGTATCTTGTAGTGTTGGCAGTGAGTGCCATGTAGAATCACATCACAAGGACCCACATAATCATTGTTGTTTATGTATTCCTCAACTAATAAAAAATTAGTTACTAATAGAAATTAGTGCACTTTTAAATAGTGCTAAATCTCAAAAAGATAAATCAATAATAATAATAATAATAATAATAACAATAATATTACAGATGACACTTATTATACTCAAACCTATTCTAAAATCTTCCTCTTCATTTTCTCTGAAACTGAAAAACCAAGTCATAGCAAGCAACAATAACATTATGGAGAAGAATTTCAAAGCTATTTCTTTGTGATGCTTTTTTTTTTACTTGGTTGTTAACTCACATGTACTGATTATGAAATTCAACTGAACCTTGGAACATACTAATGTGAATGAACGGAATTTTTTTAAAGAATGTGACTGCCCAACAATATTAAACCAAATCAGCATTGAAAATATACTTTAGTTTTAATAGCTTTCTACAGTGTTGGGGCTTATTAAAACTAAATAGTTTCTTTTAAATAGTACTGACAACACTAAACTGTTCATAGCTTGTGACTTTCATACCTAAATTAGATGATCTTTGCCATATCTGTTTCAACTTCAGATAGTATTTGAATACCAGTTATTAAGAGTCTGACACTACTGGTGCATTTTGTCTGTGTGTCAAAATATGATAATAATGTGAAAATGTCTTTAAATGTCATGAGAACATTTTTTTACATCATCCAGCCCTACGTGAAATGTCACTTTACATGTAAGTAATATAAAATATGTTAAGAATGTTTTTCAACATCCTTTGAGTGATTTAGTCTCATTGATCAATTGATTGATTTGAGGATTTGATTGTTTTCTGTGACAAGAGCATTAATGAGGTTAGGATGTAGGATGATCATCCCCCACCTCAGTTACAACTCCCCAACTCGTTTGTACTGGATAGAGTACAAAGTACTCATTCCAAAGTACAGAGTTACACTATGTTCCTCATTTCTGGGGGGCTTTAAAAATAATTTCCAGGGGGGTGGGGGAATGGGAGCTCCCTGTAAGCTGTGAGTGAAGGGGTATCTGTATCTTTGACCAGGTGAGTTATTTGGACTCACTTGCATAGCAGAAGGAAAAACATCCCTTTTTGCAATGCAAAAAGAGTTTATTCCAAATAAATGAGGAGCATTCCTGTTAATCAATTCATCATGAACATTTTAAACAATGTAATCAACGCAGGTTGAAAAATCCAAAATTTTTGCATGACAGCAATAATGAGCAAGTTTTATGTGCAGTAATTTATGCCCCTACAGCTTCAGTTCCAGTTACACAAAACAGACGCAGTTTTCCTAAAGGTGAAAGTTTTTTTAAATTAAATGGAAGGCATCAGCCTGTTTTAACCCCAGTAGTCACTGTGTCATTTCAAATCTAAAACGCTGGAACACAAAGTCAAAACAATAAAAAAGAGCATCTGTCCAAATACACACTGAATTTCTCCATGATGTGACTCTTGGCAATCCCTAATCACATCGTAATGTCTCTGACCTTGTTATACGGGGCTGCCTTTGCGAGTCTTCTCGAATTGGAGGCAGACAGCTCATCGCTCTCCACTTCTGCAGTCTACAAATCGTCTTGTACTCACCATACCTCATTCTCTTCTCTGAAGAGTGAGTCATGATAAAATAAACAGCTATATATAAATATAAATATAAAGAAATATAAAAAATAAAAAAATAAAGGGCTGAATGGGAGTAAGTCATATCAGACCAAAAAAAAATATCCTAAAATGCAAATCAGTTCTTGGAAAGAAGGAGTCATGAATTCATTAAGTTCAGGAGCTATTAGCCAGCAGGGTGTGTTGGTGAGATTTTAACTTCACTCCCTCTGGAGAAAATGGTTTTAAATGTTCTGACACCTGCATGTTAGTGCTGCATAGTGCTTTTACAGATGTTACACAGCTCATCTCCACTGAGAAAGCAGCCTGCTTTGCTATTCCAGTCAGATGTGCTGGGACAACACGCCGCAGTGCGGGCTTCACTAGGCCCCAGGCTAGCGCTTCTCATAGCACTACTGCTCCTACAACTCCAATGGCTCAGGAACTAGAGCATAACTGACTTCTTGGGCTAAAGTCAAGTTAAAGTCCTTATCATGGAATACCATGTTTTGGAGTTTGATGCAGCTGATATAAAGTGTGACCATAATAACAATAATAATAATAATAATAATAATAATAATAATAATAATAATAATAATAATAATAATAATACATGAATTTAAACAATTCACTCCAAATATATGGAAACTAAGCTGCAAAATTTACATGCTTTGATTTACATACAATACTGTACAAAGGTTTTAGGCTTCTCAGCACATTATTTAAAACCACTGATCTCAACAATACGAGTGTTTTACTTGTAAAATCCCCAGATCACACTAGAACAGGTGTAGGTAAACATATGTACACTAAAATGTTACAGCTTATTTTGAAGAAAGTAGCTGAGATCTTCTGACACCTAAGCTTGGTTTCAGATTTCTCATAGATGCCCCCAAGCCAGTGTTTGAATGTGTTTAATTCCTTTACCAGCTCATCCGATTTAACACCATAAAGCCCTGATTCACTAAAGATATTAGATAATAAATACATAAATTCCAGACTCCCATAAGGGGAGAGCTCTGAAGATATTTGAACAAACTCATGTTTGTATTCATGTTGTTTCTTTTTCCTTACAGGTGCCTAAAACTTTGGTGATTCAGCCGGGATTCAGCCTGGTGGTTTGGGAACCAGCCTTGTGATGGTTACTGGTTTAATTCCCTGAACTGACAACACAAGCCTGAAGTGCACTTAAATTCTCAGCTGCTATGGATAGGGCTACCCACCTTTCTGGGCACATGTACTCACTGCCCCTGGTATGTGAATTCACTAGTGTTTATGTGTGTGTTTCACTGCAGGGATGGGTTAAATGCAGAGGTGTGCAAACACAGTGGATCTATATGAACATTTACATTTCAGCCTCAAATGGGATACAGTATATGATCACCAGTTAGATAGGTTATATATATATATATATATATATATAAATAAAAAAAATAAAAAAAATAAAAAAAAGCAAAGAAATTGATTATGGATCCTTTGAAATAAAGTGTGGTAGTGTGCTGGAAAGCATGAAACATGCTCCAGTAGGCAGATTAAGTGTGAGAATAGTTGCGCATCTTGTTTATCCTGGCGCCATAAACATTGTCATTATCATTTGTGTCTCAACGGTGCCTCAGTGTTTTCATTTGTCTTTTGATTGAAAGTGCCAAGTGGACCTTCCCACACAGAGGCTTTGAGGTGGCTGCCAAATGGGTCCCGCGACTTTCCTTCCCATGCAGTTCCAGTTCTGCTGAAGATTTTAATATAAGCAATCTGAGTGAAGCCAGGAGGCAGTGACACTGCTAAACGACGTGATATAACAACAATATCTATCTTTGTTGGTGTGAAAATGAATGAGAAGGTTAGAAGGGAGCTACAGTCAGATATTACAGTCAGAGATTTCAGTGAGCTGACTGAATAACACCGGAGTCTTGAATAGCTCTAAACAATGTCTGTAAGCATACAGCCACTGTATATCAGGTTGGTATACTATATAATCGGTATAGTCCGGTTGCAAGGCCATCATGTTTTCATCTTCAAAAAAGATGTGATGCTTGCTTTCAGAATTTGCTGCTATTTAACTGAATCCATTCTTTCCACCAGTGAAAAGTTCCTTGTCTCAGAGGCTGCAACACAAACCCAGGGCATGGCCAATCCAGCCTCACGCTTAACATTTGGCAGCTGCAGCTGAGAAAAGTTCTATATCAGTCTGTATCTATGTCTACATGGACCAGCACATATTCTTCACAACAGATGTTGTCACAGAGCAGCTTTATAGGAATCAAAAAATGAAAAACAACACAGGTACAAAGGATACGTAACAGACCCGCTAGTGAGCAAGCCAAACCCTTGCTGGACCCTGGCTGCAGCATTTTGAACTAACTGAAGTCTATTTAGGTTCCTGCTTAAACAACCTTACAATAGTGCATTGAAATAATCTTGAGGCGATTAAAGCATGCACTAGTTTTTCAGCATCGTGCAAGGATAAGGCATTTCTGGAAATATTACAAAGATGAAGAAAAGCTGTCCTAATAATATTACCTATGTGTTGGTCAAACAATAATCAATTATAAATCAATTATGAGGCCAAGATTTTTTACTACTGAGCCAGGTACAACTGAGAAAGCAGCCAGATTTAACATTAAGTCTGATCATTGGTTTCTTTAGAATTTAGAAATAAGAATTTACTCAACATCAAAGATTTTACTTCTTTTTTACAATCCTCCATTGTTTTTAATCTAAGTTTTTTTCATCAGGTTTGTATATCATCTGCATAGCAGTGGATGTTAATGCCATGTCTGTTTATTACTGTGCCAAGGGGTGCCAATGTATTCTTCTAGCCTGGTTCTAATTTGAAAATGTAAATTGTACAATTTGAAACAGATAAATGATTTACAGTCAACTTTGCCACTGATGATCTGTCCATCCATGTGATGTTGACACAGGTGAATCAGATAAATCAGCTGAATCATAGTAGAGCGATCCCCTGACAGTCAACAATGTTAATTCAGCTGAGAGATTAATATGAAAGACAGCGGCATATAGTGTGTGTGTGTGTGTCTCCTCTTTCTCTCTGTATGTGAGGAGTTTGGTGTGTTTTCCCCTTCTCCGTGAGGGGTTCCAGTTTTCTCATCAGTTTCACAGACCTATAATTTACACACTAATTTCAAATGAAGTCAAATATGTCATAAATCTGATTAAACCAATAGTTGTGTCCCTTAGGGACAACTAAGGTGGTGGTCAAGTGAATAAGTGATGGTATTAATACAAGAGCTCTTCATTATGGTAGTTTATTATTAGAGTGTTATATACTTAAAATCACACATTTCCCTTTTCTTGTGATGACTTTTGTCCACTGGAATATTTGGAAGTGCTACATAGTATAACTAAATATATCTAAAGTGATAAAATAAAAAGGGCTTGAAATATCTCACTTAAATGTTATGAAAGCTTCGGTGAAAGGAGGATCAGGAGACTCAAATGCCATGCCTTGCTTCTTTGCTCAACCAATCACTTGACCCCACCCATCTTTAAAAGGCTTTTACACACATGTCCTTTTGCTGCTTTACATTTACTGCTTTGATTTCTTGCTTTTTCCTCCTTCCTCCCCGCCGCCACCCGTTTGGTCCCATTGGTCATCTAGGGGGTTGGCTCCACCCCTGCCTTTCATAGTTTGCAGGATCTGAGAGCCCAACGTTTTTTAGACCTGGTCTCTCAATGGGAAAGCTAAATGCTAAAGTCTAACTCACAGTCTTCTGCCAGAAATGAATATAACCTTTATCACATTTTAACTTTTGAATTAAATAATGATTATTCAGTTTTTGATGCACTAGTACATATATGTCATACAAAGTGATCAAAATATGTTTTGAACAAGATATAACAAATGGCCATATCACAATATTACCATCTGTGTAATTAAAAAATTATGTGAGTGGGTTGTTTGTGTGGTTTCCAGAGGAATGGCACTCTACGAAACAGTCTTAAGTTATGTCACTGAAAGCATATTTCAATATGGATATTCTGTCATATCGCCACACTAGTACTGCTTAAATTTGGTAGAATTTCAGAGCTTTTTTAGAATTTGTTAGAAACCTACCAGATGGTTAAGAATTAAACAGGCAATAAGCATTGGATATTAATTCAAAGGTAAAGGTGCTCACAGACCCACTGTGTTTTGCACACAGAGAAATTTGTCCTCTTCGTTTAACCCGTCCAGACACATACACACTAGTGAATTCACACACTAGGGGGCAGTGAGCACACATACCCGTAGCAATGGGCAGCCCTCCCCATCCAGTTGGGGAGTTTAGTGCCTTGCTCAAGAGCACTTCAGTCATGTACTGCCAGTTCAGGGATTCTAACCAGCAACCTTCTAGTCACAAAGTTGGTTCCCTAACTACCAGGCCATGGGTGCCTCGTTCATAGCTTTATATTAAATAAATGTATTTTTTTGTTTTCTTGCACAAAAGCATATTCAACACTCAAGCTAATTATTATGATAATCATCATTAATCATCAGCATTAAAAGTGGAGAATTTCTTTGTGATTATCCCTCCAGCCCCTGGAGGACTACAGCTCCCTCTCACAGTATGTCATACATACTACAACAAGGCCTCATCTCAATCCATTATTTCACAGCTTGCCCACTCCTACACAAACCCACGCACTTCCTGCAACACTGAAATTAAACTCTGGCTTATCCTCGAACCAGGCAGGGATTTCAAATGCAACAATAAACATCACTGCAGTCAAAAATGTCATGTGCAAATGATAGTAAAATTGCCAATTGTTTCAGACACTGTGAAGGACATGTTGACCGTTGGTGGGCGGGACTGGTTCTGTCTTTTAGAACTATGTGCAGTGGAGTGGCAGATTCCCAATTACATATTTTAGAAATGCATATACTTATGCACTACAGATACCTACCTGCCCTACCATCACCATATTCTTATTCAAAAAGGACAGAATTGTTTAAAATTATTTTTATTCATACTGTTTGATAAGATTACAATAAGATGAACACAAGAAATATTATAAACATCATGTTTTCATTATGATGTCTTTGAGTGTCCAGCGCTGAGAACTTGATTAGAGACACTATACTAATTTTTAGTAATTAGTAATTTTTTGTAGCATTAGCCTGTGAATTCTCTCATTCCCAAAGATGATCCAGTGAGTAAAGGCTACTAAAGAAAACTGAGCACATTATCATGTTAATGAAAGCAGTTTGAGATAACTATAGGTTTGTGACTTATGCATTATTATATAATTTATTAATAATAATAATAATAATAATAATAATAATAATAACTATAGATCAATTATTATTATTATTATTATTATTATTATTATTATTATTATTATTATTATTATTATTATTATTGTCATGTCTGTCATATGTCTGTGTTTTGGTCTTGTCTCCTTCCTTGCTCTGTCCATTCCCATCTGTGCCCCTTCGTAATCAGTGGTTCCAGGTGTGTCCAATGTTGTGTTCTATTTAAGACCCTTTGTCTCAGCCTGTCTTTGTCAGTCCTTTTGTTTCTGTCTTGCTTTGTTTTCCAACTTGGTGTGTAGAAATTATGTCAGTTTGTTGGTTTATTTCCATCCTGGTTTGGTCTCTGTCTTGTTTAGTTTCTGTCAGTCAGTATTCAGCATTTATCAGCGTGTTCCATTTATTTTGTACTTTGTGTTTATTCATTAAATCCTAAACCCCAGTGTTTACCTCCACTCCCTAGTCATCTGTTCTGTCTGCCTGATCTTGACAATTGTTATTATTATTATTATTATTATTATTATTATTATTATTATTATTATTGTCATGTCTGTCATATGTCTGTGTTTTGGTCTTGTCTCCTTCCTTGCTCTGTCCATTCCCATCTGTGCCCCTTCGTAATCAGTGGTTCCAGGTGTGTCCAATGTTGTGTTCTATTTAAGACCCTTTGTCTCAGCCTGTCTTTGTCAGTCCTTTTGTTTCTGTCTTGCTTTGTTTTCCAACTTGGTGTGTAGAAATTATGTCAGTTTGTTGGTTTATTTCCATCCTGGTTTGGTCTCTGTCTTGTTTAGTTTCTGTCAGTCAGTATTCAGCATTTATCAGCGTGTTCCATTTATTTTGTACTTTGTGTTTATTCATTAAATCCTAAACCCCAGTGTTTACCTCCACTCCCTAGTCATCTGTTCTGTCTGCCTGATCTTGACAATTGTTATTATTATTATTATTATTATTATTATTATTATTATTATTATTATTATTATTATTATTATTATTATATGATTTATTAACTATACATTGTCAGTGATGGACTGGTCATCTGTATAACTGGGAAACTGGGGAAAAAATGTTGGCTGCTGAAAGGGTGATTGTACACCCTTCAAAAGTCACAAATTTACAAATATATTAGTATCACCCAACTAATCCCATGGGTTGCCACAGGAACCCCTTGGGAACACCTGAACAACCACCATTCATCAAAAGCAATCATTTGAGATCCCATAGCAACTGTAACTACATAGCAACAGCACAATAATCAGCTAGCAACACCATAGAAACCACTTGAAATAGCATAGTAACCACATATGAACTGCCTGGAGGTGGTAACCAACTTAGTCAGACAGATATTTTGGATTTCCTTCAGGAAATGAACTTTCCTAATTATATATTCTTACAGATACCCAACCACATGTGTGCCTCGGTGAAAACTGATATTTCTCAGAGCAGGATATGCTTTTCCACTCTTGAACAATCATGTTTTGGTGAACCTGTGTCCACTGCAGCCACAGTTTTCTATTTCTGACTGACAGAAGTGATATCCAACCAGGTCTTCTACTTTAATAGCCCATTCACTTCAAGGTTTGATGTATTATGCATTCTGGGATGCTTTTCGGCTCAGCATAATTGTACAGAGAGGGGTTATCAGAGTTACTGTTCCCTTTCTGTCAGCACAGCTGACAGGTGTCCATTGACTTCTCTCATCAACTAGGCCTGTCTGCCTGCAGAACTGATGTTCACTGGATGTTTTCTCTTTATCACACTCAACTGTACTCGAGAGATTCTGTGCTCTTCCGTCACTAGCCATACCCACCAACCAGGGCCATAATGAAAGGTTGCAGTAGAGTGGATGGATAAACTGAGAATGATGACTGTACTGCTGTTAAAGTCTGTGTAGAGAGGAGTCAGTACCTGACACTGACAATTTGCCCCCTGACTTCAGCTCTCACTGGCCCCTAATTAGCCCTCTGTGGGTTTCCATGACAACGGTCAGCGGTGATTAGCAGCGACAGATTTAATTACAGGGAGGTCTGAAAGGCAGTAGTTCTGTTCTCTCTCTCTCTCTCTCTCTCTCTCTCTCTCTCTCTCTCTCTCTCTCTGTTTACCACAACACCCCCTCACTGAGCTGGGGGCAGGGGATGTAGGGTAATGACAGCAGGGTGACGGCGGTTCCAAACATAATGGATTGTGATAAGATGAGAAGGAATATTAATATTAATATTGTTTGGAGCCCAGTCTCTACAATGAGATTCTTTTCTTATTTTTTTTCTTTTGTTTTTAAGCACTAGACAACATTCACATTATTGTTTCTTGGCCAAAAGTACTTTAAGAGTCACAAGTATTTATATATTTAGATATTTAATGTTCTTATTATTTTATTATTAGTATTAAAATGTATTGTATGTATAAATATACCGATTTTCTGTATGCAGTCTTATTGCATTGCACACCTTTTACTTTTACAACAGTGATGGAATCAGAGATCAGTGAAAAGTTTGTGAAAGAAAATCATAATGGATAATATATATGTTTTTGGAATGAGGAGAGAGTCTCCTGAGCATTTCTGTGTTAACCTGCCCATTTACTTTAATGCAGCCCATTTGTGTAGCATCTAATCCAGGCCCAAGAGAAGGTGCAGCTCAGTAGATGCACAGTAGCACTCCCAGTGGCACCAAGCTGTCAATCCATTTAAATTGGCTCCCCCAGCTCTGCATAGTGTGTATTAATAGTTAATAAATGTCACCTGCCATATGAGTGGATCACCTTCCCTATATTCAGATGAGGTTACAGAAGAGAATAACAGTAGAATGAATACCAGAAATATTAAATTATCCTTACCAGTCAGTTTTTGTAAACGCATGTGCTTCAGAGATCTTCATAAACCTTAAAAAACTACATTTTGTAAAATGTCATGGATAGACATAAGCCTTTAAAATAACATTATGTAGCAATGGCACCTTAAAATCAAAGCTCCAGAATCATATTGATGCCCAACTGACTAATAGTGAGAATAGCATCATTACCACTCCTGACCAGAATGCTTCTACTGCACAAGAATTTTAGAAATTAGCCTGGGCTTCTGAGGCTATAGCCCCAAATGTAACTACATTTATATGTTTTTTATTACAATGTAAAAAAATTACATTAATAAAATTTACTTATTTTAAAAATTCACATATTTATATATTTACATTCGTTTTTAAGCCTTTAAGCTGTGGTCAATTGGCTGTGATGGGATACATTTATCACAGCTCATTTACATTTAGGGAATTTGTCAGAAACTCTTATTCGGGACTTACAATTCAATCCTGTTGCAGAGGTAGACAAATGTAGAGCTAGGATATGTACTGTCATGTGGTGTGCTTCATTGGCATGGAACTGAACCCCAGCTTAATGTGTGGAGGACATACTACACAATACCAACCTCCAAGGGCTACCCTACTTCATCTGATTCAGTGAGGTAACAGCCTTTAAAATGGGAAATTTGTCAAGGACAAAAAATGGTCTTGAAATGGTGATTATCTGTAGTGCCTTAGACATAAGGCAAGGCAATGACTTGGACATAAGGCAATGACTCATAGCCATACAAATAACTTTAATTGAATTGAGTTATAAAGCACCTCATTATGAATTTATGAGTTGTAGGAAAGGGTGAAAGAAAGAGATACAGCAAAGCACTTGTGCCCTCAATTACACCCTAAATTAGTTCTTAAGGAGTAATTTCCAAAATCTCCATGAAGCTTTCCAATAAGAGCGACTGACAGACCCACTGAGAGCAGAACTGTGCACACCTGAATTATCTTTCAAGTCATCTCTGTGTGACCTATGATACGGGCTCATTGATCTGCAGGCGATTATCTTTAAAGTCTTCTTGCAGGTATATTTCCATTTAGATCAATAACATGAGGTAAATTTAGACTTGACCTCAAAGCCGGTCGAATGTGTGAAATGAATGCCTATTGCATGCGAACAGAAAGGGAAGGTTAATGATTCCCCATGTGTGGAACACTGTGTGTAAATGCACTATTCTTATTTTATAACTCTGTCTCCTCTTCTACTTAAAATCGTTAATGTTGTATTGACTGTAAATACTCCCTTCCCATTGAGCCACAAAAAGAGAAATACTAAAATTGTAAGAAGGAGAGGAAACTAGAGAGCACATCCATGATGATCTTTTTTGCTAGATCTATAAGAGCAAAGGCTCATCTAGCCATCTAGCATCCATCTAGTCATTGAGGGAAAATCTGACAGTGGTGTTGCTGTTGTTATCTGCTCTGTACTGCAGCTCATGTCCTATAAGATGAACTCCATCAATCATCTCTGAACTCTGGGTTATAGGGTTCAGAATTGCTTTTCTAACTGGTGCAATTGGCTTGTAGGGTTTAGTACTGCTGCTGGGACTGGGTTCCCAATGATGCCACAGTCATCTGTGACTGAGAGCTGATGGTTTCAGTGATGTGATTCTCCCTCCCTGTTGATTAGAGTAATACTATCCATTTGTTGCTGACTGTTAGATCATGCAAGCGTAAATATGAAGTTGGTGTGGCACAACAGATAACACCCCCAGCGTGCCATCACACCTTGTAAGTCACTCTGGATGAGAGTGTCAGCTAAATGCCATAAGTGTAATGTAAATGTTACTGGGCAATTAGTGAACTTTAAGCAATTTCACCGGACCTAATCTTGCATGTAATTCCAAATGACCATCCCTAGTTCAAATATGTAATTAAATCACAGTTTTACACGTTGTAACCTTGAAGCTTTAAATAGACTTCATCATGAATTTCATAACAGTTTGTTAGATTATACCTTTATACATGCATATTTCTTTAAAAGTATTCAAATTATCCTATGTGAGCTTTTTTATCTTGATATGTGTGCTTTCATCATCCTTTCATGTTTACCCTGCATCTGTGTTTTTACTTATGGATCTCTCCTATGAACCCATGCTCCTCTCATGAAAGAAAATCTACCACAAAGGCTTTATGATTGAATTTAACAATTTGATATAACAAAAATGTATGTCACGTTCTTTTAAAGATAGGTGAAAGCTGATTAAGTGATGTTGTATGGAAGTCTTCTGATGGAACTTTTCTGTCCTTAGTGTTACTATAGATTTAGTAAACTTGATAGAAACAGAATAGAATAGAATAGAATAGAATAGAACTTTATTGATCCTTTGGGAGGGTTCCCTCAGGGAAATTAAGGTTCCAGCAGCACCATAAGTAACGTACACATGTTTAACACATGTTAAAGAGATTAAACACATAACACAGATAACAAAATATTAATGTAAAAACAAAATCAGCTCCAGGATATTATTCAGACTGCTTGGGCAATGAAAGAGATATTGTATACTACTAGAAAAGTGGATTTGGATGGGACTAAATTATCAGAACATTGCTGAATTCAGTAGAAAAATGTAGGTAATTCAGCTTGTAATTTTCCTTGAGCATGAAAAAACCCCCAGATAAGGTAGATCTGGATAGGAATAAAATCACAGAGAAGCCCCTGTGAAAGAGAATTAACCCAGGACCCCATGTAAATGAAACCCTTTCCGAATTGGGTCTATGACATCATCACAAGGCTGCTGTGAGATCTCATGATTTATACTAACAAATGATTGAGATATCGGCTGGCAGCTTCTAGGTTGTTAGCTTATCTTTAGGTTTACCGTTAATCACTTTGACACTCACTCTCTCCTCCACAGGCATGTAAGTCTTACTAGAGCTTGGGGAGGAGGGGTGTTTGATGTGCCAAGGAGATGCCACGTGGTGCATGAGTACGAGTATAAAGTTATGATGCTGTGGGTTTTTTATTTATTTTATGTAGTATGAGTAAACACACAAAGAGTAAGAATGAACATTTTATTTATTGTTTTCATTCACCTACACTGTCAGTTCCACAGACCAGCTCTGCATCACAATAACAACTTACTTCTGGGTGGATGCCGTTATTAATGCCATGGGATGCCATTAGCACCGATTTAGAAGGACCTTGAACTAATCTTAATAGTTGTTTTCAGTGATTGTGTGAGTAAATGGTTTCAATTTCCTTAACTGTCTCCAATACTATACAGCTTTACTGTTTTTGGAAGATTTTAAGGGGGATAAATCAGACTGTATTACAATACATTTAGGATCACAGTCCCAAATACAACAAGATTAAGCCATTTTCAGCAGTGCTGTGTGGTATACATTGGCATTTATGAAAAGGACAATTACATTTTCATTCACAGTGTGGATGAACCCTGGTCTGATAACACAAACAAATCATTCGGACATCCCAGCAGTAACTGTACTTTATCAGAAGGCATGTCAGACAAAATTCTCTTCACCTTCTACAGATGCATCCCCAGAGTAACTACGCTCTTCAAGAAGGCCTCACACCCTTACAATCTCTCTGACTGAGTGAACTCTGGCAACACCACACACACACACACACACACACACACACACACACACACACACACACACACACACACACACACACACACACACGCACACACACTCCAGCCAGAACATGCACACACATAGATCATGAAACTACACTGTATACTCACTGTATGGATACACAACATATTTATTGCTGCTTCATTGTTGCAAAATGCACAGTGCAATCTATGACACTGACAACATTCTGTGCACAATACAGCACACACAACTTTACTAAGCATAATTTGCACAATGTTATACAACAATATTAACAGTACTTATCCTTTAATTTATTATTATATTATATTATATTATATTATATATTATATTAACCTCATGTATATGCTGTCTATTTAGTTTTGTACTTATGTTTAATATTTCCTATCTCATAGCTTGAGTGAATTTCATGGTACAGTAGGAATGCCTGTTTACTGTGCATATGACAATAAATCTAAAATCTTGAAAGGACATGCAGGTTTTAATGCACGTTTTACTTCAGAGACAGGGTATAGTTATACTCTTGAAAGTAGGAGTGACCCCCCCCAGTGACTGCTAAAATCAATATAAGCCCTATTCTCTGCTCAGTCCAAAATTTTTCCTCATTTAGGGCCCAGCACTAGGCTTTCTTCTCATGTCAGAATCCAGTAAGCTTCATGAGCATCTTCATTTCCATGTGTGTGTATGTGTATTATGTGTGTATTTTGTGTATGTGTCTGTGTGTGTGTGTGTGTGTGTGAGAGAGAGAGAGAAAGAGAGACAGAGAGCGAGAGAGAGAGAGAGAGAGAGAGAGAGCAGCTTTGACATTGATGTCTTATCAGGCTCTGGCAGAGGCGCGAAATGGAGCAGTAATTCAAACCTTAAGCGGTAATGTTTATTTCTTCACAGATCGGAGTATAATGCCGAGCTTCCCTCTGCATTTCTCTCCTCCGTTTCCCAGGCCCAGGCCCAGGCGCAAAGCAAGCAGACTACAAAGGCTTATGGGAAGAGGCTCAAGGAAGCGAAACACATGAAAACATGAAGCCAGCAATAATGGTGAAAAATATGAAGTTATGATATCAGCAAGAAGTACAAATGTGTGTGTATGTATATGTGTATGTGTGTCTTAATGGAGTGAGTGGGTGGCTGGAAGAGGCTTGGGGCACTTAACAGATTCTCTCAAGCTTTTAGTCTCAAGTACAGCTAATTATGCAACAGGTTCTTCTCTGGTTAATGACCTAGCGCAGTGCTGACTCTGTTTAGACATACAATTGACATTGAGATTTCAAGAGTTGTTTAAAAAGCACATTAAAGCGCGTAAATGAACAGGATACCTAAGAAGTGTCTTAATTAAAGTTAAGCAGAGCTGAGTAGTGCTTGCCTATGAACATCCAATGTTATAGACTGGTGTTTTCCAAATTCATTATAACTCACTACACATCATGCCAGGCTTGTTTTCGTTATTGGCAGGAGAACTGAGATGCAGTGGAGAGCTTCAGGCTGCCCCCTTCACTACAATTCCCCACAGCACCACAAGTTATTCCTTCTCACACTGTGCCTGCGGAGTCATTGGCTTTGAGAAAGAGTCTTGCATGGAGAAGTATGTGTGAAAAGTCAGAAACTCACCTCAAATATATAAAAAATAAATAGTGAAATGAATAAGCACAAAAGCTAATACACATTGCACAGAGGTGGAAAAAATGAAAACAATGTAGTGGGTGTCTACTAAAAAACAACTGAAGGCAATATTTTGCATCAATCTTTTTTTCCAGTGTACAAAGACCATGCATGTCTTTTGGAATTTTCAATGCCCAGAATACAGGACATTTGGAATTAGGGTGTGAAATTTGAAATGTATGTTTATGGTCCACATGTACAGAACAAGGTTTCTGGACCCACATTTCTGGCTTCTAAAAGTCTATATAAAAGTGTACACAATTACACAAGGTGGGTAAGGACACTCATGTATGCCTCCACCGATATGTTTTTCTCCCTTTATCAATAATAACCTTGTGTGGCTTACCCTTCTTGTGGAGGGCGTTGATAGGTCTTCTGGACACCTATCAAGTTAGCAGTCTGTCCCTTGTTTTTGGTTGTGTGTGGTGAACTCAACTAGAACTAGAGATACACTGTACATTTTCAATATTTGTAAAATTTACGTCACTTGATTTCTGATTGTCATAAGCTGCCTTGTTATCTTTTTCACAATAAACAAAAGAAAATATCTCCAACACCAAGAAATCAGAGTTTTGCAGAAATATAAAATTTAATATGACAAAGCTCCTGCTGCTATATGAAACCTACAAGCTGTCTAGATTATTCAGATATTTTAATTAGGAGTATATGATCGAGAAATGCCACAGAATATGCTCTGATTAATCTAAAGTCATTGAGGTTTGTATAGAAAGATCAATGGTTTGTTGTCACATATCTCACCCAGGCTTGATTTCATGATGTGGGGTGCAGTTTTGTATGATGCCAGATGACCTCAGATCAATTTCCAGTGTTGCATATTTGAAAAACTACAAACCAGATTTAGATGTTAATTTGATAACTGATGACAATCACAGATGTTATTTGAAAATGAGTTTACTTACCCTATTGTCACTTTTTCAGTATTTTAGTCCTCAGCTGGATGCTCCTCCGTATTGTTAGATAGAGCTGTTTCCTTTGTATCAGATAATTGTTGAGCTTACTGCTGTGAATAGCATTACTTCAGCAAATGTCTCTTTAATCTCCTTTGTTTTGTTTTAGATGAGTCAGTATTAAACATTCCAAAGAGGTTTGCAAGACGAATCAATTACATCTTTAAGCAAAATGCTTTCCTTCGTAATTTGACCTTTTTTGAAACATCTCTGTTATGCAAATGCAGGATGTTTATCATCCAGTTTTTTTGGAGTTCCTTTGCCAATCTTGACAAAAGTGACAATTCACCATATTGTAAAATTAGAGAGTTTAGAGCAGCTTTTCTAACTAGTGAAAATGTGTAATAAGGTTCTGTGTTACCACTGGACCCAGGTTCCTTTTACAGTCACAGCACAGCCATCAGAGCCAAGAGTTGATAGGAACATAACTGGTACACTTTATGTTGTGATGTGCATGTTATTTTAACAGAGAAGCCTATTGTACATTTCTGAAGAGCTTAAGAGTTCACATAAACCACTTTCTGTCTGTTCATGTTGAGCAGTAAAACCTAAGCGCAGTTCAACTTGTAGGGCTCGTCAAATCATGCTACGAAAGGACAGCCCTATCATATTTCAGTGAATATTAGATGAAGTACAGAACTACTAACCTACATTACATCCCTGCTGAAAGATTTAGAACAGCTTGAACTAGTAACTTGTTCCACATGATCCAATTCAAAGAGAACACTGATATGAACCATATAGACTTGGAGTATAGATGTCATACATTTGTGAATTGTAAATAATGGTATAACATTTTAAAGCCATTTAAAGTCCAATTTGAATTGATAACTAATGAAAGAGCATTTTTGTGTTAACTTAATTTAGTCAAACTATCTCTCACATTTATAATTCTGCTCATCACAGTGTTGCAGCTGAAATCATTTAACCATTTTATATTTTAGTCTTTAAAACTGAGGAGGGACATAAATTAAAAGGTGGATAACTTCAAATACCTTAGATCAACCATCCAGAGCAATGGACAATACAGAAAAGAGGTGAAGAAGAGGATGCAGGAAGGATGGAGTGGGTGGAGATGGGTGTCAGGGCTGATGTGTGACAGAAGCATAGCAGCCAGAGTGAAAGGGAAGGTTTAGAAGACAGTAGTGAGACCTGCTATGATATATGGTTTGGAGACTGTGGCTCTGTCTAAAAGACAGGAGACTGAGCTGGAGGGGGCGGAGATGAAGACGCTGAGATTTTTGTTGGGAGTGACAAAGATGGACAAGATTAGAAATGAACAGATCAGAGGTGACAGTGAAGGTGGAGCAGTTTGGCGATAAAGCCAGAGAGGCCAGGTTGAGATAGTTTGGACATGTGTTGAGGAGGAAATGTGGATATATTGGACAAAGAATGTTGGAGATGGAGCTGCTGGGCAGAAGGAGAAGAGGAAGACCTCAGAGAAGGTTTATGGATTTAGTGAAGGTGGACATGGAGATGGTTGGTGTAACAGTAGAGGAGGCAGGGGATAGGGCAAGATGGAGGCAGATGATACACTGTGGGGACCCCTAAAGGGAGCAGCCCGAAAGAAGAAGTAGAAGAAGAAGAAGAAGAAGAGAAACAGTGAGATACCAAACTGGTACTGCCACCTCCTTACATAGACTGAAAAATGAATGCACTTCCAAGTCCATGCACTTTAAGTCATTCTTGTTTTCTTTTGCACGGGGCATTTGCATCATTAAGGGAGTTTCTGTGTTATTTACTTGGCATGGACCGAGCACCAGTCCATCACAGGGTACCACACACACACACACACACACATACACATGAACACAAGCAATTTAGCATGGCCAATTCACCTACCATGTGTATTTTTGTGAGGTGGGAGGAAAATGGAGTACCCGGAGGAAATCAGCATGGACATGGGACCCTGGAGCTGTGTGACGCACGCACGTGTGCACGTGTCACCCTCACACTTCTCAACTAATCAGCTTGCATGGCTGGAACTAACTGGTTCTACTGATGTTACACACTGAAATCACTTACTTTATTGGCTTGGCCTAATTTTTTGCAATGTATGGAGCAATTTATTAAGCTATATAAATATAACAGAAGAGCTACTGTGTAAAAATGATTAACAACTCAGGTGAGGGCCAGTAATTCAGATTCCTTAGTTTGCAGGTAGGCTAGGACCAGCAGTGGTTGTAAGCTACACTACCACTCAAAGGTTTTAGAGCACACAGTATGGGTTCTGAAACGTTATACCAGCAGTGTACATATATAATGCAGTGGTATATTGTTAATCGAGAGATCACATCAAAGCACAATGATGGTCTGAAATGTATTTGTTTTACAGGTTTACAGTACAGGTTTTCCACAACATTATAACCATCTCCTTTTCTGTTTCTACACTCACTGTTCATTTTATCAGCGTCACTTCCCACACAGGAGCACTTTGTAGTTCTATAATTACATTTCTGTCCTTTCGTTTCTCTGCATGCATGTTAGCCTTCTTTCACCCTGTTTCTTTAATGGTCAGGACCCCACAGGGCCACCATAGAGCAGGTATCTTGAGTGTGGTGGGTCATTTTCAGCACTGCAGTGACAATGACATGGAAGTGGTGTGTGGCACTGCTGTGTCTGATCCACTCATACCTGCACAACACATACTAACACACCACCAACATGCCACTGCATAATATATGTATACTTTGGTCAAACGTTTCAGAGCCCATATTGGGTGTTCTAAAACTTTTGACGGGTTGTGTATGGACCATAATAATAACATTGGTAACAATGAATTCTCCCATTTTTCTATATAATTCCCACTCTTTAACAACTGCATATTATTTAATGCAATTCATTTTTGTAAAGTTAGTAGAAAATGTCTGTTAATATGCTATGCAATTCTAAATGTAATTATGTGATTACATATAATCATATTGACAATTGAAATTAATAGATTACAATCTATAAAGTTATTGCAGTATAATATAAAATTAAATATACACTGAATTTAAAATCACTTCATATTCTATACTGTTCTTTCATAGTTCCATACATGACATATTGTGTGGAATTTTAATTTCCTTCTATTTCTTTTCTATATTGTCTAAACTGAAGTGAGTGGATTGTAAATTATATATTTAGTAAATAATAATAATGCTTCAGTCTACACCTTTACTGTCAGTATTGGGTTTTTTGTTTTTATTTTATTTTATTTTTTATTTTTTTGGAAAAGTAATAAACAGATTACTATACTATATGTATTCAGAAATTGTCACGTTTAATTTTATAAAGATGTACTAATATCTGCTAGCAGTACTGCTTCAGATCTAGAGAAGGTTGCTTTTCAACAGTGTTTTAGGATGTAGAGAACTGTCTTATGATGATACACATTAAGTGTACACAGATTTTCAGCTGCGAACCTCATCTTTAGAAGCTTGTTGCTATGGTTACCTCTCTCTGAGACATGTCTTGTTGCCTCTGCGCTGACCCGCCAAATTTCTTTATTTCAGTAATAACCACAGCATTTGGCCAGTTTCCTGGCTCCAGATAAACATTTATGTAATTCCAGGGCAACCAAACAATACTATGAGCAACTGTTGTGGAAAACAGGATGGAACAAAACTCTTCAAGGTTATGTGCAGACATATATAAAAAGGACAAAAATAATATTAAAAATGAAGAGTATTTGTTTGCAGCCTAGCATCAAAGAGTTTGAGAGGAACTCATTGAGTTAACCAGAACCTAAAATAAAATTTAGACGTGAGTGAGAGTGTGTGTGTGCGTGTACTCAGTCGCATACTGCTGATATTAGACTAATGCCGACCTCTCCCCTCCTGGCAGTGTTAGCATTTAATCTTCTTCTCTCCTGCTTCCTGTCAGCTTAATGTTTAAAGCTGAGCAATCTTCATTCCTCTTTCAGGCAAAGTTTTCACCTGCTGTTTTCATCTGCCAAGCTCAACACTGTACTGCAATCTACCTTCTCTTCCATCTGGAATAACCAGACTAATCATGTCTGCATATTTCATCAAACATTCACAGCCTTAAAAAGAAATGTGCCAAAATGGAATAAGGTCTTTGCAATGATGCCGTAGAGGCATCAACTTTGGTTCCCTAAGGAACCTTCCAATGGACAATTCCTAAATTAAATATTCTTATAAAGGCATGCCAGAGTGGAGAACCCCACATAATGCAAGGGTTTGGTTTAGGAGATTATCTAAGACAAGCTTATATTAAGGCAAGGAGGCAGATATACACACAGGATTTAGAACCTTTAATAACAAAACTAAACACTTGGATACAAAGCCGAAGCAAACACTGGCATTAAAACACAGAAACACAAACATATACACAAAACCAACAAAGAATGTAACAAAGGACCACAGACTAGACTAGACTAGAAATACCTGGGGCTGTGTTACAACCATGCAGGGTTAAAAATGAGACACAGGTGGGAAATGGGGTAGAACTAGGGCAGAGACAAGACCAAAATAAAACAGACATGTACTAGAAAGCATGTGGGGATCCAAAATGAAACAGAACAGCGATGAGAAGAGACAGACATGGGAGCTAAACATGTCAGATTCCTGTCTTCATTGCAGTAATGGAAATGGCATTACCCTTGGAACCCAGATAGCATACTGAACCCAGATTGCTTATACATCCATTTTTGCTAAATTCTATTGCATACTATTGATGAATGTATCAATAGAAATTCCCCAAAATGTTTCGGAATGATTGTTTTATATTACTCTGAATCAAGAGTAATGTCAAGGTAACATGAGGTAACAAACTATTGAACTTGGTTTATTCAACTCAAACAAATGTTTTGAATCAAATAGTAGTTCATTCAGAGTAATAATTTGAGTTGAATAAACCCAGCTCAAAAGCCTGTTACCACATGATGTCTTTTTTAAGGGTGAATGGATAAACCATGTTTTGGTGTGTAAAATTTCTGGAGATTCCCCAGCAGAACATGGCACCCTAAACCATCACAGATTGCAGAAACTTTGCACTAGACTTCAGGCATCTTGAATTCTGTGTCTCCCAACTCTTCCTCCAGACTCTTGATTTCCAAATGAAATACAAAATGTACTATAATCTAAAAATCTGAATTTGGAGAACAGTCCTGTTCTTTTTCTCCTAAGCCCAGGTAAGATGCTTCTGACATTGTCTCTGGTTCAGGATTGGCTTGATATTTGGAAAGAAGCCCCTTTCCTGGAGATGACTGTGCATACTGGCTCTTGACCCTGACCTCAGTCTAGTCTTGTGAATCTCTCTGAAGTTATTAAATCAACATTTCTTGACAATTATTTCAAAGCTGTGGTCATTCCTGTTCCTTGTGCACCTTTATCAACACATTTTCCCCTTCCAGTCACCTTTCCAATAATATGCTTTGAAAACAACAATGAACAACAATGAATTTCTGGATAACTGTCAGGTCAGTAATTGTTTTTGTGTATACTTGGTATGTATAATGTTTGAATAGTAATTTATTCAAATTTAATAGTTCAATAATATTCTAATAATATGAGATATGGATTTCTGGTTTTCGTGATTTATATGCCAAACTGTAAATTAAAAAATGCTAGTATACATTTGACCATTTAAAATTGTAAACCCCCTCCATTTAAGCACACCATTAATCTTAACACTAAGTGTTCTTGCTTGTAAAAGAATGTCTAACATTACAATAAATGAAAAAAATGTTTTCAGTACATAAGTAACAGGAATAAATTCTAATACTGGGCTTGGAAATGGTTACAATGAAACACAATAACTATTATTGTATTCATGTTATTTCTGTTCATTCTAATAGCATTCAAAAATAAATGCTTACTAACCAGAACCTACACACATCTCTACATTTAGTGTAAGACTCCGTAGGATTCTCCCCAGAAATACCCGACCTGTCAAGAATTTCTTCGGAGAACAAAGGTGTCTCATCCTGGATGTCACAAACAACCCCTAGGTAACATCTAAGAATCCACAGACCTGCCTGCTAAGGTTGAGGCTGGTGAGAATAATTGAGTCATCAGGAAAAAAGGCAAGTCAAAATAGTCTGCAAGAAAGAAATCTCTGTCTGGAAAGGATCTCTTTTTTCCTCTGAAAAGCAGTAGCCAAAAGAAACTTAGCAAGAAATCTCCAACTTAATGGTTGTTTGTGAAAACTTATAAAAATAAAGCTTACTAAATGTTTTTGAAAGTATGTAAGACAAACCTTTAGTTGCTATAAAACATAATGTAAAAGCTCTTTAAACTTTAATTATGTTCTATATACTCACACATATAATTTGTGAAAATGTGTTATATAAAGAATCATCATTTGAAAGTATCTAGGTAACTGAAAGTGTTTTTTCTGAGCCATCACACCAGAGAACTTGCATGGATTGGCAGGCAAAAGCATTCAACTGCACTCTGATCTTGCATAATATCAATAGAAAAGCAAAGTCTGTAGAATAAGACACTCTTGAACTCATAAGACTCTCACGTGAACCTATTCTCACCATGCTGGTTTCTGCTGTGGAGTTAGGGAATTCTCCAGAGTGATAGAGTGCCATCTAATAACGTTGGGAAGTGTGAAGTTCCAGAACTAATTATTGAACATCAGTACCTTACTTTACATACTCAGATTCTTACAGCAAACTTCCAACCTTTAATAGTGTATCTCGAAAATATAATTAAACAATATGTTTATTTAAGTCATATAAGTTATATGTATTGCACGTAAAGTAAAAAAATTCGATCAAAAATACTTTTGATCAGTATGGCTTATGGCTCATGAAAATCAGATATCTGTTGTTATTTTGACAGGATACTGAGGCAATCAGCTTGTGGAACTGTTAAAATGTTACTGAAGACAAGGTTTCTTTTATAGTGGCCTTCAGCTCAAGTGGACAGCTGGGAGGTGGGAGGTTTCTCATCTTCCTCTTGACAAAACCTAATCTAAATGGGCTTCACGTCCAGGATGTTGGCTGGCCAATCAAACACATTAATATTATGGTCAGCAAACCATATGATAGTAGTTGGCACTGTGCTGACTCCTGTGAAAAATTTAAATTGGCATCTCCATAAAGCTTGTCAACAGAAACACAAAGTGCTCTAAAATTACCTGTTAGACATAGTGTTAACATGGTTGATTGACACCATCAGATGACATGCCACCCTAAACCATCACAGACTGCAGAAACAACATACTGTAATTAAGACACTTTGAATTCTGTGCCTCTCCACTCTTCCTCCATGTAAGGATCTGCCCGCAATACCATCGTCCAGCCACCAGGGGGTGGCCAGCACAATTGAGATCAGGTGCGGTGTGGTTATATAAGCAACCAGCTTCTTACCGTTCACGTGGTTGCTTGATGAATCTAAGCTGAATGCCACCGGTATTATCTGATATTCCTCTCTGCTCTCCCTCCTCCAAAAAAGGAGTGATTTCCTCTCTTTGAAAAGAAAAGAAAAAAAATCCTTTTCCCCATCGCTCTCATTCCACAATTGGGAGAGATTTGTTCTTCCTTTCCTCCTCTAAGAAGTGAGGAGCCTGAACTCCATTTTTAGGTTTCTTTGGTTTTCCTCCTTGCAAACTGAAGGAGTTGTTTTGTCCTCTAGGCCTCCCTCCAAATATGGCAATTTACATTATCCCTGCCTTCTCTGTTGCGAATTTGTCTCAGTTCTTTCCTTTAACTTGCTGCTTGTCACCCCAGCTGCTCACTGTGTCCCCAAGGTGACGAGTTATCTCACTTGGTTAACATGCTTGCTGTTGGAGCACAGTGTGGGTGTGCATGTAGGGTTTCAAATCCTGGGTGTGACATATTCCTCTCTTTGTTTATTTATTTATTTTATTACTTAATTACAGCACGTGTCCGCCCTCTTTCTTGTTTTCATTATCAGATCGCTGGCGTCTTCTGCTCCCACGATCTCCCACTTAATTCTCAGTACACACTAGGCACAAAACTTCACAATACTCAAACTCTATCAGCCCATAAGCCACTCACACTCCTATAGTGCACTGGTACCATCTCTGCCCTTCATCTCAGTGGCCTGGGTTCAAATCCAGCTCAGAACCCGTCTGCTAAAACTAAACATACTGACGGTCACAACCCCAGTGGATTTCACAAATTAATTCCCACCTGGTTTGGACCCTGTAACACTCCAGAAAATGTACTTGCATCTGAAAAGAGGACGTTGGAGCACTGAGTTTTTCTTTTTTCTTTAGCTCAGGTAAGGTTCTTCTGATGCTGTCTCTGGTTGAGTAGTGTTTTAATATTAGACACCAGTCTGAGTACATTCTTCCATCATTTATTGATAATCATCTGAAGGATGTGTTCATTCCTGTTGCACCTTTTCTCAAATTCCATTAATATGCTTTGATACAACCCTTTGATAACAGCCACCAATTACCTTCTGTGGCTTCTCCATTTTGTGGAGGGTACATGACCTTTTGGACAACAGTCAGGTCAGTAGTCTTCCACATGATTGTGGTTGCATGTGCTGAACTAGATGCAGAATTTATATAATTTGCAGAGTAATTTGTTCATTAATATTCTAATACTTTCACAAAAATGGATTTCCATTTTCCAAAGTGCATTAAGCAGTTCTTTGAGTAATGCCACAGATGGTAAAAGAACCATTTTGGTAAAAGAGATGTGAGAATATAAAGAATCTTTAAAATGGTCATCAAAAACATAGGAAGTTTTGTAACATTCCTCTCTCACAAACATGGTTCTTCACTGAGGAGTAGTAGGCAAAATGTTGAATGACTAGGTTACTACTGCAAACTTTTTGAAATATAATATAAGAAAACTTCATAAAATAGACCAATTGCCAACAAAGTGATCTTCATGCATTTGAAAAGCTGCACAGGCCCTGCAATGATTATAGTACAAGAGAAAAAATATAATGTTTTTAATGAACTAAAGGTTGATGGTCCAGTTGCTTGAAACCACCAAACATTGGCACAACAGTTAGGGCCAGTATGTGACTTTTTAAAATACCTCCTAGGCATAGTGAATGGATAAACTTGTGAAATGATTATTCTTGTTCTGAAAACTGTCTGTGTTCCAGTCCTTTTCAGCCCTTAATTACAGTCATTAGTGAACAAAGTTGAGGTTGTTCATAACGAGTCAATAATACATGACTCTACTCTCACCAAGTTCCTCTTCCTACTCAGGTCACAGGAGTTGTTTAAAGAGTGCAGTACTGTGGAACCAGTTCATAAATGTAACAAAAAAATTGGATCAGAATGAACCTCTAAAGCCTCTGCTTTGTATTCAGAAGCAGTTCAAGATTCCTCAGATGAAAAAAAACACTTTCAGAATTTAAAATGCACAAAGAGAGATCAGATAAATGTATAATTATGGCATGAGTTATTTAAAAGTCTTACACACCCGTAGCTTTCAGCAGCCTCTAACAGAGAGGGTAAAGCTGGATTGCATCTCTCTCTCTCTCTTTCTCTCTCTCTCTCTCTCTCTCTCTCTCTCTCTCTCTCTCTCTCTCTGTCTTTCTCTCATTGACCATCTCAAGCCCTTTTGCTCTATTATTTTCTAATTCTGATAAAACTGAGCAATCTCACTAACATTTGACTTAAGGACCTACTACTGTTGATTACTTCTGTTACGCAGAGGCCTGCATGGTTAAAAGAACTGCTGAAGACCAATTCCTGAGGGTCTGAGAGACCAGATCATTAAGTCAAATAGTGAGCCAACAATAGTGTTTTACTTGATTGGGAATGGAAAAGCAGATAACGGCACAAAACAAAGGCTGAATCATTTAAAGATAGACTGTGGCAAGTGGTCAATTCTCAAGAAGATGATGGTCCTAAATTTATGGTCATCCTTTCCCTTTTCATGTCTTTGAAATTACTTGCATTGATATATTTCTCTGCTATTCTTACAGGGACGATGAAATGGAATGGAGCCACGTCTAAGCAATGACAGGGTAGCGAGGGTAAGGCATGATGAATATTTATGGTGCAGTCACTATGTTGTCTGAGTCCTGATTTGACTATTTGAATAATCCTCTCAAACTAGCGTGTATGACACCAAGGCGTGAGCTGATAAGTCCCTGACTGAAGTGAAGCTTGCTATGTTGCTTCAAGGTGTTTATTGACTTTGGCAAAGCAGAAGAGTTCTGCCTCAGGCTCCACCCACCTGTCTGTTCCCCTGCCACGGAGGCTCATAGCGTAGGCTAAATGTCAAGCGAGTGGTGTGTAACATTTACCCAAGCAAGACTGGAGACTCTGCTGTTGTTTTATCCAATAGCAAATAGAGGGGGGTTGGGGGGGGGGGTGTTCATAATTTCATCCCATTGTTTTACTCAAAAGCAAGTAAAGGAAAGCGAGTTTCATCATTCGGCATTAACACCTGCTACTGTTTGTTGGGAATAAATTCTCATCTTTCCACTCTGAGGGTTTTTCTAAAAAAATAAAATGCTGAAACCCAAAGGAGTTTAAGGCTTAAAATAATGATACACCACGGCCTGACAAATGTAGTGTGAAAAGCATATTGAAACATTTCCTAATATGTTGAATTTATAGATGAGCCGTCACACACAGCTTGGCGGTTGGAAACTGGCTTTATGTAACATGTGACGTGTCATCTGAGTGGGTGTATCCGCTACCTTGGAGAGGCCAGGGGGAAGTGGGGAGGATTTGAGTGATTAAACTGTCAGGCGCAAAGCGTGTCTGGGTTAGGATGTCTTCACAATCATCAACGCTGCAACACTGTGTTAATGCAGTCTGACTGGAGTGCAACACATAACCCCAAAGTGATTAGCATGAAAATGGCTGAGTTACAAAACCTCCTCTCACAACCCACAACTTTTTGTTGACCAACCCTGCAAAACTCCAGAGCACAAGAACTCAGACATCAACCAGGTCTCATACATTATAGAGGTGAATGTTTTTCTGTGTGCTTGCCTGCCTGACTTTCTGTGATAAATTGTCTGCTATGATGAGGCTAAATATGGTTTAATGAGAGAAAGGGCCTTCACAGCAAAGAATTACTCACTCAACCAAGTCAGGAAGTGTTGCTGAGCCTGCCTTCTTCATCCCCCGAACAGAACACAGGGATCTTCTGCCATCTGTGAAGAAAATGATGTCACACCTCTAAAATAAAATGTGGGAAAGCCACCAGAATATCTCAAGGACTGTTTGCCCCATTCTCCACTTCTATTAAAATAAAAGAGCTTGGCTGTGTTTGACAGCCCTTGTTCTGGACAGGATTCTTCTCTGCTTCCAGCGAACAGTGACTTCTCTTGCTCCTTTTGCCTCTCGCTTCTCCACTGACAGATTTTCTGAGGGTTGACAACGAAGACATGTCATCTTGTCAGCAGATGTTACACTTCCTGTTATGATTCCACTGATTTCTATGAGTGACAGAGAGCTGACTAGGCTTTTGAAACTGTCTGACTAAAGTAGTCTTCATCGTTTGGAGTTAAATTGAGACATTTTTAAAGGAACATTACAAAGGGATTTTATCAGGCTTTAGCCTAGTTGAATAAGCCCAGTAAATAGTCCAGTCTTGTCTGTATTTGAGTCTTTTGACACATGCATCTAGTGTGTTGTTTTTGTCATTACATCACAGACACACTGCAATGGGTCTTCAATTACCTTTCTTATCAAATGTATAGTTTAAGATTTAAAACGATTGGTTGAGGTAAAATTACTGTATATGCTTTACACACGTCAAAAGTCATTGTACTGCAGTATGTAAACTGACCACTAGGTGTTACCACACAGGGGATGGCTTGGGAAAGCCCATGTCTGTATAAGTTGTGAGGTGTTATTTTCTGAGTTTAAACACTGGTCAGTGTGGTCATGGCAAGGCAATGTGAATGATCAGAGATTGAGTGAGGGATGATAGTGTGTGCCAGATGTCTTTAAAAAGTATGCGACCCATCTTTCCCCTCCTTCCACCTTCCCAGGGGGTAGGCTCTGCTCCTGCCTATTGTTCACCAAAGACTTTAACTTACAATTATTGTTTTCTCATTTGTTAAATCTTACTGTTTTCTTTCTCACACACTTACCTTAAGAGACTTTTTAGTACAACTTGAAAACCAGATAAACTATCTAACTATTCTATCTAATCAAATTTAATCTAATCTAATGTAAACTATTGTGCCATGTGTATCAGGACAAAGATACATAAGATATTTATTGTTATGACTGCATTTGTCAAAACTGTCTCGTGCAACATCCCAGAATGGCAACCATATTCATTTGTTCTAGAAGAGGCATTTTCACTTAGTGAATAACAAACAGGTGGCATGGTGGTACAGTGCTGTTTCCTCACAGCAAGAAGGACCTGGGTTTGATTCCTGGGTGGGGTGACCTGGGAAGTTTCTGTGTGGAGTTTGAATGTTCTTCCTGGGTACTCCGGTTTCCCCCAAAGACATGCATGGTAGGTGAATTGGTGGCCCGTGGATGTGTGTGCGCCCTGTCTAGGGTTGTTTTCTGCCCTTGCGCTCAGAGTTGCCGGCTGGGCACCAGCTCACCCGTGACCCTATTCAGGAATAAGTGGTTTGGAAAATGAATGAATGAATAACAAACAGGTATATCAGGTGCCAAGAGGAGATATAATCTTAGGTTAGCTGATGTTGTGTCTCCTTGATTGAAATACACTTGTTGCTATTCTTGCACCAAGAAGGAATTGACTGCAATTTGGTCATGACAGACTGTCATGATGTCACTCAGAAAGGCAGTGGGTCATTTTCTTTGATGAGTCTCACTTTTGTCTTGGTGGTGATAATCACTGAATCCATGTGTGGGGCACCATGGTCAGTGCCAAGGTCAGTGGTTTGTTGTCCAGAAGGCCTGGTATCAAGTTGTGGGTCCAATTTGTCCAATGTCAGATCACCTTTAGTCTTCATTACGTGCACTTTGACAGACACAAGAGTGCGCCTTGAAGACACTGATACCATGCCACGACGAGTCTAATCAGCAGACCTATCCCTGACTGAAAATGTATGAAATGCTATTGAATATGCTATCAACACTCCATCCCTTCTGCTAAATCTGTAAGAATATTCAAGCGGCATGGTATGGATCATCCCATTCCATATCCCATTATGGATTATGGATTACATATATGCATACATGAGAGACACTACTTTGTATGTGTAGCACTGTAGGTCTAAATGTTTAATCATTTATTATTCCTGGTAACCTTTACCCTCCTTCTGAATAGCATTTCAATCTGAAGAATATGTCTGTTTAGTTTTTATTGTTTACAGGCATTCTAATTTTGTTTAAAGTATTTGATCATTATTGGGTTGCTTTATTTAGTCGTGACTATTATCACAGATTCATGAAAAATTCTTGCATATTTTATCATTTTGTATTTTGTTTACAATTCAAAGCACGCATCAAATTATTCAGATTATATATTTTGGAATTTTTTTTTATTTATTTTTTTGCAACTTTATATGTGGATGCATGGGCTATTAAAGAGTATGTTCATGTTTGGCAGTTGCAAGTGTTTACTGCATCTTCTGGTTTACTTTCTCAGTTGTTAATAAATTCAAGCACAACCAAGCAATTCTTTTAAACACATGGAAGTTCATAAAATGTATAGAAATTTGCACACTCCAACTGCATTATAAAACTGATTCATTATGACTTATTTATGAACTGGGTTTCCATCCCAGGCACCGAAACTAAATCCCAACCTAAAAGATCTATATTAAGGCATGTCATGTCTTAATGCATCTGTACATCTGCTCAGTTAACATTTGCATCACCGTATTTGTGTGGTACTTCCACCTCCTTCCAAGATAACAGGCTCTTTATTAATTTAACAGCTATATCCATGCATTTTAAAAAACAACAATACTATGCAAGCAGGATGACTCATGGCTGTTTTCCTGCATTGTGTTTGGAATCAATCTCTCTCTCTCTCTCTCTCTCTCTCTCTTTCTGGTGGGCTTGCTGAGTGGGCCCCGGTGGGCTTGTCGGAGAGTGACATTCTGCAGGTGTGGCATTTTGCAGCTGCAGAAATGCTTTCGCCAACACATTTGGCAATTATGTTCCTTTGCATTCCATCAGGAGGCTAAAATTCACACACATCAGCTTTAGTCCAGCTCGCAAATCCTCAGTGGAAATCTGTGGTCACCTGAGTGCTGTCCGGGAAATGTACAGTGTGAGAAAGGGTCATTTGCTCAGCAAAACAACAATGGCAGCTCATAAAGTATTGGATGGGGGCCTATTAGCCATGAGAGCTGGACTGTTAATCGTTTACTGCAGGCAACATTGCCAGTCTAAGTCTTAGACGTCGTCATTGTCATCATCATCATCTAAGTCTTAGACAGACTTAATGTTCTTTCTGTAAAATCTAACTATACTCTTAAAAATAAATGTTCCTAAATGTCTCAAGACTTGGATCTATGATTCTATAATAAATAAATAAATAAATAGAGCCTTTGTGTTGACATTCTGGAAGTACATTGTCTATGACTACAAATAAGCCTTTATGTTTAAGGGTGTGCTTTCCCATCTTGTTCTCTCTCACTGGTCTCTTCACAAACAACTGATGATTACCTTCAGTTACACCATCAGAGATGTCACATGTCACCCAGGGTACTGTGCTTCCTGCATTTGGCATTTGAAATATGGAGGAGTCTTGTATAGCTGTAAAATATCTAATCAATACGCAATGTGTAGCAAAGCCTGTTTTGATTCAGGACCATACAATATCAAGCTGAGCTCATTTGCACTTTATTCATCCAGTTTTCAAAGGGTTTTCTTCACCTTGATCAACTGACATTGAGTCTCTGGTATGAAAAACACGACTTCACAAAATTGAAAGGCCCTATTGGAGAAATGTAGCATAGAATGTCTGCATCAGGTTCTAAAGACTTTTTTAAGGGTCTCTAATATCAATGGAGACTAATATGGCTTTTAGTGTCATTGAAGAGTGATGTGAATGAATTGCTTGCCCTATTTGAGTAAAAACCGCTTGATTTTCCAAAATAAATGGCTTGAGGCTCTGCCATAGCACCTCTAATGGGTTCAGTGTTAGGACTTTGACTAATCATTGTTGTAGAATCCAACAATGTTTCATCAGTTATTGGACAGATCAACATAGAATTCAACAAATAATTCTTTGATACAGAAAAAAAAACAATGAATTATTAAACAATAGCAAATTGTTTATATAAATAATGGTAATAATACCACTACCACCACCATGTTTAAATATTTTACAATATTTCTATCATCAAATGCAGTTTATGCTGAAAATTAGATAAAGGTTGTGCATTGTCAAACATTAACACTTCAAGCTGGTCTGTCTATAAACCATAGGTATGGTATGGTTATGTGTAAACTAGCTGTGTTTAATCAGCAGAATCTCAGTATCAACTAAATTGTTAATTTATTGCTTTAGCAACTGATGGAGTAATGACTTTAACATAATTTGCATGTTGATTAACTTTGCTTCAAAAATAAATGAAATAGCAAAAATGTTGTATTTGTGAAAGAGAGAATCTAACATTTAAGATAAGGGCTCACCTACAGAGGGAACAGAACCAAGGGCTTATTGTTCTCAATACAGCCTCCTAACTGGGTGAGTTACCTGGCTGTAGTAGTTAATAGGACCCAAGAGCAGAGTAAACAAAACTGAGAGCAGCCCAAGTGAAATTTGAAAATAAACCTTAGTGACTTGAACCCAGGCCACCTTGTTGTTAGGCAAGTGTTCTGCCACTTTTCCCAGAAAAGAGGTAAAATGGACTAATAAAACAAAATGGCTTCTCCAACAAAAAGGAGACTAAAAAGGGGAAACAATTAGAGAAGAGACAATTGTAAATTTTTATCATGCAGAGAGAGGAAGAAAGGAAGAGAACCATTAATAGCAACTAGCTGTCCACACACATTAACAAAGATAGCAAATGCTGGTCTATATTTCTCCCTCTTTTAAAACCAGAGCACAGTTATTGCTGGTTAGACTCGATTGGCACCAGAAGCTTCCAATTGCCCCCCTCCCCTGGGGGTCTGGGGCCAATCTGTCAGCTGTAGAGATATGGAGCTGGAAAAAATTCCAGACATGGCCTGCATATTTGTCTAGATCTTTACTGTAAATCAGGATATCATCCAGGTAGATGAGCTCCCTCAAGACCCCATTGAGAGTGTTGGAAAAATGGCTGGTGCATTTATAAGCCCAAAAAGCATAACAAGGTTTTCATAATGGCCTGATGGGGTGAAGAAGATCTTCATGGCCTTCTTGGACACACACCAGATTGTAAGCACAGGTAACATTTTCACATGTGGTGAAAATGCTGGCCTGTTGCAGTGCTTTAAAGGCTGAGGTAATGAGGGGCATGAGGTACTGATACTTGACAGTGATTTCATTAAACTAAAGTCAAGGCAGGGGTGTTGGAACCCATCCTTCTACCCAACAAAGAAGAAAACAGCACCTGCAGGGGATGTAGAGGGCCTGATAAACCCAAGTGCCAAGGCCTCTTGGATGTACTCCACCATGGCCTTGCACTCAGGACAAGAAGAGAACTACTGACCCAGAGAAAGACATGTGCCAGGTTGGAGCTTAATGGCAATGTCATAGGATCATTTGGGGGGCAGGATCTGGGCCTTCTTACTGAAGACTTCCCACAGGTCCTCATACTCATTGGGGACCTGGGAAAGGTCAGGCCCTTCCTGCCTAATGTGTTTGTTCCCCCTTTCTCTGGAACAAGAGGTCTGAAGGCCAGAGTCCTGGCATGGGTTATGACACTAAAGCCATGGGAACCTTACAACCAGCTGCAGATTGGGAGCAATGTTCAAATACAAGGTGATCTGCATGATGTAATATCCAATCTGCAGTGTTAGAGGTTGAGTCTGGTATGTGACAACCCTGGACTCAAGGGACTACCTTTCAACAGCTGCTATGGAAAGGTCCAGCAAGACCAGGGGTAGATGATGAGTCCTGGATAAGGCAGCATAAATAAAGCTCCAAGCAGCCCCAGAGTCTCTGAGTCTATTATCTAACCATAGGGCTAGATCAGTTAGGCCCTCAAGTGATGTAGGGAGTGATTAAAGGCCTGAAAAGCAGCAAATAGTGCCATTGAGTTCCATTTACTTCCTACTGCTATGGTATGAAATTCAATGGCTTAGTTAACCATGGACCAAGCCACCTTGTTATTAGAAGAGTGCTCTGCCACCCATGAAATATGTGTTTTGAAAGTAGTTGGGATCATTTTAAAATTGGGTCCTGAAAGTTCACCCCTAATGTGATAGTTTTAGTGGGAAAAAGAAGGGATGCCAGGGAGAAGCTAGGTTTCCCTGGAACGAAGAAAATTGACAAATTAAAACAAAATGGAACAATAAAACAGAGACAAAAAAGAAAACAGAAATGCATCTTACTTCCAGAGACAAATTAAGTTTAAAAAACCTGTTAGCATAAGAAGAGTGAGAAACCTTGAGAAGAGAAAAGACAATAGCCACTTCACACACAAAAAAGACAGCAAAATGCTGCTTTGTGTTTCTCCCTCTTTTAAAGCCAGGGCACAGGTGTTGCTGGATAGGCTTGATTGGCACCAGAATCCACCCATTGCCCCCCTCTTGTGGCCGGAGGCTGCATAGATCTGGACCAACCCTTCAGTGTCTTAATGTGCATACTTGTTGACTAAATTTGTGATACAGTATACTGTTTTATTTTATTTAGGGTTCTTTAACATACAACACTAAGACCAGGTTAAACACTTAAATATTGTTAAAAAAAACCCTAATTAAAAATAATATAAAAATATTGTTATATAATTATTTATATATTTATTTTACTGAAATATATTTTCAATTGTTAATGCACATTCAACTTTTAATTTAAATAATTTATTACAGAGTATCCCTTCTTTGGATAGGTATTAAATATTTATAGAAAGGGAAGGTTTATCTAATATTTTCTTCTGCACAATGGAAATAATAATATAGATAATATTTTCAGTACTGGAGGGTTGTTTCAGTCAGTGGAACATGATGGTCCTGCTTCATTTACTCTCTTTTTTTGTTATAAAGTCAACTGTTGTAGTTGTTTTTATTGTTTGAGCATGACTATGCTGTTGGTCACACCCAGGGATATAAATGCCAGTATTTGCAAGTCTAATGAACAAATTCAACATTTTGCATATTAATAAAAACAGGGAGTGTGCTTGGCCCAGCTTGTTTAATAGTAATGTTTTTTGGAAGCCACAAAAGGAGTTTGGTGTGGACATAAGGAGCCAATAAATATAATGAATCAATTTAAAAAATGAGTTGGCACAGTCATCATACTTTAGGGATCACAGAGTGGAAATTAGTAAACCATGTGATGATACAATGAAAAAATAATCATGGAGTGAGTTTGCTATACTTTTCTGCTTATTATGTTCACTGTAACGGGAGCAAATGCTAACTGATCTGGGAGCATTAGCATTAGCACTGGTACTGGACAGTAATTTTCATTTTGCCTGGATAGATAAAAAAGTCTAACAACCTTGGGTTGAAATATTGCTCTTGTCTCATTTAGCTTTTATAGTTCAACTAAAGATGCAGATGTTAAACCCCACCTGCCTTCATGCTGTGTCCACAAATGTCCTTGAAAAACTTTTAAATTGAGCTACCATTGGCATGGTGGCATGTTTTTTTTATTTCAACATTCTTAGTTTTGATGTTATTTATGTGGCCAAATTTATTTATCATTTGCCTAATAGCAGAAGTTTCCTGAGTGCCACAAAGGTGGCCAGCCCTTAAAAACTGATAATAAGCTTAATAACCAAATAACCAAATAAGCTTAACTGGCATTAAATAAATAGATCAATAATAATGAAGCAATTACCGCATTTAAGAAACATCATTCCCAACATTTATTATTTTTGAAGTGAGCACACTCTTCATTCTTTAATGTATTGTTTAATTTAATCATGATTATTCCATTGAGTACTAAATGTATTAACACTACTTATCAATTTTATCTTTGCCCCAATTAGCTACATGCAATATTAATTGTTAGTGATTGTCCATGTACAGTATTTATTGCTGAACAGTAGGTTGACCAGGAAAGACATTTTCTCTTACTAACTGACACACCAATTGTTGAAATGTACATGCTCGATGACTGGCAAAATGGAAAATGGAAAATCCTGGATTTGCGACTATTGTTGCAGAGAAGAGAATGAAGCTGAGACTTGTTACTTTTTTGCTAGTGGAATTATGCTGTTCCAGTTTAAATATTGCTGCAGTTACTATGGTTATTATGGAGCTGATTATATTAGCATTATATTAGTACCTTTTTTAAAACCATATTCAAAATCTGCTAAAAGTAGCTTGGCATTAGCTTGATGTTACCAAATTATCTGACTAGTGTCTGCATTTAAACTACTACTTGCTACTTTTTTTGCAATTATGCCATTGACACTTCTCACCTGTGGAGCCGCACCGTCAACATTTGTTCAAAAATAGTCAAAGTCAGTCATCATGAATTGAAATGGTGTGCAGAAGCTCTCCTGAAGTTAGATTTGTGAAAGAAGTCTTAGTTCTTCTTTCTCTTTTCCAAAAAACCTTGTTGAGGCCTTGTTGCAAAACACTGCGTCCTCCTCCTCCTCCTCCTTCTCCTCCTTCTCTGTAGTGCACTTTGTAGGTTGTCAAATAGCAGCACCTCTAACCAAACAGGCCATGATCTGTCTGAGCTAAATTTAAATTCAGTCATGAGTTAGACAACTCTATGTAATATGGTGTCACTGTTTAACTTAATATTTTTAAAGGAGTGTACTTTGTAGGCAGTATGATGTAATCTGAAACTATGCATATGTTCTACAATTTAGTGGTGAAAGGAGAACAGAATGTTTAATTGTTGGAATGACATTTTTTTTAGGAATGTTTCTGCACACAGCTCATAGCTGTTTTTAGAGACACAGCCCAAGTCTTCTTGAACACATTCTTCTCTCATTTTTTGTGTTTAGCTCTGCAATACAAATTTCTGTACAACACTGTCACATAATAAAACCATTAATATACCATTGAAATAAATACATTAATATGAATTACCAAAGCATCCAAAGACTCATAAGATGGTTGTGTATTTTGGACCCTACTTTCACATTGTTGAAATGATAGGGACTATGACAAATGCTATGCAGCTGATGGTGGTCTAGTAAAACTATCCTATTTTTTTCATCTTTCATGTGGATCTGATTTAGGTTTAGACATGTTTACATTTATCTTCTTTCTATGGAAATCATTGTAAACACATTTGACAACACTGAAACCTAATATATGTTATTTAAAATGTTCAAATATTGTGGTAGTTAACTATTGAAGTTTAGTGTGGTTCATGTTGGTAATTTCTACAGCAGATTTAGTTTATGTATTTGAGATGTACATCAATTCTGTGAATATATTTGGAATATATTATTTCAACATGACTTGAAGTTGTCTTCTATTGTTGTACTGTGATATCAAGATGGCAAGCACTTCTCCTGGCAGGTATTTAAGTATTTTAATGCTAGAATGTGAATGGTCCAGTTGTGGTGTGTCTGCCTGGCAATGTAGCAGACCAGGTCCAAATCCCACAAAGGCTTGTTTGTTGACCAGGTTTTAAACAAATCTGGTTCCTCATCTGGTTTAAGGCACCTTTCAGGTATACTGGAATTCTGAATTTAATCCCACTGTGGGTTGGCTGCCTTTATAAATGCTACTTGAATGCATGCTGTTCAGACTGAAAGCACCATACTGAGCCAGGTGGTAACTGGCTCTAAGTCAAGCAAACCTATTGTCTAATTATGCTCTACTGGATGTTCTCTCCATAAGCCATGCAACATCACAGATTTGTATGCATAATAAATAGTCATACAACTGGAATAATCTTTTTCTTCCAGCAATGCACCGTGGTACGTGCTATTTTATGAAGCTATAACTGTGAGTACTGGGAACAAAATATGACAGTCACTTTCTCCCCCATTGCTATGTAACATGAAGCCCAGTCAAGTGTTTCCTGCGCTGCATGACAGAGGACAACCCTCCACTGTGCACTAAAGTGCTTGGCAGTTTTACATAGCCAGTAGCTCAAAAAACAAAACAAAAGAAAAAACAGACTTCATGCTCACTGTGAGAGGCATATGCTAGCCTCTTATCTATGAATGTGATGGTGTAGTACAACTGGGGAGATGCATAATACATTTTGGAATTGGCTATGGTAACTGTGGAGAAAATTAGAGGAAATCAAATGGAAATAGTTAGAAGAGAAAGAAAGACAAAGTAGTGTAATGAGGCCCATTTATATTGTACCCAAGTCAGGTACAACTGCTTTAGTAAATGACTCCTCTGTTACGTGGACTTCATCAAATGCAAATGCTTCAAAGCACTATCTTGTAACTTCTCCACCTACCCTTCTCATAGCTTAAAACATTCACTTCTTCATTGTGAAGAGAAAAGGTGCAGTGCGCAGTTAAGCTTTGAAGCATTCTACCTTTGTACTTTATAGAGTGTCTGCCCACTAGAAGTGAATAATGCATTAAGTGAATAATGCATATGCTTGTGATTACCACAAAGTACGCTGCCTTGCACAATGCGACAGAGTGCTGCTAGCCTGGGTGCTTGAGTGTATAAAAGTAATGGACAAAGCTGTAACAAATCACGTTGACTCAGTGCTCATTTTATCAGACATAAATAATATATGCTGTCGTATGCTGTTCCTGCAGCATTCACGTAAGTCATTAAAGCACTCATACCTATGAACTGATCTATATACTACACCATTTAATGCAATTTTAATAACATTTGATACTGCATTTACCACATTATACATTGTACATTATATATATATATATGTATATATATATATATATATATATATATATATATATATATATATATATATATATATATATATATATATATATATACTGGACCTGGACTAGTATACCACCCTGCCCTGCACTAGTTGCCCACCTGCCATCAGCAACAATGTAGAAATTTACATAGACCCAAATTAGTTGCTACTGTTACTATCATGTCAACCAGCCAGCTAACTAACATTACACCAGTACACCAGTGTATTAGAACAGATGTGTGGGGGTTCAGTGTCCCCTAAATAACTATGTATAAGTACTTTGACCAGAGGAGACAGGGTCCCCCCTTGTGAGCTTGGTTCCTCCCAAGGTTTTTTCCTCCAGCTCTGAGGGAGTTTCTCCTTGCCACTTTTGCCCTTTGGCTTGTTCACTAGGGGGTCTATCCTTTATCGTTTTAATTTCTGTAAAGCTGGTCAGTTGTGAAGAGTGCTATACAAATAAATTTTAACAGGAGATGAAGAAACACCTAGAGTAAAAGAACTCCTGAGCACACTATCTACAAAAATGCCAATGCGTTGCGGCCTAATCAGGGCACAAAATGGCATCTCAGAGCATTCCCTGTTTTCTTACTACTGTACCCACTCCCCAGAAGCACCTATCCTTTTGTCAGCACCATTGTGACCTCAGCAGTGCTTCTTCATTTGGGCTTTTTCAAAATTTGATATACAGTTAGAGATTGGTGCATCGTAAAACCTTTATAATCTCTACATTGTTTCAAGAACATCAATGTTTTCCATTATATGGGTGTATGAATTGGCTTCTTTAGCCTGTAAATTTAGAAAGATGTAAATAATTAGATTTGTTTCATTAATGGCATGTGATGCTGGGGATATTCTGCTTCTAGTATTTGACAGTGTAGAAGGGTTCCATTGATTACTGACCACAATGAACCTATAAATTTAAAGAACCTGGATGCCTCTTTATTCTGAGCCATAAAATGCACAAACCACAGATAAACAGAAGCCCCTGGAGATCATAAGTCTTTCTTCTTCCTGACCTCTTGAGGCCCAGAGGAAAATAAATGATTAAAACAAGCCCTCCAGTGTGGCCTAATCAAAATAATTGGAGCATGTGTTGTATAATCAAGTCATTAATCCTATACATCATCTGTCTTTTTCGTCCTCTCCCTCTCCAATCACACTTCTGCTTCCTAAACTCCTCAGCCTCGGCAGTTTTCTCACCAACCGTTCTCTGTCCTGTGGAGCTTCTCACTAACCCTCATTAGTGTGCCTGCTTTGACATTAATTACTACTCCACAGAACTACCCGAACCCTAGACAAGTGCTGCTAATAATTCAGCTTTATGTTTATTTATTTATGTTACGCATGAGATTAGAAAAGCAGCCAACAGCGTTCATTGGTTTCTTGGGTCATATGCTATTGTTTTGTTTTATTTCATTGTGTTTGATCCCTCCAACTTTTCCTCTCCATCATTTCCTCACTGTGGCTGAATTTGTCCAGGCTGTGTTAATGACCATCTGTGAAGTAAGATTTGAGATGATGTTGACGATGGAGTGAGATGAACTTGAGGCTTTTTTGTGAAGTTTACAACAACTTTGAGCTCTAATTACCTCTTGCTGTGAAGAGCTCATAGCACACGGAAACTAAAGCCCAAATAATTGCTTTCTAGAATTCTGCCATGTTAAATTTAGTGATATGGGTGACTGAGTGAGTGAGTAAGTGAGTGAGAAAAAAAGAGAGCACTGCTGTCTCCTCCAGGAGAGGCCCAAAGATAAGCAGAAGCGCCTCGCAGCTGTGCTCCCTCAGGCTCGGCTGTAAAGTCCTCAACTCTCTCTTCCTATTCCTTCCTTCTCTCATCTCTCCTTCACTCTGTCTTTAGACTGTTACTGGCCACTTCATTAGTGGAAATGTTGAAATGCATGAAAATATCTGTACATTTATTTAGTGCAGCCTTGTGCCAGGCTTTATTATTCTATTCTTATAAAAAAAAAGCAGTCCTTATCAGCTCATCAATCCAAATGACAAAAACAATAACATTCCACTACTATTCAAAAACAGAGCAGACACCATGTTCTTAAACTGATCTGAAGAACCTAGATTTCACTTAGCAGCTAATACCACTTAATAGTGCCAAATTCATTTCTAAGTCTTAGCCTAGACAGCACATCCTAATGTGCTGCAGCAGTAGTGTAGTTTGCAATGTGAAGTTGAATTGTTTGATTGGAGCACTGGCAGGCAGAATGAGAGATGCCCCATTTCATGGCAGTCAAGGCTACATCTGGAACCTGCCAATAGTAAAAAATAGAAAAACATTTTTTGCTTTATTATATTGTTATATATTATTGACATAGTGCCTTTCTAAACACCCAAGAACACTTTAGAGTCAGCAGTCAGGCCTTCATTTTTAAAAGCACAAAGAAAAGAATATCACATCACATAATGGAACCTCAAATTAAAGTGTCTTTGGTTTCCTACATGGTCTAAAAAGACAGCTTCCCTTTACAATGACCTGCTGGAAAAACAATACACCAGTTTTGACCATTTTAGATGAAAATGGAATTCATGTTGGTCTAAGTGGTTTGTTTTAGTCAGATATTTGAACATTTCATGAAAAATGGACCAATATAGCCATCCAGAATACAAGAAAACTAATTTCAGTGTTTATTTATGTATTTGTTTTTACATTAACTTTCCTTTCCCTATAGGGAAAAAGTTAAAGAAAAAGTTTTTAGTTTGAGATGAAATGGTATGTATATTTTTATTTTAGATGAAGGGATTTCATCTGTGAGAACACAAAACTGTTTGATGTGGAGATTAGATGGTTTGATATTTGGTATTTGGACACACAGGACAGTTTTATGTGAATTTATAAATTGTAATTTATTAAACAGAAATCAAAGTGTCAAAAATGGACTCTGTTTGAAGTTTGGTCACTTCAAACAATCAGTTAGGCAGGCTTGAAGCAAGTGTTTCCAGGAGGCTAGTGGGAACATCGCTGTAGCTTCATGAAGGGAAACGATTTTTGTAAACTACCCTTGCCATCCATCCAGAAATGTTCTCATTTGGATTAAGATCAGGGGAACACCACACAGATGAGGGCCCTCAGTCATGAGGAATGCACACTGCTGGTTGAGAAGTCCAAAATTTTATTTAAAAAGTTTAATAAGGTTTAAAAATTTGAGGTACATTCAGCAAAAAGGGTTTTATTATCATATAAATAAATGCTATTAACTCAAAACAACTCTGGATATGGTCTTGGTGTCACACTGAAACTTATACAAGAGCTGTGAGTTATAGAGAAGATAATGAGTTTTTACATTCAAATGGTTCTGTATAAAGTCAGTTACTAAATAAAATTATATGTAAAAATTTTCATTTCATTTTAATTTTTTACTTGTTTTGCATCATATGAGAAGTCTAGTCACTTTTTCACTCTTTAAAAAAATATCTTTTTACATTATAACTTTAGAAAATGTTTTGCTTTGCTTGTTAAGTTACTTTTGTCCTGACAGCAACAATATATAACTATTGCAGTTATTGAAGAACTCTTCAATAATTCCTTTTTTGTACCAAAGCATTTCATTCATGTAAAGCACTTACTTGGTGTCAAATCAATGAGTGAGACTTTCTCTGTTCTCTTAGCATGAATAGTGATGAAAATGCATGAGCAGACACTTCTGACATGTGACAGCTTTGTTAATCTGGCCCATTTTCCCCTCTCCTTCACTATATGAGTAATTCAGTTCCTGATCACATTGTGTTTCTCCTTGACACAATGACTTTTGATGTTTTCTTTACATAAGCTAAATAAACACATTTATTGACATTATAAATATCATACAAATGTATTAAATAGGGTCCTGGGATATTTTTTAACAGGGCTCCTCCGTTATTTCAGTTCTGTCTATATTGACCATGTCTGTTTTTTTCACTGAACTACGGTAAGCCAAGGTCTGATCATGGTAATCCTGTCTCCATGAACACCACTGAATTTTTCTTAACAGAAACTATTAATTATTAAACACTTTCTGAAGGATTTCAGAAATGAAAACATTTTGTACTGCAAAATGAAAAATAAAATCAAATTATTGCAATTTTGCTTCAGGTGAACTGAAATAAGAGGCAATATGTTTCTCTTGCCTGTTCACAGATGACTTTATTGCAGGCCAGATGCATTTTTATCCACTGAGGATGAGAAAAAATAAATCACAAATGACCCTGGCTAGTATCAGCAGAGATGTTTGTGTGGAGACCATTTTTGTTCCCCACCATCTGCGAGTTTGGCTTCTTGTAGCCAGAGATGGTTTTAAGGCCTTTCCAAACTCCACTGACATTTTAAAGCTGTAATTGTTCCTTCAGCTTTCATCTGTAGTTGTTTTTTCCCTCTCTTATTTTCCTTCTCATCTCCCTCTGCACAGCTTTCAGCTCATTCTTGTCCATCCTACCTGACCAATACAGGGGTTTCAAAACAGTACTGCAGAGCCTCTTCAGACTCCTTAGAAGATGAATTACACTGATCAGATCTTCCAAGCGTTGGGAGCAGCAAGGAGTTATATTACAACCTTAGTCCAGTGTTTTATTGTCTCTGATGTGGCAGGTTACTTACTGGGTTGTCAGAGTGAAGGATGGAGAAGCATGATTTAAGGTTCCAGAGATAAGGATGGGGGCTTGTGGCTGCTGTGTTTGAAGACATATTTTCATCCAGCTAATCTAACTAATAACTTTCATCTGACTAATAAGCAGTTAGTTTACATTTGCATAATCTCCACAAAACAAACAAAACAAACAAACACCTACTGTATGCTGTGTGCCGAGGCCTAGCACTGCCATTAAAGTTATTATAATGGATTAATTTAATTAGAGAACTTGACTTTAAGTGACTTACTTTATAACTTCTTGAAAAATAGCTCCTTAAAAAAAATGTATCTTCTTTTTTGCAGCCATCCTCACTTGCGTTTGACTCCCACATGTAACCTACGCTGTACTTGAGTCTTGCACAGTAAGTCTTGCATAGGAATGGAGATCAGGGTTGCCAGGTGCAGCTAAATCAATAAATAAATACATAAAACTGTCTAAAACCTGCCAAAGAAGCTGAAGCCCAAAATCTAAGGTGTCACATTCAAACTATAAAATAAAGAACTTCCAGTGTTGCACCTTAAATCTCCTGCCAATCTTATATTCTTATATTCTTTTTATGAATTTTGTTTTTGTGTTATTATTTGTTATCTTTGTTTAAATATTATAATCTTATTATATTTTACAGTAATTCAATAATAATTTAAAATAATTACACACTGGCCGTAAGGGTTATGGGGAGGCAGGACTTAAGCAGAGAACATGTTTAACCTTTTCCGCACCTCAACGTTAATGAAGTGTTTGCAGATCGGGTTTGTTTGTTGTTTTATTTATTGTTTTTTTTTTTTTTTGGAGGGGATTAAATTATTGGTGGCACAGTTTAAAAATTGCTGGATATTGGTGAGGACACATAACTTCCATCCATGCTAATTCTATTCCCTTGCTAAAAACTAAGTGAGACCATCTTAAAAGGACTAAGTCATAGATTACTGATTGTTTTTTGGAGGTTTAGTCAAACCTACTGCTGAAACACAAGTTAAGCAAACTCATAAACTTTAGTAAATGAGCAACAGTTGAATGATTTTATAAGGATTTTAGTCTGTGTCAAATCCATTGAATTTGATTATTATTTTCCCCCATCTGTAAGTTAGGACTTCTATGACAATGCACCCCTATTTACATTTTAGGGCACTAATTAATGTGTCATTTTCCTCTGAGTGTCCAAATTGTAAAGTGGAATTCAAATGTGATTTTGAGGGCACTATAACCTCCCACAGTTCAGCGGTCATTTATAGTAAACATTGTAGCTCTGTACATGAAATGAATATGGACCAGAATGCAATTGTGAGTGTCATTACTAAGCAAAACAGGGGAACGAATGGAGCTGATGATGTTTGCTAAGCCACTAAGCCAGTGATAGTTACGAGCCACTGGACGCTGTGAAAGTCAGATGTTTTCCTGTAACATTAGTTCATTAATGGGAGGCTTATATTTGTAAGCAACATAATCAAGGATTATTCTATGAACCCAGCACAGAACTTTACTATCTTTAATTCAGAATTTATTTTGTGTGTATGCTTAATGCATGGCTCAGACACTTATGCATTTGTTTATGTGTTTATTTTCTGAAGTGTGTTGCTGATGAGGAAGTGTCTCTACTGTGTCTGTGTTTCTACTGCTACTAAATAATCTATCTCTATATGGTGCAATACTAATGAGAGCTAAATCAATAAATAAATACATAAAACTGTCTAAAACCTGCCAAAGAAGCTGAAGCCCAAAATCTAAGGTGTCACATTCAAACTATAAAATAAAGAACTAAAATAAAGAAGAGAGGGTAGGGATCCATTTTAGACCCAGCCTAACACTTCTAACCAATTAATGGAACTTGAACTTGTGAGATACTGTTTCTTGGCAAGCAGACAGTTAGATTGTTACACCACTCTAGAACTTTAAGACTATTTACATTTCTGTGTCCTGCAGTGAACAGAACAATAACATTACTCAGAACTGCATTTTATGTTGCAAAATTAGCTGCAGAGTGGCCCTAGGGTCTAACTGTCTGCTTAGGAAGTGTGAAGAGATCACAAGTTTGAATCCCAGCAAGTGCTTTGCGCTCTATTTCCTAAAGACCCTCAGTCTGGGGACATCATATGATAAGGACAGTCCTAACCTACACTTCCATAAACATTACAGAAACTGAGGGAGATGAGCACAGACTAAACATCTATTTCTATTTCTTTCTCCTTTCAGTACAGCAGATTTTTTTGGAGCCTTCTCATGTTCCTCCACACAATCCTGAGTTCTACAAGCAGTTCTTTTCACCTAGTATGAGATGATCAGTGTTCTTTACTTCTTCTACAAGTGGTCACAAACTTTTTATTCATTTGTATATGTTAACTTTCTAATTTTGCTTACTTTGCGTAGATTGGAGTGGACACTATTTAAGGTTTTCCACTATGCTGCGGTATTTACAGAAATGCTTCTTTAATGAACCATCCAAGTTTCTCCTGCCACAAGTAGTTCTTCAATAGCATCAACAACCTTTTAATAAACTTATTTTTAGAAGTGTAGGTGTAGTGTTAGTACATTCACAGTTTGATTGTACTTATCTCTTCCATTTCATATCCTGCCACCTCTTTCATCAGTGCCAGAGTAGTAAGAAACAACCATCTGCATGACTAAAAACATCTTTCGGTGTCTAGTGAGAGCCTGTGTTTTTGGTCAGGAGCCCAGACACAGAGAAAGAGAGAGAGGTGGGGGAGGGGGGTTAACAGTTGGGATGTACGGCTGATTTGAGTGGGCTTTTATTTGGAGGATGGTGTAGTGATTCACTTTGTCATGCAGTCCAACCAAGTGAACTGCTATGTCCTCCCTACAGCGACTTTCAGCACCATGGACAGGGACAGACCACTAACAACACAGGCTCACTAATACATGGGGTGTCAAAGCAAGAACAAGAGCGACAGCCTAATGAAAGCTTCTCAAAACAGTGCTATCAGATGCTATCCTCTGCTCATCAGCGGAATCGATAGACGGAAATGGCACTGTGATAACAGCTAATTTTGTTATGGCCTTTACAGGCCTGATATCCAGGACATTTGTGTTTGTCCTTCAGCTAAGACAACAAAACTACATTTAAATACTTTTATTTTCTAAATATATTTCAAACCTCTTCTCATTCATGACTGTTCACATCAGCTGAACTGTATCAGAGCTCACTCGGCCAGGGCTTTTGCTTCACTCGCAAAACACTTGCAGTCATGCAAGGCGTTTCACCTCTGTTGTTAAGATCAAAAGTGTCTGTACATTTCCCAGTGGAAAAAAGAATGAATTCAGCTTTGAAGATCCCTTATTTCAGCCTGTCAGCACAAACACCTCTCTTTCTTTTTTTCTTCTTTTTATATGCAGTATATACACTGTATGTATCTCACTCATTATTTTTTACTGTTTCTTTCTCCTTCTCTCTCTCTCTCTCTCTCTCTCTCTCTCTCTCTCTCTCCACCACACAGGAGCACAAAGCTGTGTGATCACTGTTAGATTATGGCTTTGTGGGAGTGGAGTCAAGCTTGTGTGAAATTGTCTAGAGACGCTGCAATTCTAAAGAGGATCGTCTCTCAGTGACTTTTTCTGCACACAGTTGACAGTAGGCTAACTATAGTCTGGGTGTGTATGCAGGGAAGGAGCACTGATGTTACTGATGAAGGAAATAAAGGAAACAAGTTATATTTAGACAGCAGAGGAAAAATCACAGAAACAACTGTAGATTTTTGATGGTTAAGAATCTGAAAGCACTGCTGCTCCTGTATGTCTAGATGGGACTGCTGGTTCTGTGTGTTTAGACGGGACTGCTGCTCCTGTATTTTTACACAGGAGTGCTGCTCCTGTATATTTAAACGGGACTGCTGCTCATGTATGTTTAGACAGGGATGCTGCTCATGTATGTTTAGACAGGGATGCTGCTCCTGTGTGTTTAGATAGGACTGCTGCTCATGTATGTTTAGACAGGACTGCTGCTCATTTATGTTTAGACAGGGTTGCTGCTCGTGTATGTTTAGATAGGACTGCTGCTCTTGTATACTTACACAGGACTGCTGCTCCTGTATGTTTACACAGGATTGCTGCTCTTGTATACTTACACAGGACTGCTGCTCCTGTATGTTTACACAGGATTGCTGGTCCTGTATGTTTAGACAGGACTACTGCATTTGAATGTTTAGACAGGACTGCTGCTCTTGTATACTTACACAGGACTGTTGCTCCTGTATGTTTAAATGGGACTGCTGCTCATGTATGTTTAGATAGGACTGCTGGTCCTGTATGTTTAGATAGGACTGCTGGTCCTGTATGTTTAGATAGGACTGCTGGTCCTGTATGTTTAGATAGGACTGCTGGTCCTTCACATAAAACTGTTATTAAGCCCTGCACATGTCTGCTAACATGCTGAAAGTAAGGTTCATCTCAAATGCAGCTCTGAGAGTGTTAATTCTAGTAGGTATTGGTATCTTAAAAAGACACCCCATTATTGGAATTGGGATTGAGTTAGCTTTAATGGTAGCCCTGAAGCTGGTAAAAGTCATTGAGTTTAATGGCCATTGAGAGCCATTAGGAAGACTCTTCTGGGGCTCGAACTGCAGCCATGCAGACACTCAGTGAGGAATGATCTCAGACGACCATATGTAGAGCTGAGCTCGCTCAACAGACTGGAAAAAGCTGAAGGATTTCTGGCAGGCAAAAGATGTGAGCCGTCCAATTTTGAGTAAATGCTGCGATTAGTTGCGCTCCGCAGCACATGAGACTTGGGGTCCAATGGCAACTGTTTTTAAAGATGTCAAAGAGTTCCTTATCTGTTGTGCTGCAGGTTTTGCTGTGCTGCAGAAGCCCACGCAGAGCTTTTTAGACATAAGAGATACTCTGAAGGAAATTGGCCTGCTTGAACTGAGTGCTTTTGAAAACTTACCCTTGGAGATAAGACTACTCATTTTGGAGAGCAGAAAAGAGAAAAATAACAATAGTAAGAACATGCTAGACCATAGAAAACACAGTTATCAGTGTCTAAATATCTTCTGTAAGGTATATACCAGTAAATGTATAGTGTTTATCTCATATTAAAAGATCTGTAAATCGTACAGTGGTACTGAGCTATTGTCTCTGCAGCTCTCCAGGCCCAGATGCAGTTTTTAAGATGCATTGGAAAGGTGATAATTTACTCTCAGTATGTGTTCATAAAGGTTTCTTTTCCATCTATAGCCAACAATTATGTTATTATCTTTAATAACACTATTTAGGCAGATTCATAAGTCAAAACATCATACCTGAAAAGAATGCAGTGACCTGTTAACTCTTGTCTGTATTTAAGGAAGTGGATTACAATGAATGAATGAATGACTGAATGAATGAATGAGTGAAAAAATAAATAATAAATTAATAAATAAATAGCTAATATTTACGTGCATAAAAAATATTTACAGTGTATGATGTAGTGCGTTTTACAACAAAGGATTTGTCACAAAGCAGCTTTACAGAATTCCAGGTCAAAGCCTCAATAGAGCAAGCCAGCAGGCAACAGTGACAAGGAAAAACTCTCTCAGACTAGAAGGAAGAAACCTTGAGAGAAACAAGGCTCAAGAGAGGAACCGATATGTTGACACCGGATAATACACTCATAGGCATAAAAAAAGTTGTAAAACAACAGAGAAGTATAAAATGTAATGTGAATGTAAATAAGTATTTATTTATGTGGGAATGGAAGTGTGAGCAGGGGCAGCTCAGGACATGGGGGAACCAAGTGAGAAAACATGGTGACCCCAGAAAATCTAATGAAGCACAAAGATAGTCTGCAGAGAAGGTGAGAACAAGACGCCTGTGTAAAGAGAAAAGATTTTAGTCAAGATTTAATATGTTGTTTGGGGACCAAATACATGAATAGTTCTGTAGTTTGGTGAGCCTACCATGCCTACCAGGGCTGGCTCTTTAATATGTCATCAAGGACATCCCATTTAACCTCCCCATCAAATTTGGTAGCTCTAATACTTACGGTTAAGTGTTTGTCTCACAATTAGGATTAGGGTTAAGGTTAAGAATATGGTTAGGGTTAGGTCAGGGTTAAGGCTAGGATTATGGTTAGGGTCAGAATAAAAGATAGAGTTAGGATTAGGGTTAAGGTTAAATCTAGGGTCAAGTGTTAAGGTTAAAATTAAAGCTTGGGTTAGGGTTAGGCTTAAGGTTAGGGTTTGGGAAATGGTAAGGCTGGCTCTTTAATTTGTCATCAAGAACATCCCATTTAACATCTTGATCAAATTTGGTAGCTCTAATACTTACGGTTAAGTGTTTGGCTCACAATTAGGGTTAGAGTTAGAATTAAAGCTAGGGTTAGGTTTAAGGTTAGGGTAAGGGTTAGAATTAAAGCTAGGGTTAGGTTTAAGGTTAGGGTTAGGGTTAGAATAAAAGATTGGGTTAGGGTTAGAATAAATGCTAGGATTAGGCTTAGGGTTAGGGTTAAGGCTAGGGTTAGAGTTAAGTCTCGGGTTAGGGTTAGGGTCAGAATTAGAGTTGGGGGGCTTTGTAAGAGAATGCTTGTCCCCTTGCAGTGTTCTTTCTAAATCGAGGGATGAGTAAATCAGACTTTATCAAAAAAGCTTTAAATTATACCATATAATGTAAAATTATGTTTAATGTAATGGGTAACAAGCAGCTCACTGTTTTTATGTAAAGCCTATGTAATTTCTCCTAAACCTACACTTCAACCACAACCTAAATTTAACCTAACCTTAACTATAACCATAAACTAAACTATCCAAATCTTTACCTAACATTTACCCAAGCTTAACCCTAACCCTAACCTATGCTTAACCTAAACCTAACATTAACCTAACCATTAAGTTAATGGTTTGAAAAAGGATAATGGTTAGGTTAATGTTAGGTTTAGGTTAAGCATAGGTTAGGGTTAGGGTTAAGCTACATTAAGTAACATTAATGTTATTATTGTGAATTTTGCTCTATGAATTATTTCTAAATTGTATTTATTCAATATAATTTTTTTTGACAAATTTGTCCTTACAAACAGATATTGACCTTCAGACATTGGGACAAAATTGAAAAGTGTAGGTCAAGAAATAAACATAATATTAATCTCGACTAGTGTCAACAAAACTGCATTCAGTTGGAAGAAAGAAACACTACTACCCATTACACTACAATCCTCCTACAAGAGCTTTCATGTGATGTTTAATGCATTGACTAATTAATTATGAGCTCTCTATGAATGACACAGTAAACAAGCAAATTTCTGTTCATTGTACATCTAAGCTGCCTAATGCATAATTTACTATCAGAGCTATAGCCTATGCTGTTTTGCTTTCCAGTTTTTATGACACCAGCAATGCATAGTAAAAGAAAATGTGTGAAAGATCCTGACAAGCTCTTCTCCTCTCAGAACTACATTATATTTCTGCTTTTTTCTAATCTTTTTTTTTTTTTTTGCAGTATGCTGTAAGTTTTGTGTAACTACTGAATTAAACAACATTTTAAGAATGCTACACTGGCCTCGTCCACCACTTTCAATCTGGACCCCCGACATGTTGCTAATTGTCAGATTACAAATTATTCATTGCGTTATTTAATGTATTATGCATCAATGTGCTGCCCCAACAGAGAGTGAATCTAGATGAGGGTGTTTTTCCTCCATCTTGCAGACAGAGCTGACAGCTTGAGGAAGGTGGAAAACTGAGATAAGTGCTTGTAGATGTGCCATCTCCGTACATCAGGCTTACTCAGAGAGACAACGTGTGTTACCTGCTTTTCCGGCAAACTCAGGTTAAAAACTTTTCTCATGTGTGCAGCATTTTATAAAAACTTTGCAGTGAGATGTTTTGACATAATCCCTGCAAACAAACATACATAAACATAAACCCATAGAAGTAAACATTCTTAAACCAAATCCCATACTTCTGGATTCTGAATCAGAAAAATGATACATGTTCAATACTATTGGAAACTGAGGCGCCTCTGAGTAGACAGAAAGAGTACAGATGGGATTATTCGCACTCCAAAATACATGACATTCTGAGAAAATCATTTGACACAAGCTTGAAATTGAAATTATTTTGTAATGTGGCCCAGGCAGTGAACACAAGACTTGGACCTCCAAGGAGTAATGAGGGAAGTCATTAATGGTGGAGCTGCAGACTACAAATTAAACAAAGGTAGGCAAGATAATAAAGAGACAGGGCAAGGATGTAAACTGAAACACTACAACAAAGGCTTGGTAATATTCCAGGCTAATCTGTTATTATAAAAAATATCACATTTTAAGATATGAAGGACATTATGAACTTGGATTGTAAGTCACATTCATTAACGCACTCACCTATTCACTCCTTCACAAAGTCACTGACTCAAGTTAAGCAGGCTGAAGATGTTCCTTGAGGGGGCACTATTGATATCCATATACTTTATAACATATTCAAAAATCACAGGACATTCGTCAACAAATATTCAAAAGTTAAAACCTTAAACTTTAAAAGTGTTAAACATCTTTTGTTCCTAGTATTTACAGACATGCAGCACATTAAGAAATGCCTTACAAGGCTAAGCAACAGCTACTTCAGGAGAATATGGAAGAGGCAGAAAAAGAAAGACATGTATTATTGGTATCCATCTAGATTTGGTTGCTCCACATCAATGACACTGTGAGTCTTTTGGACAGTGTTTATTTATAGTTTTAATGGAAAATTCTTTAGATATCTTAGGACCAATTCTAGGTTAACTGGATGTGAACATCAATTTTCTGGGCAAAGCAGGGAATCACAAAACTGGTGGCTGGCGTTCTATTGCCTGACACGAGTGTTCATGCCAATAAACAAGTGTTAAACTGGCCATCACTTTTTCTACTACATTAAATCCACATTATGGGGTGTGTGTGTGTGTGTGTGTGTGTGTGTGTGTGTGTGTGTGTGTGTGTGTGGACAGACAGAAAACCAAAATGAAAGCAGTTCTCCATCTGCTTCCTCTTTATGTGATCCATCATTCAGCACAGTCATCACTGAATTAATTGAGCCTTTTGACGACTGCTATCTTAACTCTGGCAGCAAACTGCTGACTCTCTAACACTACTAATTAGTCTTCTGTAGATGCAGTGAAGGCTGGATCTTCTCCATTCCAGTTTTCAGGGTCACTCAGTGCCACTCATTTCCAGCTTTCTGAAGCTCTGAAAAACCTCAAGAACCTAACAGCCTTTCACTGATTTATTCCATTATATATTTGGTGCATCCAAACTCAAGAACTATACATTATATGCTTATTTGCAAGAGCACAACGGACTATTTTCCAGTCATATTTACTGCAGCACTTGGAGTGTGGAATGGTTTCGGCAAACTGATTTGATAATAAATATTATAGAAGCTCTCTTTGTAGCTTATTTCACCTCAGTGTTACAGTTATTAAGCATTTGGTCAATAACAGCTAACTACTTGTTCAATAATCATGAATAATATGGTGAGCAAAATCAAAATGAATATCATGAATACCATGAATTCTATGAATACATGCCATGTAATACTCCAGACAGAGTACTACATGTCATATTTAATGTCAATGACCCAAATATATAGAGCAATATGAGAAAGGAAGGGCTGTTTGCTCCCTTTATTTGTTCACACAGTGCTTTAATTTCACATGTCTGAGAAAGGATAATACTCATACATACATACATAACAAAAACATGGTCAAATTCATTCTTATATCCTGTAATTGTTTTAATTTTAAATCTTGTTATTTTTTTCCATCTCAAATGAAAAGAAATTTGTGTAGCTTTGAATTGTCTGAAAAAAACAAACAAACAAACAAACAAAAAAAAAACACCACACAATATCTGGCATGATTGAATACAAATAAAAATATAAATCCTTTTTTTTTTTTGCAAATAAAAATGTCAAACTAATATAAAAATAAAAAAAGAAGAGCATATGTGTGTAGTGTTTTTTGTTTTTAATTATTATGTTCTCTTAATATTATCCCTAAATTACACTGCTTGGGCAAAAGAATACTAATAAAAATACAAAAAGAAGCAGTCTACCTCACTCAAAAAGTTTCCTCATCTGACACAAAATCCTTCCATGTGGAAACCCAATGATAAAATCATTTGAGTTATACTCCTGTTTGTGCAGGTGAGTGTCTTAGCAGATGTGCTACAAATTGTCTTCTCACCCACTGTATGTCTCTGCCATAGTGCTTAACCACAGGATGTAATGATGTATAGCCTTTCCCAAACCAGTCCCTTCCCATTAACACTCTGTGATGGAGTGTCACTCCACATGAAGTTTCACTTACGTTTGTGAAGTGTACTCCTAATGGGAAAGGAGAGAAGAGTGGCAATTTATGAGAAAACTTTGGGACCCCCTTGTCTCACACCAGACATTAGGATGAAGCTGTATTTACCATGGCTTTGGATAGATGTGTCATCATGTTCAGTGCTGGCACACTACCATTCACCATTCAAGGTAGGGATATAGCTTACACTAGAAAAAACATCTACAGCCTCCTGACAGATGAAACATTTCAGACACCTGCTTATTCTTTGTTTCTTCCAAAATTATGGCTATTAAATGTTTATAGTTTTTATAGCAGAATAGTTTATTCTGCTTTTGTTGGAGTAATAGTTTTTAATTGTCCAGGCAAGGCTTTATCTGCTAAAGAAAGTCCTATTCTACTGGCAGTACCTTTCTACTAGACAAGTTGGTTGTCCACAGACATCTACTGTAAGCAATAAAATAAACTTTGCTTTTGAGGAGTCAGTTGAAATTAGAGAGACATTTTCTAATTTTAGCTTCATCACACAGATTCTGTGCCTTTGCAAAAAGACCTTATATAATAATGCTCACCAAACATTATGTTTATGACCAAGAATGTATATCTGACTAAATAGTAAAGTAGAACTACCATTTGTATACTGCTTCCCTCATTCTGATAAACAGGCTGCTCTTCCATGGATGTTTTTTGTTAATCTGAATCCTTGCTCGTTATGAGTCAGAAGCTGTGTCTCAAAGCCTTGAATACAGACGATACAGTCATTACATCATTGGAGTCTGGTTTGTAGGACCCTTTCAATGCAGCAAAGAAATCAGCATGGCTGCAGTTCTAGAATTTAAGAGTCTAGCAGATCTGGTTTAATACTAACCACTGTTTTCAGAAGACTTGGAATAATTCAGAAAAAAAGGAATTGGTGTTCAGGCAGCACATTTAAAGCCTGCTTTATCCATTCCACAGCTACAAATCTAGCTGATGGTTTGAAGTCATACTACAAACATGAACATGATGCTACAACCACAACGGTTAACAGTTGGTGCGGTGCTTTGGAGGTTGAATACTTCCCCTCAGTGTTGATTCCTCCAGCATGCTTTGAAATTTGGCTGTAATTCAAAACTCAGTTAACTAATACATCACTTATTGTCTTTTAGCAATGCAGTGTAGTTTTTTAGCTCAGAGGGTACATTTGCCATTTTGCTATAGCTTAATGGTTTTCATTATGATGCTTTTGAAATCAAGGGTAATAAAAGAGTTTATCCTGCTTTGGTTGGAGTATCTGTCTCTGTTATATAGGGAAAGCTTAAATCTTCTGCCTTACAGTTTACTTATGCCCCCTTAAATAGGCAAGTGGTTTGTCATAAAGGAGTTAGAACCTCTGGAACTAATATTCTCCTCCATTTGCAATGTATAGGACAAACCTCCCTTTTGTTGTTTCTATGTGAAACAGCCTTTTCTCAAAACACATTCCAAGAAGGCCCTTTTTCTAAGCTCATTCTAGGATATGTGGATTTCCCAATACTGGACTAATAAAAGATTATTTTTCACCTTTAACTTTATCTTTTGTTTTACAGAATATACTTCAACTGTGTGCCCCCACGTCCTACACAATGTTTATTTCCACAGAATCAGTCTACTGTTATGGTGTACCAAATATGACATTTTGGACACAGCTCAAACAGCTCTGCCACAGGTCGACTGCACTCGAGTTCCCGCATTCAGAGTGCTGCCACAGTTGCTATGACAACGCAAATAAAAGCAATTAGGGGTGATTTAAGAAGAAAAAGATGATGAGTTGTAATTTTCACATGGCCCTTGGAGCTGTGTGAGTTCCAGGTGCTAATGTGCTCCTTTATCCTTTCCCAATCTCATTGTGCGCGATTGCAATACACCAAGAGAAAACGCTGACAAAGGAGTACAATTTTCCGTTTAGACTGTTATGTTCTAGTGCCAAAAAAAAAAAAAAAAAAAAAAAAAAGACTGCTAATGGAGGATTAATGTGGATGTGCATAAATAATGCTGACTGACAAGTCAGGACTTTTGACTAACCAAGGGAGCAGCTTTGTTAGTATGGCCATGCCAAAACTGGCTCGAGTAAAGCGAAAACATTGGGATATTTGACAGGCTTTACTTCTTTGGTTCACCCTGACTGAAGCTTCCTGACAGAACTTCTAATTAGTTGAGGGAAACACTACAAAGATTTAACTGCATGCTACTTTTTAGACTCCAACACCCCCGACTAATGCAGAGGAGTCAGTTCTGAGTCACTGCAGGCGCTAAAAGCATTTTTTTAAATGTATAATGGAACAGACAGCAAAAAATTCAATTTCTAAGAGGTAAGAATTTGTCTGAAAACTGTAAGTACAGTCCAAAGGAAAGCCTTTTCATTCCCATCATAGATAAAGTGTATCTTTTTCCTGCAACTTACCAGCATGGGGGAGTGAACTGAAATAATTTTATTTAAGTGGAGATGGTTGAATGGAACAGCCTGGGCAGAACAACTTGAATAACAGGAGAAAGCCTATGCACAGTAACCATTTCTCTGTTTAGAGAATAACTCTGTGCTCTGGGACTGTTTTGATCATGTGGACTGGGAGATGTTCTGTGACTCCAACCCACTATCCGTCTCTGTAGCTGATGTGATGTCTGTAAACTTCAGAAAGACCAAGGAGCTAACAGTGGACTTCAGGAAGCAGAAGAGAGAGCACTCCCTTGTCTCTGTCAATTTGACCACATTGGAGAGGGTCAGTAGAATCAGGTTCCTTGGTATTTACATATCTGAGAAGGTTACATGGTCAGAACACATCACACAGGTGGTGAAGGCATAACAGCACCTCCTCAAGATGTTCTTCACCTGCACATTGGAGATCATCCTGACGGGATGCATCACCACCTGGTATGGGAAATACACTGCAATCGAGGGGGAAATTCTGCAGAGGGTCATGTGTATCACCCAGCACATCACAGGGGTTCTGTCAAGGTGCATTATAAAGGACTCCACCCATCCAAAATACTGCCTGTTCTCAATGCTACCTATTGGTTGGAGGCACAGAAGCATGAGGAATAGAACCAGCCATTTGAGACAACTTCTTCCCCCAGGCCACAAGGCTGCTAAACAGGCAGTAGCACAGTGTTCCAGTCCACAGCCGATCACAACTCATCTCACCTACTTCATCACACTATCACACCTCCACACAAACTCTTTTGGCATCTGCACTTTACTCACTACTGGAGCAGTACCAGCTGCTCAGTTACATTACACCCACCAAAGACTGTCTCCCACTGACCTTCTCCCACTCCCGCTACATTGAATTTCACACTCAGTGCACATGTAAACATAATGCAGACATCTATATTACAGTTTCTATATACATGGAACTTCTACAGTGCAATACTCTGTTTCAGTGCATTAATTTACAGGATTTGGACAATGAAGCTGAAACACCTGATTTTAGACCACAATCATTTATTAGTATGGTGTACTAGGACCTCCTTTTGCAGCCAATACAGTGTCAATTCGTCTTGGGAATGACATTTTTTGGATACAATCCAGGTTAGCACCCGAACACCCATTTCAGACAGCTTCCTCTTGCGTCCACAGTTAATCCTGTTGGATGTGGTTGGTCCTTCTTGGTGGTGCTGACATTACCCTGGATACCGTGGCTCTTGATACATCACAAAGACTTGCTGTCTTGGTCACAGATGCCCCAGCAAGACGTGCACCAACAATTTGTCCTCTTTGAACTGTTTTGAATGTTGTGTGCACAGCAATATTTTGAGCAAAACTGTGCTCTTACCTGCTAATTGAACCTTCACACTCTGCTCTTACTGGTGCAATGTGCAATTAATGAAAATTGGCCACCAGGCTGTCCAATTTAGCCATGAAACCTCCCACACTAAAATGACAGTCATTTCATTGTCCAACCCCTGTATGCATTTTTATTGTTATTCTTCTTCTTATATTTATTTATACATTTGTTTTACTGCTGCAAGGGACTTGCACTTGCACACATTTTTCACTCAGCCTTATACCTGGGTAATGTGATGAGACATGAACTTGATTTTGAATTCAGAAGAACTAGGCTTATATGTGGAAGATGTCTAGCAGTCAATCTGTGTCAAATCTTTCTTGTTAAAAGCTTGAAAACATGAGGAATGATGAGATACATTTAACATTGCAAAAAGTGAAATCAGTCATTCTAAATATGAAAGTATAAGAAAATTCTTCAGAGCACTTGACAGTGGTCCAAATAAAAAACAAAACAAAAAAACAACCCAAATGTCCTATATTATTAGTATTATGCCTTCACATGACTTATTCTGAAATTTAAACACTGTGAGCAAAGAAAAATGGAACCTCCATGTGAATGAACTTATCTCTGACTCATTTTCTTCTCTAACCACTGTTTCCTGAGTGTTCCCTGTATGTGTCATTCACTTGAGCTGCATTGCTCATCATAATGCTCAGATCTGATTGGCTTAGTAACATCGCATGTGAAATTTACAGCATTTGATTGGTCTGTGAGTTTCCTGGGTTGCTATGTGTATGGTAAATGCTGGCGATATTACACCTATTAAAATATACAATCAGACGATGCCTGCAGTCAGACCTGGGCTGTAGTCAATTAGTGACCTCTGAAAAAAAAAAGAACAACATTTGTAAAAGGTGTGAATGTGAAGAATCTTTCAAATCAGTAAAAACCCTTTATGACTTCTCAGAGGACTTGTTTCAAAAAAGGGATACCATCATTGTGGAATGAGACAACTTCTGAACACACTCAAACACAAACCTTCCTAAAATGGTCTTAATTTAGATGGACATCCTGTGGGGGAAAAAAACAATGGTATAGAACTATGGCAGTTTTGGATACCAAACAGGCAGACCAGCTTATGCAGAAGGATGCCAGGGGATGCCAGCACACATCTTTATATTTACTTCTAAAATTAAGCTAAATCACTAAATTCTCAATCCATGCAGATGTTTTCCATCAGGTTTATCATTATTTTAATGATGATCTTCTAGTCCTCCATTATAAACCCAGCCTCTATAGCTTGAATGAGCTTTTCAGTTTTTTTTCAGGCCTTCTGTTGTCTACTGCTCTACTGTTGCTTCTTCTGGCTCTGTGCTCCATTTTTAAAGTGGCCACACTGCCTCTGGCTAATCATCTCCAGCTGATCCTAATCAGCTCAGGCACCTGATAGAGGGAGCTGGAGAGAAAGGTCTCTCTACCTCCGATTCACCTGCACTGCTTGGAAGTGCTGCTGCCAGGATGGTATGCAAGGTGTAGGTTGTTGTCTGTGCCGCAGACCTGGAGGCGAGGCTCAAGGGACAGCGCTCAAAGACATTTTGGCATTTTCCCACTCAGCACTCAGTGTTGCCAACTTCCAAGCCTGGCTCACCTCGCTGGTCTCTTCTCTGCTTGCTGGTCTTTTGGTCCTGCTAGTTGCTCTGGGGCCATGTCAGCTTCTTTGCACATCCATTCACTGCTCTCTTGGCCCCATTTGTCAGTTTCTCAGCCCTGCTCACTGCTTGGAGGCATGTTGTTGGCTTTCCAGGCTCTCTCAGTGTTCTCTTTACCCTCATCACCAGTCTGTTGGTGCCACTCACGTGCCTCATTCACTAACAGTGCTTTAGAAAAAATTTCATTTTACAGATTTTCTTTTCCACTTATTCAGATTCTTATTGGGATTTGTTCAGTTGATGAAGACAGTGTGATCCATCATTTTGCGAGCAGAGCTGTGAACTGTTCTGTGGATTAAAACACATCATGAATCTCACATAGACTTTTGTTAGGACTTTTATCAATAACAAATTCAATAAGATTCTTATGAAGATAATGATGGGGTTAGCCCAGCCATTTGCTGCTTCTTAGCTCTTGGGAGTCTCCATAAACACAAGTTTTGCACAAATACAAACAAAAGGTTATTTGAAGAACAGTTCCTGGGCAACAAAAAGGCATAGCTTTAAAGAAGCTACAGACCTTTATTCTAAACAAGCTGAAGTACACCTTGATTAATTGGTGTCTGTCTTCAGACAGTTGAAGTGTGCTCCTGCTTTTTTGGATACCAAACCTGCAGCCACACCAACACTTCATGGATAGTCTAGACATCCCTGTTTTTGGTGGATTATAGTTTAAGGGTTTAGGGTTTTCATTGTCACTTTTGCTGTGTGCATAACATTAAATGCTTAGTCCAGACACAAAGCTGATTGTAGAAAAGCACATTAAACAGAAAAGTTTGTGGAAAACATGATTAGTTACTCAATTTATGTCTGTAGGCAAACACAAAATCTACACATTCAAATCTGCACACACAATCCTCTCTTTTTTATTACCAAATGCCGATAGAAAAGATAAGTAGCTTAATGCATGATCATATGCTTTTCTGTTGAGCTGGATTGATGAACACAAGCTGAGGCGTGCAGTCTGCACATGCGGATTTGTTTCTTAGACCTCCTTGTCTAATCTGAACCACTCGCCTGCCTTCCAAACAAACACTTGCCTCTTCCCTCAACCATGGCAATAACAAGAGCTGACAGCTGAGGCGTACTGGCAAAATTAATATGAAAGGAAAAGAGTTCTTTTTTTGTTTCACTCCACACCGCTTTGTGTTATAATGATGGTAATGGCCCCATTGCTTCCTGTTCCGAGACCTCCTGCCTCTCTGTCTGCCTTTCAAAAGGTGAAAAGCTTTTAAGGTATAATGGGAACGCAAATGTTACCTCCTGGCACTGGAGAATTAGCCATGCCCTGTCACCTTTAACCACTAGCCAGGGGAAAAAACATCATTGACTGAAGGGTTTATGGGGGCATCGTGACTCAGTGATGAATATAAGCTGGATCCATTTTTCATCTATTTATGTATCTTTCTTGACCCAACTGTTTTTCTTTTCTTTTTTTTTTCTTTTAATAGGTGCTGAATGAAACTACACAACACTACGGGACAAATAGGTGAATGTTGGCATAGGTATACCTATGGCTATTTCTATTAACCAAGATTAGAAATGGTTCTTGTAGTCATATTAAGGGAGATCATCAAGGTCATCTTGTTTAAGTTGCTTTACCATTTGCACTGATCCACTTGCGATGCTCCTGTGTTATGAGTGGATGAATGGATATTGAAATATCCTTCATGCTATGATGGACAGAGTGGGTGGGAGGCTGTTGTTTACTCTTTAAATCCCAAGAGAAAACTTTAGAAGTCAAATTAAACTAAACATTCAGATTCTAACTTTTTTTTCAGTTCTGCAAATAAAAACATACCCTGTAAGAAGAAAATGTACTGTGATATAGTTTTGTTCTACCTTCTGTTGACATTAAAGGTAGAGGAAAATTAAATGCAATGGACTGTGGTACAGTTATGTCCCCATAACCCATTAGGTGCTGTGAATTTTATTGCACCCTAAGGATCACTCATCCATAAATACATTCAAAGCAATGCAAACTGAAATGTTACTAGGTTATACCAGTGCAAAAACAGAAACCACCAGTGGTTCTGGGGAATGTAGAGGGTTAACTAAAGGTAATAAAAACCACACACAATGGGACAAACATTTTAGAACACCTACAGTTTAATAACCTTAATCAACTGGTGCTTTAACATAGTTTACTTTAGTTTAGTTTATTGATTTTATGTTTATCTTAGTTTATTCTAGTTTATTCATGTTATACACCAAGCCTGGGTATTTTGTATTTAATATGTCATATGGTTTTAGAAGTGGTGCAAAGTCCAGTGACCTCATAGCTAAGCAGGAAACTGAGGGCATTTGTGGGGTGAAAAAACAACAAGGAACTGAAAAATAATGTAAATTGTGGCTTTATTATAGAAATATCAAAATGCCATATTTTGTAAACAAGTCATTAGTTAAGATCTTACAGCTGGTCTGTAGCAATCGAAGTAAATTATGCTTTGATGCAAACGCAGTGCTGAAATAGACTTGTTACTGCACCGTCTACCATAGTATTTAGACAAAGTGCATGACTGGATTACTTTTCATTAAATCTAGAAAAAACATTTAGACAGATTGAGCATTCTGATAAAAGTGTTGGTCTTTCCTGTACAGAAATTATTAGTGTCATGAATTACACCTTCCTACACCATCTAAAGACTCTGGGAAACTGAAGAAAACTGAAGAGGTCTGATAGAGGATGAGCTCTGACAGATTCAGATTCTGCGAGTCAGCAGCTTGTGTGAAAGGCAACTCACATGACAACACCATTTTCCTTGGTGGCCAAAAGGTTTTGGTCTCATCTGACCAGAGCACTTTCCTCCATACATTTGGAGAGTCTCCAACATTTCATTTGGCAAACTCAAAAAGAGCAATTAGCTTCATTATCATAAAAGTCCATTTAGCTTAATGTTTGTGTCACATTCCAATATTCAGTTTATATTTACTCTTATGGTAAAAATTGAGACGTTAAATGGCGCCTACTTAAACTGAAATGTCTCAGCCTGGACTGACCTTCTCAGTCATCCACAACAAAGACGTTCCAGTCTAATTTTACACAACACAAATACATTCATTCAGCTTAGAGTTTATGTAGACTTTCACTTTGTCTCGTCCTTGTCCTTTCTCAGCCAAATGCTTGAGAATCTTCTCATCTCTGAAGGGGAAAATTAAAGTGTCTCCCCAGACTTTGTCCAAAGGGTAGAGTCAAAGATGCCCAGTCTCAGCAGAACTGTGGCCAGCATTTGTATGAGCCAGAGGACAGGGACACTCTGAAGGCTGGTCCAGAGACTGTAATAAAGGCCAGCCAGCCTGGGCACTCGTTCATCCTGCAGAGAAGAGCTGCAGTGTGGCCTGTGGCTTTGTGTGATGGCCACTTCTGCCTGTCGAGGGTACCTGAGAGGAGTGAAGCTTTCATAGTAAACTCTCGAGACTAGTTTAGCTTAATGCTCATTAGTAAGGGTGCTGGACCATGAAAATTCCACCGGATACTTTTGGGGAATGCATTTGTTCACTTTAAACAAAGAGCTTAAAATCCATCCAGTGTTCAAATAGCACCAACAATGTAATAAAACAAGGTATACAATCAAAATGATCTAAATAAATTTAATGTTGCTCACTAGTCCTGTATAACACCATGCATGAATAATAGCATCTGCTCTAACAAACCTGACAGTTTCTTTGAGTGATGCTACATTTGGTTCTATAAAGAACTTTTCAATAGATGATTATTTAAGAAGAAATCTCTGGAGGAAGATTAATGTTTAGGGGAAGCAAAAGAGTCTCCAAAATTTTGGCACACTTACAGTATGTTTGAGACTGCTTTTCAACCATGGTTCTTGAGGCATCTTGGCCTTCACATTTAAGTAGATTCTCTGCTTTAACACAACTCCTGCAACTATGAATATAGGGCTTGACAATATGTCGAAATTTATATCTATATCAGGATATATAGGATTGGTTCCCTAATCTCCAGGCCAGTCCATTATTGCATATTTGCATTCAGCTAAAATATATTGGGATATGCTTTTTTTTGTCCATATCAGCAAGGCCTATCTGAAAGGGTTTGTTAATGAGCTGATTATTTAAATCAGGTGTGTTAGGAGCAGTGAAAGTACTAAATGTGCCTGGCAGGAACAGTACCTCCAGGACTGGTGTATAAAATTACTAACTGTACCTTGTGTATCAGATTCTTTATCCATTGTTCCAAGAATCATTTGAAGCACCTTTATTTAAAAACAAACAATCAAACAAACAAAAAACAATAGTGCTGGAGCAAAGTGTAGGTCCAGCCCCATGGACAGGGACATGCAAAAGGGCAGTGGCAGTGCATGCAGCAGCAGACACATCCTCCTGCCACATGGTAAACATCTGAATAAAGCCCAGAGCTGCAAAGGAATGGGGTAGGAAAATGATTACTTTAATGAGCTCAGTTGTTAAAGTTGAAATCCTCAACCATTAAATCCAACTCAATGAAAAATTGCAACTGGAGTGATTTCTGCTAACAGACATTCTTAAACTGGTACGATCTATTCATTGATTGAACAGCAAGTGGTTTTCAACCATACATTTTCTTATTGTTCCTGGTCAAGATCACATTGGGTACCCAGAATCACCTGCTACAGAGAAGACATACCCCAAACAGAATACATCTCCACCACATAGTCTTTCACTCACATCTAGATGCAATTTAGCACAGTCAATTGATCATGTGTGTTTTTGTGAGGAAACCAGAATACATACAGGAAACCCACACAAACACAGGGAGAACACAAGTTCTGTCCATATTTCAATGCATAGTTTCATAAAGGCACATGGTTAAGGTGCATATGACAGGTGTACATAATAAATAGCCTAATGAGTGTAAAAACATCATACTCAATATAGATCTCAAATCCACTCTCATCTGTAACTGAGTTCACAACAGAACACTAAGGGATTTGGTTGCACTTTCAAGTCAAAACCGGAATTACTTAAGCAGATCTTGATTATTTCATTTAGGGCACTCATGCATTATTTATGACCTTAGTTATTAATTACATTCATGGTTCACTTATAATGTATGCCACCAGATTCCATAAGGAATTTTCCTGGTGCTCACCCAATGAAACAATAAGGAAACGGGATTTCTTGAAAGGACACAAGGAAACCACTAAAATATAACCAGCTTCCGTCATGGACATTAATTTGATTACAATTGTTACTCCAAAGACTTGTTTATGATAATGCTGTTCCCTTCAACTGGGTGATATAATCTAATCCCAGTGGACTGCGTTCATGTTTGGCTCTGGATTTTGATTGCATTAACACACATTGTATTCAGCTCTCAGTAGGATAAATGAGTCTGAGGAAGCATTTTGCTAAGTATTACAAGTAAGCAGCAATTACAGATAATAATGATGAATAAATAGCATTGCCAGAGGGGTTTATGTAATTGCTCTGATGAACAAAGAAACACACTGAAAGGATGTCAGAGTTGTAACAGGCAGAGGTAAAGCACATATTGGTGTGCAGTGAAGCCTAGTTTTCAGGAAGTGCTGACAGCTTCATGTTTGTAAAGCATAACATGTAATATAGATACAATGACTAGAACAGGCTCTTATAATTTATTCATTAGCTGTGTTAAAGGCCAGATGTAAAGAATTTATGCTTTTTGTTGCTGACCAGGATATCTGTCATAACAAAACATATCCAAGGGCTCTAAAATGATGAAGAATAAGTGTTTGTACAATAAGTGTTACTTTAAGAAATATTATGTAACTATTTTACCTTAACCTTTAGAATCCTTGGCCAATTTTGTGGGATGTTTTCATGGTTTATCATAGACAGAAAGTTATATAAGTAGGTAATAATAATGATATACTGATATACATATACATTTTATAATTGTTGATAGAAGACAGTCACATATGCCATTCCATACTGTTATTTTCAGGAGATCCTAGGCTAATCAAATTTGTCTTCATTTGACAAGTACATTAAAAAAAATTACATTTAAACATTTGTATGAATTTATATATTTGTAGGAATTTGACCATGTTTTGGTTAAAAATCTACTTGCACTTAAAATTTCTTTTGGCTTACATGGACAAAAATAAATTACATCTCAGAAATCCTATTCGGAGTTGATCATTCAGAGTGTGTTTGAGCTGGAAATGCAATACATTTGATGATTTATTTGTAATAATTAGATTGACAAGGGTATTTATAATAATACATTAAAAATACCTGTAGTCCAAATAAAATAAAAATCAATGTGAATGTCCTTTTTGTGTCAGCCAAGAAAAAGAGCAAACAGCACCACCTTCACACTTTCCTCTATAAACCAATATCTGAGTCAGTGACCTCATCAGCTCCACCCAGACGTGCTGATCAGTAGAGTCTGCATGCAGGTTGAGTGTAAACATATGGACAGAGCAGTAAACGAGCAGTTGAAGACTCCTTTAAGCTGGAATTTAATTCCCAGTTAGTTTAGCTGTTTTCTGAGCTGGATGAATCATTGATAATCCATTAAACAATGATGAAATCACAATGGTTAGTGTGTTGTGTGTGTATCACGTCTGTAGGTCACTCTGATCCTGAACTATCAAGTCTAGAATATGGCATGTAACTGCCCGTAAAGTGTTGATCACTGGTTCTATGAGGTAAAATAACAGTTTTCCAATCATGTTGATGTCACTGCCGCTGCAGGCTGAAAACACTGCTACTGCACTATGGAACTTTGGTGGAGCTGCACGAATCCTCTTATGAGAACCAGGTAATGCCTAGCGACCTGAGTCAAAATTGTGTGAATTCCCCTGCCTTGTTAGTCAACATTGATATCAACATGGATTTCACATCCAATGTCTTGGTTTATGTATATTTTTGCTTGTCAACAAATCTGCACAGTTGTTGAGGCCCATCCCTTAAGCCCACCCTTGAAGTGCACACTTTGATGAAGTTGTTGATTGGCAGGTAAAAGGGTTGTGTTCAAGGCATTTGTGAGTTTAGAGCAGAACCGGGACACATTTTGCTTCACATAACTGTATACAACACTGCTGTTTAAATCTGAAATACTGTAGTTGCCACATTGCTGGGTTTTACAATTGCTGCTGTTTTTGCTGTGCTGCTATGGAAAAGAATTATTTCAAGGGTAAAGTAGTATTAAGTAGTTGTATTTTGCAGTATTTTTGTCCTAACTTCAGAATTTTCAGATGCATGACTTGTCATAGGATCACATTGTAAAATGGGTAATTGCCTTCATGAAAAGGTGATCTGATATCTGTTTACAAAAGGGGCAAATTAGGTGTTTATATGGAGTGATTGTTGGGAATTATTAATGAAATTGGAGACCCAGGCATGCACACTGGATTCGGCAAGCACAAATCAAGGGTACAAAAGTGCAAGTGTGAGTAATGGGACTCTCTCTCTCTCTCTCTCTCTCTCTCTCTCTCTCTCTCTCTCTCTCTCTCCCTCTCTCTCTCTCTCTCTCTCTCTCTCTCTGTCTCTCTCTCTCTCCTAGCACTTCAGGAAACAACTTTTTTGAATCTTATGATTAACATTGAATAAATATTCTAAAGCTTTAACACTAGAATAACAAAGTTATGTAGTTATGGGCATGAGAACTGAAAGGTTTAGAGCAACATATCTGCCGGCCACGCAGAAGCAACATATCTACTTGCTGACGTTGAAGGCTGTACTGTTTTGTAGGATCTTTCGAAAGTGGCTGAGAAGTGCAGAGGGCACAGTGACATGCTCGTGCAGCCTGCTTGGGCTATCTCAAAAGAGCATGACTGAACACTAAAGAGAAGTCTTTTTATACCACCAGGACTAGCAAGGTGTGCTTTGCTGCAGCCTTCTGTTTGACATGACTATAGAATGTAGTAAGAGAACTTTCTGAAAGATTAACCGGCAGGTGGTGTCCTGTGGGTGTTGAGCAGCATTCATAAAGAGATTTGCTGTCCATTACAAGACCTAAATGATTTTCAGTGAGACAAACTGTACTACACTCTTAAAAAGCAAATGAATTGTTCATATACAGAACCATGACATTTAAAAGAAAGAAGAAGATACTTTCACCTTTCAATGTCTTATTGTCTTTACATTACTGGGAAACCTTTCTAGATGGTTCTATGCTGCATGATGTAGGCTAAACTACAAGATTGCTCACAAGCACAAATAGTTTGCAGTATGACATACATGAAGAATAATTTAATGTGCAACCCTGTATGGTCCAGATGGGTGGAGTTGTGGATGGCCACCATGTCCCAACAAGACTGCAATGTCAGCAAGGAGGTGGCAGAGTCATGTTTCAGGCTGGAATTATGGGTAGAGAGATGGCAGGCCCCTTTAGGGTTCCTGAAGGTGTGAAAATGACATTGGCAAAATATACAGAGTTTCTGACTGACCACTTTCTTCCATGGTACATAAAGAAGAACCATGCCTTCTGTAGTAAAATCATCTTCATGCATGACAATGCACCTTCGCAAGCTGCAAAGTATACCTATGTGTCATTGGCTGCTATGGGCATAAAAGGAGAGAAATCCTCCCCTGACCTCAACCTATAAAGAACCTTTGGAGTATCCTCAAGCAATGGATCTATGAGGGTGGGGGGCAGTTCACATCAAAACAGCAGTTCGGGGAGGCTATTCTGACACCCTGCAAAGAAATTCAAGCAGAAACTGTTCAAAAACTCACAAGTTCAATGGCTGCAAGAATTGTGAAGGTGATTTCAAAGAAGAGGTCCTTGGCCTGTTAAGATGTTTTTGATTGAAATAGGTTTTGATCTCAGTAAATGTGACCTCTTAATGCTGCAAATTCAACAGTGCTTTAATAATCATAATAATTTGGAATGCGGTTTATTTGTATGTGATTTGGACTCAGTTTGCTAACTTGATTACTCTTCTTTGCAGCCAATTGCACCAGCTGAACTTAAGTTAAATGGTTAGGAAATTAACAACTCAATATTATTACTCAGCATTATTATTCACTATTAATAATATGTTTTCAGTAATCTTTTGTTCCCGTTAGTTTCGACTATCTCTGCACAATTTGACCATATTTTATTAATGAAAAAATAATAATAAATATAATCACTTAGTAAAGCTTAATAAATAACTTGATAAATAAAAAGTTACAATTGTCTGTTTCATGCTACCTAGCATTAAAAATTGTGTATTCCAGGCTTGCTAGCATTACATACTGTGTAGTTCAGGACGTTGAAACCAAAGTGAAAGAAAATGTGTTTATTTGCCAATATAATCACAGCGAAACTGATCTTATGCCTGCACACAGCTGACTTATGTTCTTGAACAGCGACCCACTAACCCTGTAATGTAATATCACAGTGGTAGATGAACTTGTAGAAAATGTAAGACCTCAGTTTCTGTCTGTGTTCTGCTGTAAATCCGGAGGTCTGTGAACTTTTCTATCCTCAACTGAGCGAAAACTGAATAAAATTAAAAGTTGTCAAACTAACTTAGTAGTATAACCTGTCACATAGAATTCTTTGAGGTGTATTTTGCTTTTCTGCAAGTGTTTCCAGCACCTAAATGATTTTTTTTTTTTTTTTACAGTGGCGTTTGCACCTATTGTTAGGGAGGGAAGACGTGATATAAACTAGATATGCTGAAACTTGTTTGCTTGGTGTAATTGATTTTATTTTATTAGCTTGAAAAGCTTATAGTTTATGTTTAAACTTGGCTATTATAAAAAATTATGTTCAACTGGTGTGATTGGCTACAGGTGTGCATGAACTGAAAACAACAAAGGAAATGTGTTTTCATGGGCAGTGAAATAAACAGAGAGAATGAGTTACAACATTGTGCCATCAAAGTAAAGAAAACGTGATTACGAGTTCAAAATTGTGCCCTGAAATTGAGTAACTAATTGTAAAACAATCATTCAAATGAAAGGAAACATGAACATGAATCATGAATCATTCCCTCAAATTAATATATTTTTACCAAGGTCTACTTAATTTGCAGACCACTGGCAGCTCAATTGTTCCAAGCTTCTGTATTTAGTTTTTCCTTATACAATCACCATCTACGCATTCAAGACATCTAGCAGCCAAACCCATGAAATGACTGATGCAAATCAATACGTCATACAGCTAGGTCTAACTCTCATTCAATTGGTGATGTAGTTACATTCTGTCTGACATTGTTTTCTTTCTTTGTTCCTATCATGCCATGCTGGCTGTGAGTCACTGCAATCAATGCAAAAGAAAACACTGCAACGCAGACGCCCAGAATGCTGATGATGTTTTTATGAAGACAGATGTGAAAATTGCTATTGGCAACCCTCTAACTTTGTTGTTCTATAACAAGTCTAGAATATATAAACATGCAGCATGGCTGTCATAATTTTCTTACAGAAAACTCTGACAGCATGTTTATGTTGTGTTGCTACTTTGTAGCATTAACTTGCACTAATAGTATTAGTACTATTAGCACAACATTATGGATGAACAATTCTATTTTTAAGCCATTACTGTGAAATGTAACAGAGGTCAAATTGTCAGGGATTTTAGTGATATAAAAATGAGGTCAGAAAGAACTATAATGCGGCATTTCAAACATATTTACAATTCAACTATTGGCATTTGGTGAGACACAAAATATGTGGACATTAACTATTTTCTTTTCACTTAAAAATAGCATTTCATTACTTTATCCAAGACCAGCTTTACTATGGTTGTAAAGGAGATGTATGAGTGTGAACAACTTTCAAATTTATAAAGAACCTTTACATTATGACAAGGTCCTTTACACTCTTTGACAAACATGGTTCTTTGTGGAACTACACATAGTTCTTCTATGGCATTGCACAAAGAACCTTTTGATGCAGTCATATTTTTAAGAGTTTAAGAGAGAATATGATTATTTCATCTCCAAAAGACTCTAGAAAACTGGTGCACAGGGTCAAAATGTGTTAGAGTAATATAAGGTGTGTAATGTAAATTTCAAAAAGCCACTCTTTGGTTCACACCACAGTTTGGACCTCATGGTTCTGTATGAGTTTTGTATAGTGCAAAAAAGCAACCAAACACCAAAATGCATTTTGAACAAACAACCATGTTAGTTAACAAGTTAGTTCCATTCTGTTACCATAACATCCATAAAATCCACCACAGTTCCCACAATACTATGCCAACCCAAACAATCTAGGTGGAACATGTGCTTGTGAAATCAGGCTGCACATTAAGTTAATGAGTCTTTGTTTACTGTGTGAATACCTTGTCCATAGCTTACGATGTGCTGTTTATACTCCATGCGACGGTATAGATATCCTTCAACACTAGAAGGGAGCATTAATTTTCAGCCCATGCTGAGCCTGATCTTACATTAAATCCACAAATTGTTCCATGCATAGCATAAGAGCAGGCACACATGACTAATAAGTGGCTTTACCTCCAACAGGAGATTTAGATTGTTTTCTCAGTAAATTTTTAATTAAATGTCTAGGAACTCATTCATAGTTTAAAAATTTAATTAAGCAGTTCTCATTATGAATATATGCATTTCCTCTTTATATCGTCTTTATATTGTCCCTGAGAAGCAGGACCGGTCTTTTAATTGCTTATGAATAAATATGTCAAAAGCAAGCTATAAAAGCAGATTTAGGTAAAGGACTACTCGTTCTTACAGTACTTCACATCTTAATTTGAGGTGTAAAATGTTCTCAGCACATTCATTTCACTTCTTAGCATTAAATGGTAGGGTCACAACATTGTCAAATCCCAGAGTGCACCACTAAAAAAACAATCTGAAACAGCAGATGTAAAACGATACTCAAGTCCTTATCTCAGTAATAATGAATAATTTGAGTAGCATATTAGAGAAGATCTTCCCCCAGTCCATGTGTCTACCAGTTTCGTGGGAACACGCATATCATATCAACCTACTATTTTTTACTAGTAGTACTACTATGAGCAGTTGAAGTACTACTACTACTACTACTACTACTACTACTACTACTTCTACAACTGCTGCTGCTACTACTACCTCCACTACTACTACTGCTACTACCACTACCACTACCACCACCACCACCACCACCACCACTACTACTACTAACACTGGTACTACAACTATTACTACTAGTAGTAATAGTACTACTTCCACTACTGCTACAACTTCCACTACTGCTGCTACTTCTACTACTGCTACTACCACTACCACCACTACTACTACTCACACTGGTACTACCACTATTACCTCTACTAATACTACTACTACTACTACTACTACTACTACTACTTCCACTACTGCTGCTGCTTCTACTACAAGTACCACAACTATTACTACTGGTACTACTACTAACACCACCACTGCTGCTGCTGCTGCTACTACTACAACTATTACAACTACTGCTACTACTACTACTACTACTACTACTACTACTGCTGCTGCTGCTGTTGCCTCTACTACAACTAGCACCAATATTGCTATTTGTAGTACTACTAACACCACCACCGTTGCTGCTACTACTACTACTCATTAATTTCCCTGAGGGAACCCTCCCAAGGGATCAATAAAGTTCTATTCTATCATCCTATCCTACTACCACTATTACAACAAGAACTACTACTACTATGACCACTGCAACTGGTACTACCACTACTGTTAGTATAGTAACAGTACACACACACACACACACACACACACACACACACACACACACACACATAATCCACCTATCATGTGTACAAGACCTAACTAGTCTTTTGATCTTCTGAAAGCTGTAAAATTTGAAAATGGCCAGTGGTGTCTGATCTTATGAAGCCAGTGGACTAATGTGTTCATTAGTCATAATAATGAGGTACTAAATGTTAATAATGAGACACTATATATGAGACACTAAGTCATAATTGTGACACGGTAAGTTTAATTTATGAGACTGTAAGTCATAATTATGAGATATTCATAATCATGAGACAGTAGGTCATATTTATAAGATATGATGTCATAACTATGAGACAGTAAGTAATAACTATGAACTATTTAAGTCGTAAATATAAGATGATTAAATCATAATCTCATTATTATGATTAACTGTATGACCACCTTTTCACTCGTTGGAAATGTATGTAAAATTATCTTCCCTAAACAACATCAACAACAACAACAACAATAAACATAATAATAATAATAATAATAATAATAATAATAATAAAAACAGTAATAATAATAATAAAAACAGTAATAATAGTAATAGTAATAATAATGATAGTATGCAGGTGGTCATTGTGTTGGAGGCGGCTGGTGTACAGTGGTACAGTCTGTTCTGTGCGCTTGTGATAAAGGTGTTGATGTTTGGTGAATAAAGCTCGCGCGACCCCGTTCTGTCTCCAGCGCGGCGCGGGCGCGCGCACGGCACTCTCACGCGCTTGGTTTTTCGCGCGCAGCACGCGGAGTGGAGAGAGAGAGAGAGAGAGAGAGAGAGAGAGAGAGAGAGAGAGAGAGGTGTGTGTCTCGCGCTCGCGCTCGGGCGGAAGCTCGGCGGGATACATGCGCGCAGTCCGGCTGCTTTTGCGCCGCCGATGCTCCAGGAAATATGCCGCGACGCTCGGCCCTCTGCCTCCTCCTTCTCCTCTGCCTCTGCCTCTGCCTCGGGCTCTGCTCGAGCTCCAGTTTCCCGAGTAACATCAACATCGGTGAGTGAGGCTGGCGCGCGCTCCTAAAGTTCGCCGACGGAGCGCGAGACGCGCGAGCGGGGACGCGCACTGTCCGGCTGTAGTGGACGGCCGGGTCTCATGCATTGGCTCGAGATTTGTGTTACTTTTGTCTGGTTGTACCTGCAGGGCAGCAGGGGCTCGCGCAGAGATGTGTATGTAACGGGGGTCTCCTGCTCTCTCCGCAGGGGGGCTGTTCCCCACCGACTCCCACGAGTATGAGGTGTTCCGCTTCGCGCTCTCCCAGAACCAGGAGGTACCCAAACTGGTACCGCAGGTGGACATGGTGGACACGGGCAGCAGCTTCGCCATGACGTACGCGTGTAAGTATTTGAGTACCTGTAACGTGTAACGCTGTGCTGCCGTTACCTGTGCGTCTGCATTTGTCACGTGACACGGAGCGTTTCAGCCATGCTGTGGAAGAGAAGCTGAGTGTGAAGCGTGGAGAGATGAAGAGTGAGGCTGTGGGGACGAGAGGAAAAGGACCACCGGCCCGGGCTGACCTCAGACTCCTCTGTCACCCCTCAGAGACTGACCTCAGACTCCCCTGCCACCCCTCAGAGATTGACCTCAGACTCCTCTGTCACCCCTCAGGGACTGACCTAAGACTCCCCTGCCTCCCCTCAGAGACTGACCTCAGACTCCCTTGCTACCCCCTCAGAGACTGACCTCAGACTCCCTTGCCACCCCTCAGAGACTGACCTCAGACTCCCCTGCCACCCCTCAGAGACTGACCTCAGACTCCTCTGCCACCCTCAGAGACTGACCTCAGACTCCTCTGCCACTCCTCAGAGACTGATCTTGGGTTCCCCTGTCACCCCTCAGAGACTGATCTTTGGCTCCCCTGTCACCCCTCAGATATTGACCTCAATCTTCCTTGTCACCACATCACACTGGCTACCCACATTCTGCATACTGGACTTGGATTTTTTCTCACCCTGCCTTGGACTAGTTGCCCACCTGCCATCACAGTCTATGTAGAAATTTACATGGACCCTAATTATGTTCTGCTATTATTATGTCCACCATCAAACTATCATTAGCTTGAGCATTACAGCAGATGTGTTGTGGTCCAGTGTCCCCTTATCAGTAATGTATGAGTAGTTTGACCAGAGGAGGATGGGTTCCCCTTGGTGAGCCTGGTTCCTCTCAAGGTTTCCTCCTCCAAATCCAACGGAGTATTTTCTTGCCATTGTTGCCCTTTTCCTTCTTTAATGGGAGTTTCTGTTTTTATCCTTTTTTTCACGTGTTGTTCATATTAATTTTGATTTCTGTAAAGCAGCTCTGTGACGTCAGTTGTAAAAAGGGCTATGCAAATGCATTTTGATTTGATTGATTTGATGGTAATATTGTAGCTGTAAAGTGGACCTTCTGGACACACGACAGGAATAAAAGAGTGAAAAGTTGCCCTGTAGCTTTATGGTTAAGCCTGTTTGGCTGTTGGGGATATGGTTCAACTGAGGGTTCCTAATGAAGTAGGAACAAATATGTTTATGAACAGATGTTCTTCACATTCCTTTTCAGTTTCTTTTAAACCACTCTGGGCATTTCGATTGTAGACACATCAGACATATTCCCACTATCACGGTGATTACACAATGATTCACAATCCCCACTTAATTTGACTAATTTCAGCTGAATATGAGGAAGCTGGTATCTTTTCATCTTTAAGCACGTTCACTTATCAGACCAAACAAATCAGATATTCCTCTGATCCCTGAGAGAGACATTAGAAGGTTCTGCTGTCGCATTGTTGAGAAGATTACAGAATGATTTGCTTAACATGAAGAATCTTTTAACATCAAAAGGGTTGGTGTTTGTGGAGTGTGAAGGCGAGAGGTGCGTTGGTGCGTTGAATCCTGCTGATATTAGCAGCTCCTGACAGTGTGGATGATGACGGCATCCTCACCCAAGACTCAGCTGGCTGTGTCATTCAGTGACTGCTTTGTGTTTGAAGTCAGAGGTTGACTCAGTCAAATGGCATTTTTTATTTCAACTCCATCCTCAAACAGTTGGAACACTGTACTTTATACAACCCCCATCAATGCAGTGTAAGAATCCCCATGTTAAAACACAGTTCTGAGATCTGAAGAGATGGAGGCTGGGGGTGCAGTGAAGATCTAGCAGAGCGTGGTGCACTAGTCTACTGTGTTTATGAGGAACGATCTTTATTGGAATAGTCAAATATCAGTCCCATGTAAAGGTCTTACTGCACAGCAGTGTCAGTGCTGTGATGTGAGGTCAGTAAACCACAACTGATCTGTCCACAGTCACACTAAACTTAATCTGAACCTCAACCTAAAATTGAGTTATTTCTAAATCAAAACTTGTTTCTGAACTAATTGTGACCCTAATTTTAACTCCATTCATACTTCTAGTCCCATTCCTAAACCTTACCCTGGTCCTAATCCTAAACCCATTCCTAAACCTAACCTTGGCCTTTATTCTAACACTGTTCCTTATTTTAGCCACATTACTCATCTTAGTCTCATTCGTAACGCCAACCGTAACCCTGTTCCTAATCCTGGCACCATTCCTAAATTTATCTTTGGTTCTAATCCAGACCATAACCCTGTTCCCTTGAATTAGCATCAGCAAAGTTTCAGCAATTGATGTGAGGATAATTTATAGGAATTTATCAAATTTAGTGGGACCATCTTGCCCAGTTTAGCAGCCGTTGGTGTGGAAGATCAAAATATGTAAGTGAAGCATGAGTAGAACAGTCACACTGTCAAACAGTCCAATGGCACATTAGTCAAACATTTTAGTTGTTATTTGTAGGAGTGTGTGCTCTGGGCTTTATGTGTAATGAAGTTTATTCTAGAATTCTCTTCATGCTTTAAATGATTTACACATTGATAGTGCCCTGAGAAGCTTGAGCTTCTGAAGGGCTTTATGATCTATAGGAAGGCAACAGAATTTGCCTTTGGGGAGGGGATGGAGATGTTTATTTGGGATTGATCCTGAGAGTGATTGTGAGAAAGTGAAGTGTTCTGGGAGAAGGGAGAGCTTCAAAGCAGAGCAGTACATAGGCACCACATCTGTACATACGAAGTGTGAAAGCAATTATATGGAGCTAATTACCTACATGGCTACAGAGTCTTCTCTGTGGGGTGTGTTAGCAGTACATGGTTTCTGTCACATCCCCCTTAGATGCTGTGTGACTCTGGCTCTACTGAGCGTGATAGGGGAGGACGGATTATTTTGGTTTTAAGACCATCAGAATGAAATTCTTCCCCTCATAATAAGATCCTTATATGATTTAGTCTGCCAATTGCTATCACACCAACCCAGGGAAGCCGAGAACTATCAGAAGGACGAGAGAAATGAAAAAGAGCTTTGGGAAGCATGATTAGAAGGGAGGTTTGTCTGGCTTGCTGAACTCATCCGCCACATCTGCAAATATGTATTTGTTCTGGCGAGAAACAAGTACACAGACTTGACAAAAAGAGGTTTGCCATCTATAACTAGCTCTCCATGTTGTAAAACTGACTATGAGATTCTTCGTTTTATGTGTTCTGTGCTATTGGCTTTGTGCTCTGGTGCTTTGAAGTTAGTCTTTGTGTTTCATATAACAATGCTCAACAAAAATGCTGTTTACCAATGGAGCAGAAGAGAAAAATCACGAAAACCCCCCCAGAAGAGTTGCTGTGCACTGTTATGCATTCTATTGTAAGTGCCTAAGAAATGCCAATTCATGCCCTGAAAATGTCAGCCACACAGTGTGGCAGTTGGGGCAGTAATATAAATGTCTGTTAAACCTAGTAATTTCATGCTCATTTCACTCTGTTTGTATGTGCATGATGTGCTTGTCGGTTGCTGTCCTTCCTGAACTCCATTCCCTTGTGAAAGATTAACTATTAAATAGACACAGAAATGCAAATGCAGAGTATTAGTCACAGTGCCCTGTAGCCAAGATACGCATTATCATAATCTGTCATTGAAGATGATTAAAAGCAAAGCAACACGTTCATACATAACCAGTGTGGTGGCCAGCGCATGAATTTATATTACACTGATATGTGCATGTGGTCAAGTGAATTACAACCTCATCAAGTCAAGACTGCAGCCTTTCAGCTGGCCTTTGAATCATTGTACCTTCACTTTTTCCATCCAAATGTATTTTTTCCATTTTCTTTACATTCCCACAAAGGGCTGAATTGTTAAAGTCATCCTTGTTGCCTATGGATTACCATAAACAATCTTTCCTTGAGCATGTTTACGTGCATCTCCCAGCTGGAATGAGACCTTGGCAATGTAGAAAAATGGCCTGATGTGTGTCACAGTGCTGGCAGGGGTGTAGGTACACGAAAGGGACTGCTTATGCTAACACATGCACGGTGCAGTGCAGGTTTGCTGTGACAGTTGCCTGAAAGGGCTGCCTAAGTGGCCGTGTCTCGGAGGAGCTCCGCTAATCGTTCAGCGCAGCCCAGCTCAGCTCTGCCACGTTCATTTAATCTATTATTCATCGCATCATAGCTAAAGTGATTATTTTCTGAAGTTAAGGCTTGTGTGTATGCAGCAGCTCTCCTCTCCAGCCTGGCAGACGTAGAAGGGGAGTGCAGTTGTTAAAAATCCATTTATGCAGGAAGGGGATTGGCAATATTTAACTGGAGTAGGACAGGTGCTCTTTGGGGGTGGGTAGTGGCGATGCTGGGAGTTGAGAGGTGTTTATAATTACCATTTCAAGGAGGGTATTGCATATTCAAATGATGGAAAAGTCCAGCAGGTTGTGGCTAAATATACTGTGTTGAACAAAAGTTAAAATTAATGTCTGCCAAGTGATTCTGGTGTGGGAACATAAGCTGGGTTCAAAAAATGACACAACACAAACTGAGTTATCCAACTGTTAATCTAACAGGCTACTTTAACAGAACCATTAGTCAACACACTGTTCAGTCATTTTTATTCATATTTACAGTGGGGCTGGATGATATATTGATATTGGGATATAAACAGAGCAAGATATGTTTTGAGGTGATATCATTTATATCAGGTTTTTAAATAAATTTGTCTCAATCTTGCAGAAACCTTTTTTATGCTTTCACAATCTTTTCACCCCCTGCTCTGGGCTCCTGCTCTATTCTGCAACCCTCCTCCCCCATTTGTGCTCCGATATACACACTGTGGAGGGGGCTTAAGACTTAGTGTAAAGAAGAAATAAAGATCAAAGTTCAATATGTTTGAATATTAACAGACAGAAAAATGGATTTCATGGGGTGTCCTGTTTTTTCCCATATATTGCATTGCATATTGTAAATCACCACTCAGTTAAAATATATTGGGAAATGATTTTTTTGTCCACATAATGAGTCTAGTTTACAGTATGTTTCTCTTCATCTTGCAGGTTTTCTGGTAGGTTTGTTTCTTAAAGAGAAAATGTATACATTTGAGAATAATCCTTTATAGATATTTGGCATATTTTACACTCAGAACAGCTTAATCAAATGAATGTATCAAACATTAAGAGAAGAGTAAATACATCATACTACTCTAGTTTAGACCATGTTTGTTTGATTACCTAATTAGGATAACTTTAGCTATTGTTAATGCTTGCACTTCTCATAAAACTGTCATCTATATTTTAGATGTTTACTCACCTGGTCCTCGGTAATAACTCCTTTCTGCTGAAGAAAATCAGTTTACTCAACTCTGATGTTGACATTATATTATGCCATTTATATTGTTATATCTATTATATTATTTATAATATGTGAATAAGTGTGATTTTATGGGCATTCAGCAGGTTTGTGTTTTGTTTACATGTGTTGTACTGGTTGTGACGAGCGCCAGCTCTTTTAACCCTAAGACACGATGACCGATCAGTAAACATTACTGTCATCTTCCTGTGTAGTGTTAAACCTTTACTCACTACTCCCAACGCCGTCTGAAGTTCCCTTTGAACTGAATGCTTTCACTCCCTGTGGTTTGGAATCTCATTTAAAATGTCTGAACTCAATGCATAGTCCACTGCTCAGGGAATTGGAATTAACATGTGGTCAGTAACTCAGCTGCTGGGCTGAATCACAAATACCCAACAAAGAACCCAACAGGCATTTGGTTGAATTAAGAGTACGCAGATTACTGGAAGGTGGAATATTAGAGAATTTATTTCTCATTATTTTACGACATCAGAATTGCAGCATGTAGTGATATGAATGCTTCTATACTTTGGAGTTGACTTTTGTTGCAGTGTTGGTAAACAAGCCCTGGGATTTAATAATAGCTGAAATCTTTCTAAGATTATTTAGAACCATTGAAAAAAGAGAACCATATACAAGACGTTCTCCATCATGGAAAATAACTACGAGTTGCCCTAGTTTTATATTGTCACTGGCCAATGAAAACCATGTACCTCTATTTTTGCCCATTTTCAATTTTCTCCAGTTTGAAATCTGTAGCTGCTTTGTATGCTGTGTACATAATTCTGGATGAAAAGATCAATAGAAATGCTCTCATATTAATGCTAATTACTTTTATTTTACATGAATTGCCCATGAAGTCACCATTTTGTAGATACATATTTAATTTATTTATTTTTTTAATGTCTCTCCATTTATTTGATGCTCTTCACACGTAAGGCCCTTAACGCTTACACTCATACTGGAATTCAATAGTAATTAATCAGAAAGGGGTTAAGTGTGAATGCAGGCCAGAATTTAAGTCCGTGGAACATTGACAGAGCAATTGACCGGCACAAGACCTGGTGCCGTTCCTGCGAATCATTGAGGGAGCTCATGCGTGAACAGAGGGTAATAAATTACAATGAAAGAGGATGACGTCTTTCTAACAATTATATTATGATGTGCCTTTGGAGACAGATAGTTTAGGATTAGCACAGTGCACCATAGAAGAGGAGAAATGTCAGGAATAAAGAAGTAGTGATCTGTTTTAAGGACATCATAGCTGTTTAAAAGACTTTTATGCCAAATGTGAATGCGTACATCCCATTAATATTGGAATGGTAAAACTTTGAATGATGCAAAGCATAAACATTACTAATAAGTGCTGGGTGATATGATCACAAGTCAGTATCACAATTATTTTAACTTTTTTTTCTAGATTATTATTAATTAATAATTATGTTAATGTATTTTTTAATGAGAGCATTTTTCTTTGGTCCAAGCTGCTCAGATTGCACAGCTGGCTCGGTGTTTGAGTTTACCTCCATATCACTGCCATGTCACAGACTGGAGTCATGTAATTACACACATGGTAATATGTTTTTTAAATATACATGAGCACCCAGGGCGGGGAAAGTACATTTAAAAATGTATAAACAGAATTAAAAATTAAATAATCGAAATAATCATCAATGGCAAGATGCATGTCTGATTCATTTTTGATTAATTGTCCAGCCCATCTACCAGTAAACATACACTAAAATGGGCTAAATTCTGAGTATAAAATATTACTTAAAATACTCTAACTTATTTATCATCTGTCCAATTACTGACCAGTAGTTTGATCAGTATCTGCATACATCACCAATAATGCATTAATAATCTACTAAATAATTGATTATCAGGATTCTTAACCCATACAATTATCAGCATCTGCTATCTGTATCATATCTGTTACACACTAACAATCCCCACAAGTGGGGATTTTCTGCTGCTGTTGAAGTGATAATTGTCACCTGCAAAACTCACCCTGCTCTTAACATTTCCATGTGACATTTAAAAAGCACTAGTTTGTGTGAATTTGTTAAGACTTCTTTAGTCTCATATTTCATCTGAATGAGTGCCTTGCTTGAGAGCCAAAAGGCCTTTAGCTTTCTGAAAATGAGAAACTGTACAGGAGCAATTTGTTTGTTTATTCCTGTGAAATTGTTTTTGTTTGTATGGCTTACTAATTTTGTAACACAGCCTGTCTAAATAAATGTCTAAATAGAAAAGGTTGCAAATATCTGAAATCTCATACAAAGAAAATGAAATGTTGGATTTGAGACTCTTGGGAGCTGTTAAAATTCGATGCTTTCATTTTTGTTGTTTGTTATCTAGTATGTTTTTATAGCTTTAACTTTCATGTAATTTCAGTTCCTTCTGACAGACTAACATTGTTCACTGTTATTTAGATTCATCTTTCTGACATGTGAAGGGAATTGGGCCTGAATAGACAGGGCACCTGCAGTGGAATAAGGCTTTATGACGGCCTGTTCAGGACATTGATCTGATCAGACCATCTCAACCCTGGTTTCTACACATATGAGTCCCTTTATCACCCTGACAGGCAGCCAAACTAAATGTCCGTAGCATGTCAATCAGCAAGGCTCCAAAGGGACCCATTGAGTCAGCTTACATCAGACCAGCATTCAGAACAAACAGCGCTTTGTGGATCCTCTCTGTGGATTACAGCTTTCCTGGAGGGTACTGAGACAGTTGTACCTGCTTAGTAAATGTGAAGGTGTGCCCAAAAACAACTGAAACACTTCAGAGAGAAAATGTGTCCTGATGTAAAATGGGTGTCTGAATGCAGGGAGTTCTGTCTGTCCTCAGCTATAGGTCATAATCCGATATCGTCACTCTTGGATCAGCTGCATGGCCTTTAGCAAGAACTTCCAGCCCTCAGAGGATTTCAAAATAAAGCCCTGTCACACAGTCAAGACTGTTTGGCTCTTGCAGCATACACTGGCTTGGGGCACTTCATTGTTGATTGCGCATGACAGGGATCTCATTAGCCTGATGTGGTTGGCCACTAGGAATATGCACCTGCCCTGAGGAGATTATGAAGGCAGCTGGGGAGCTGAGAAAAATCAGGCATGTTTATCGCATGATGTTGTATGTCTGTAAGCGGCGGGATGACCTTTGTCCTTCACTAAGACCATGAGTTGACTGAGGTTGTTTAAATTAATAATCTGGCAAACTTTTGAATATGTGTGATGACTTACAGAGCTAACACAGTACAGAAATATTACAGTCATCAAACCTATGATTTCAATTATCATATCATGTTTTACAGTGTCACAGTATTTAGCAGCCATATAAACAGAAGCAAGACGTTTGTAAAAATCACCAGTCACATTTAATTTAGCATATTACCTGAGTTTATCCTTTATATTATATTTCAATGTTTTCATTCTTTGAACTGATTTTCTTTGTAAATGCAGAATACCATTACAGTTTGCATCCCATCATTCCATTTATTTAATTTAGTTTTTTTGTAGCCCACTAAGTTATTTAACTTATGCAAGTAGTTTGTTGCTGGAACCAAACAAGACATAACACAATAATATATTTTGGAGAATAACATTTTCAGACTTCTAAACCAATGATATTCTGCTGATAGCTGTGAGTATAAGCTAAAACGCAGACTGAGTGAATTTATTAACATCAATTCATGTGATTTGCTAAATAATCCCAAAGCAATTACTAAATTCAACAGTAAACTATGACACTCTTAACACTAGGTCTTTCATTTGAGCCATAAATGAATGGGGAAAAAAGCTTTACATTGGAAAATGCCCATTTCTGAGAGATTCCTTTGTATGTAAATTAACTTGATGAGATCCCAAATCAGATCCTCTCATTATAAATCAAAACATGATTTATTTAGTCCTGTCAAAGTCTAAATATGTTGATATTCAGTAGAATATAGTTCCACTCCTACCCAGAACTTCAGCCCAACACTACAGTGTTCACCTCCCTGTGGTCTATACTAGCAAATGACATTTTGAACACACTTGATTAAAGAATCACTGTGTACATGTTGTTGCATAATATTTCATACTAATGAGGTTTAAACTGGGAGGTGGGAGGAGTGTGGTGAATAGTATGATCATGCTGGAATGGGTTGCTAATTGGGGTTTGTCATTTAAAAATGTAAATGTTTAAACAATACAGTAGCTTGTTCTTTATGAAGCATTGCATTACCATTGATAGATTACCATTGATAATTTGTTTTGCTTTGGGATTAGATGTTTTGCTGCATTGTTACACCTCTAGTAGCCAGTCTAATGTGTCAGTGGCTCAGTCTTGCTCCTGAAGTCTTTATCAATGAGATGAGCAACATTATATTTACAAAAATGTTTGGTTCAATTCAATTCAGTCTCACTGGCACAGGTGTATACAGTCTAGATCCTAGCCATGCAGTCTGTCTTTACAAACATTTGTGAAAGGACTGGTCATTCTAATAAGCTCACTGAATTCAAGAGTGATACTGTAATAGGATGCCATTGTTTTATTAAGTCCGTTTGTCAGATTTCTTCTCTCCTAGATATTCTTCTATCAAGTATGAGTGGTATTGTTGAAAAAATGGATGCGAAGTGGAAGGAACCATGGACCATTGAAAGTTACAGAGAGAGTGCCGAAGCTCATTGTGTATAAAAGTCTCCAATGCTCCACTGACCAAATAATTACTCCCAAACCAGCTGTTAGAGCTGCAAAAGGGAGACCAACTTGATATTAGCTAATGTCTATGGATTTAGTCCCAGTACATTTGTTTATATAGTGTAGCTTGACCATATACTTCTATACTATACTGGATATATTGTTTATATTCACACATTTCAATGTATTTTTTATCATAACTTTGCCTCTGTATTTTGGCTTCTTGGCATGTTTTTAATTGACTGAAAAAGGGAAGTTTTTGAAGTTTAAAAAAAAAAATTTGCAGGCTGGATTTTTTTGAGAACTCTGTTTCCAGTGTTTTCATATAGATGGGCAGAGAATTTATTTATCATAATTTATTAACATGGGCATAGTTATTACAAACTAATGAGTGGGTTTATTATTACACAAATTATCATCCCCTGGTGGGATGACATGCTCATGTGACTATTTTAAGCTTTTTTTTTTTTCCCAATTTGGAAGTGCTAATTACCCAACCCCATTAGGACCTTCGTCCCATCACATATGATGCTAAGAGGGTGAAGACAAGCACATGCTTCCTCCTAAACATGTGAAGCCAGCCACTGCCTCTTTTTAAACTGCTGCCATTGCATCATTGCTGGGCAGCCAACATGCTCAGAGGCAAGCACTGGGTCCCCAGCTCCAATACAGTGGCTAATAGATGCCTGCGCTGATCAGAATCTCATAGGGTGCAATGTGTACAGAGAGCTCTGTGTACCATCTACTATGTTGCTGACTATGGACAATTTTGGTCTCCCAGATTCCAACTGCCAATGGCAAGCAGTATGAGGTGGGATTCGAACCTGTGAGCCTGCATTTGACTAGTGCGTCATGGACAGATTTTTAGAACTGTTGCAGGAGACCTATATCAGGATATGCTGATGGTGGTGAAGTCTTGCAGAACCAGAGTGTATTCTTCTTCCTGTTCAGATGCTTTGTTACAAATAGCAGATTTGATACTAGAACCTTAGAATTTGCTGTTATTGGTGGTAGAATTAAGATATTTTGTTAAAAATACAAATGTTAAATTCAGTAACTGATTATTACATTTTAATATTCAATGATGTAATGACATTTAATAGTATAGAAAATGAAAGTAATAAAACTTATTAGGATTAATTATCTTTCAGCTATCTTTCATAAGCAGTGTTGGAGAGAGAACAGTTTAAATGAGAAGGCACTGCTGGTTTAAAACCACAGTTAATCACTATATGTCTTTTGAACCACTCTTTTCAAAATTATGAATCCACATTTCTATATGCAATACATCAGATAAAATTCCAACCATGTCCTGATTGTTGCTCCCCACCAAGGCTTTGCAGTTTCATGCAGGTCTTCTCTTTTCTGGTCTGAAGACAGGGGGAGCTGAAACAGCATAGGCTGCCGACGCAGGCATTTTCCACAAATCTCCACAGGGGAGCCTGGAGATCAGAGAGGATTGCTCACCTCTAGACTTAGGTGTCACAAACATCGAAGCATCGAGAAGCTCGCCTCTGGCCAAAGACGGCTTTCCCTCCACTGACCACGCATTCCAATTTGTATGAACAATAACAATCCTGCAAGGAAAGCTTCCTGCCAATCTTTCCAAGCAACACTGCTTTGGAATCTGTTAAATCATGTTCTTTTATCTGACATTGGAAGAGGAAAGACTGATTAAAAAAGAAGCTAGGGTACTCACATGGAAATATACTGCTATCTCTTCAAATGAGAGATAGTGGCTTTGTGCCGCCGCACACAGCTGCTTTATCTCCTGCAAAAAAAAGATACATATCTTGAAGTAATGACAGCACATTTGTTAATTTGTGCTATCAGTACAGTGACTGTGAGAATGTTGCTGATTTGTATGGAGGATGATGTATGAATGGAGCTGAGGGTGGTGGGTGGAGAGTGAAATAGTAGAGGCTCACTGCTAGTGAAACAATTCCCAGAGGAGAGTGGGCTGTGCTGGTGTGGTTTGAAAGTTTGCTTTGCCTGAAGGTAAGATTTCGAGTTCATGTGTGTCACTGTAGTAGCACAGACTTCATTCACATTCCTATGAGCCCAAGGGAACCGACATGCAAATGACAAGACATTCCAGTGATTGACTTAGTGGGTCAAGTTTGATGTCTGACTGTAGTAGCTTAATTTCTATGTGAACATTAGTGTGGCCTCTGTAACGAATCCTGATTGGGCCAAAAATAAAAGTACAGAATTGCTTATGATGCTTATTAATGATGCTTAAGATGAATTATAACACAGACAAAAATACACCTTTTAAAAGAAGGTTCTTCAAGGGTTCTTTGTAAAGGCAGTGGTTATATATAGAGCCATCAGAAATCAAAGCTCAATCAGCTCAATGAGGTTATAATATCCAGTTATGTTATTCTCTATTTTTAGTCTTGTTACTACTATTTTCATAGCAAACCTGTTGTAAATGGTTCTATAAAGAAGATTTTAACAAATGAATCTAGCATCAAAATGGTCCATATAATGTTGTTAAAACCTCACTTTTTCTTCACTATATACAACATTAAGGGGATTGAAAGTGCAAACCTAGGTCCGAACCATGGTTTTTGTTACATTATATACATTTGTTTCTGTTTATTTCAGGTTCACACTGCAGTTTAACCATTGCACTAAAGAACTTTGCCACATCCTGTCACCATCATCTATGCCTTCTTCTTCCTGTACATGACATTGATTGGTTTGCAGAGAGGTGCATGCCTGATGTTGGCATTTTTTCAATTTGTTGAGCTCCAGTTGTTGTGCTGAATTCTGCATCTCTGCCAGAATCCAACTCCTGTCGGGTGCACACGTCACACGCTGAAGTGAGCGTGGCGGATTACCCTCGGATTCCTTCTGTTCTGTCTAGAAATAAGGGTTAATCTGCAGTTACAGCAAATACAGGAATCGCAAGCATGGTCTGCTGTGCCCATATTGATGCCTGATGTGCACACACAAAAGGGGATTTTGGCACAACAGATTCCAGCTCAACGGTGGAAAGCAGTTCTTTTTCATCTTCTATTGCTTAATGGTTGACAATGGCCTGCCTGAACTTCTTGTGGTTGTTCGGAAAATCTGAACCATGCAAAACCATCCATACTGCAAACAAACCACAGCATGTTTCAGTAGGTCTGGACTGAAACCACCCCTTTAGGTTGGACCAGATCTGGTCGTTTGGTTCAGATTGTGGTTTTCAGCACCTTTTAAACCTGCTATTTTGGTTTGGACCAAACTGAAAAGTCTGAAAGTCTGGACAAAACAAGATAGGTGTGAAGACACCCTTAATCAAAACTGAAAAATAAAACTGGTAAATGTCAAAAAATGTTGCAGAATGGATTAATGTTTGCTCATCCTATTTGCCTCAGAAAGACTCTTTCCCACACACTTATTGTGTTCCCTTCTCATTTAATGGAAAGTGGCAAACAGCTTGCTCTCAAGTCTGCCTCTCAAGCAGCTTCTCAGAGTTTTGGGGATTTGGGATCTCAGTGTTTGGACGTGTGGTCTTGTAAACATCCCATGTTCTTCTCCCCATGCTCAAAAATGTGGCCCTTTTAATACTATGCATTCCCTGTGTGGAAAACAGTTCTCTGCTTGGAATATGATACAGTATATATGGTATAGTGTAGCTTATGAAACTCAGCATAGCAGATATAGTAAAGAATGTGAGTCTTGTCTTCTAGTTAAAAGGGAAATCACCTTGTTATAGGCCTGTAGGTCTTATTGTAGACCTTATTGTGGACAGATTATTCATGCAGTTTCATTCAGATCTTACCAGTGATGTCAAACATGTTTCTGGAACATTAAAATATCCAAAAATCTCCTTGTATGTCTGTAAATTGTCTGCAAACGTTATTATGACTGGATAGACAGGTAAGATACAATGTGTGTGGGAACAAAGAATTTATATTGCACTGTACGTTTCTGATCTATATAACAATAGTGCCAATTAATACTAATGTCTCTGTCTCTACTAATGTCTGTGCTGTGTTTGATGACCATGTTCTTCTTTACATGAACAGCACTCACACGAAGAAGAGCTAATGAATTATCATTCAGACCAATTGTATTTGTTTAAATCATAAGAACAGTCACGCATAATTGTCAATCATAAGAATAGACTGATTAATTATGAGAGTCAAGCATAGAGTATTAATTATGGAGGAGCCCTTACATTTTTGTGATCCTTAATCAGACCCGTTTATGGAGTATTATTACCAATTATATGAATATAGTCTCTTTGGAACTAATAGAAAACTGCTTATGGTATTTGCTGATGCTTTGTCATCTAGACCACTAATTATTTATTTATATGTAAATTCTTCTGGTAAAATGTTTATTGAATATATGTGTTGATGACAGAGTAGCTCATGACAGCAACAGTAAAATCTGGCATGAATGGATTGACAGAATATAATTCTATGAAAATATCAGCTGATTCATTAGAATGATTGTGTTGTATTTAAAATATTCTTGGTTGTTAATAAGGGGCCATGCATGCCTCTTGAATTTAAAGTGAGTTTCTTCTTCTCTCTTGTGCCTGCATACTTTTATGTATTGCTAGTTACTGAAATTTCAAAATTGTGATTATTTCAGAATCAGAGTCAGAAATACTTTATTAATCCCAAAAGAGAAATTGCAAATTATTACAGTAAATTGCAAATTATTTAATACAAGCTTTATGATTAATTACCTATTAATAACAACATAGGTTTAAGGGGATAAATGTGTAATGTATTAATTTGTCATTTGCTTGATTGCATTAACACATTGTTTTATCACTGTCAGCTTCATGTGTAATAATGGTGCCAAATGAAGTATCTAAATTCCTACAGGATTGGTTCTCCTAACCTTCTGCTGTTCTTTTTCAGTTTGCTCCCAGTTCTCTAAAGGAGTCTACGCCATCATTGGTCTGTATGACAGGAAGACCATGAACATGCTGATGTCATTCTGTGGAGCCCTGCATGTCTGCTTTGTTACGCCCAGCTTTCCCATTGACACCAACAACCAGTTTGTCATTCAGCTGAGGCCAGAACTACAAGACGCCCTGATTGCCCTTGTGGAACACTACAAGTGGACCAAGTTTGTCTACATGTACAGCTCTGACTCAGGTACCCTATTTCCACACACAGTTATAATCTTAGAAAATGTAAATGGTTCTTGGCTTGCATTTACTGTTCTAGGAAAACATTTAGGTACATTAGGTTCTCTCTCACACACACTCTCTTCTTTTCAAATATGGTTCTGTGAAAAGTTCTTCATGTAACTCAATGTGTTTGTTCAATGACATTGCTCCTAGAACCTATTCAACACTATCAGCATAGCATGTTTCCACAGTGTAGCATTGCATCACAGATGTGTAGATATGAAGATGTGTCATATGGACTGCATGAGAAAGCCAAACAAATGTTAGGAAGACGTGTCATTGTCAGTCTAAGTTGGGTTCTTTTGCTGATATAATTAAGGATAGAGTGATTTATAAAGTCCTCAGGCTTGCAATATATAGACCATAATGATTTATAATGAGCAGCTTTCTGGGGTCTGCTGTGAGAGCTTTGTAATGTGGAAACGGAAGGAGGAACATGCTTCTGTGCAGTGCTATTGGGTTGAGCTATGAGTGTAATGCCCTTTATGCTATAGTCTGAAGATTTCAGTGCCTGCGGTGCAGTAAGCTCAGTTTCAGCTCCTTGGGAACCTTGAGATTACACTGTGAAAAGGCCAGTAATTACATTTACCCATATGGCTTGTGGAAGATTGCTCCCTTTACTCACTTGACTAGCCATAAACCTAATATACTTGTAAGTGATGTATATATTAATATAACTAAATATTATACAGTGACAGAAAAGAGACAAAGCAATTTTCCATACTGGGTTAATCTAGGTTTGTGAGGTTTATCAGAGAATGTGTTTATATAAGATGTTGAAAAAATGTGCCAGTAACAGGTTTGAAAAAATGTGTTTGGTGTCAGTATCATTATAGTATGTTTTCTACATTTTTTGGCTGGCTGGAGTAATTTGTACTCTAGTATTTGTTATGTTGGATTTTGTTTCTCTATAGTATTGAACACTGATGAAAATTGTTTGGAAACACCGTCATTAAGTGGAAATTGTTCAGAATAGCACTGATTCAATCCCTGAACTGGTGGGAAGAGGGGGCATCAGTAGTAAGGGATCAGTGCTTTTTCGTTTCTCAAGATTCACAACTGAGTCACCATTGAGCAAGACCTTTAACCCCAATTGCTGCCTGGGGACAGAGGTGGCTGTGCACAATTCTGTGTGAGTGTTTTGCTCTTAATAATTTCAACACTGAAAACAGCTCAGTATCTAAGCGGTTAAAAGCCAATTCTACCATATTTGATACAAGTTTGAGTCACTGAAACCACTGAAATGTATTTTTTTCTGTTACTTGTTCTCATATATGTCAGTATTCAAATAACACTTGTATGACTCCCGTATAAAATTTGACTGAATGGTTATCCATATCTTCAACATCAATGTGATAATTAAATAGTTATTTATCTCAAATAATTGTTAGATAAAATAACAGTAACATACAGTACATTCAGTAAATAATAAATAATTGAATAAATAAGAAAATAAACCAATTAGGTGCTGAATAAGATTAAGAAAGCTGTGAAAAATGAATTCAAATTTTTCAGTACAAAATAAAAGTCATATATGCAAAGTTTCATTTTTATATAATTGTGTAAGATAAACACTGCAGTTTGCAGGATTTGACACAGTTCTATCCACGTATACTCATTTTACTGAACATATCATACACAAGTATTAACAATACTGAAATAAATGTGATTATAATAGTGTTCAGTATTTTCAGTGCATTGAAGTAATTCCCTGTCTGAAGCTCAGAGGAGAACCTTGTTGTACTTAATTGTAACTCATTGTTGGAAAGGCACTGGATTCCTTAAATGTTCTTTCTGAAATTCTTGATCCTGTTCCATATCACTGCTCCAGTGATTGGCAAGCCCTCAGCCAGTTTGCAAGGTAAAAGCAAGACCAAGTAAGGACAGCTGTGAAGGAAGACTGCCATTATGTAACATGGAAATTTTTCATCTGTATATGAAATATAATGGGTTGTTGTTTTCTTAAGGAACCCGTCTCCTTAGTCGCTGCATCAATGTGATAATTAATTAACATGTTTATCTACCAAATGTTCACTGTTGCTGAACTGATCAAGGTTAGCGAGTGTACTGTGACACTCATGTTCAAACACCTCTGGAACCCCCCATTGCTCTGCTGTTGCCTAGATACAGCAGTGCGCCGGCTCAGGGCTATTTTGAACCTTTTAAGTAACTCCTTATGTGTGTTTGTGTGTGTTAAAATGAGGCAATTCTATTCAAACATGCTGTCAAAGCCTCAACAGTGTACCAAAACTGAGACATTATTTTTTTCATGTATTAGTTTTTATGTTTTGGTCCATTGTGCCATGTACAGCAATGCTTGTAGATGCAGTCATACAGCCAGCTACAATAAAAACATGGTACTTGTTCTATTAATTATTTTATTCTTAATTACAACTTTCTGCTTATGGTTGCAAATTTGCAAAAGATTCTGATGAAAGTTTGGATTCTAAATTTTACACCTAAAACAACAAACTGGAAGTGTGGTCTCAGCCTCAGCCCACCCACACATAAACAGAGCCCTGGATATCAGTTGTGTGTTAAACTGGCCACAATTTGATTTTGTCAGCGGCAATTTGAATGGTTATGCTTATATTTGTGTATACACACTCCCCTGTCTCGTTTTCAAATGATTTCATTAGGAAATACGTTTTTTCAGCTAAACTGTTTTCTTTCCAAAACAGCTGGCTGTCAGATGGCCTCTTCTTATGTGTCTCAAAACAACTTAGCCAAAGTGTTAGTGTTAATACCCCATATAAATCAGGTGGAAATGTAATTAATTGTGCAATACAGTATAATTATATAGCAATAATTGTTAGTTATAGATAAATAGTTATTTATCTCTAATAATTGTTAGATAAAGTAACAGGAATATATAATAAATTCAGTAAATACTAAATAGTAGTATACTAATACTTCATACATGATATGATTACGTTATGATATATTTTGTGAGGTATTGCAGTTATCTGAGATATGTTGCAAATTCCTTCAAAAGAAACTTTGTTTTATCTAATTAAGTCTTACCTTTCTTCATCTCACTGTAATCATTTTTATAAAAGCAGAACAGAATTGTAAAGTAGATAGATCAACATAAGAAGAAATGTGTCTATACATTTACATATTCAGCATATGCTTTAGTCTGTGAATACACAGATTTTATCCCCAAATGTTAAGCAATCTAAAGCAGTTTATGATAGCAGATCAGTGTAATGTCAGAAGTCTCATTCATCATACTGTCAGTGGTATAACAGGTTTTTGATGCCCACTTGACTCTGTACATCTGGGTGCAGGGTACAACTTCTCCACTTTGCTATTTTGCATCTCCCCAGAATTAAATGTATTGTGGTAATCTATTCCTCTAACAATGGATGTAAAACAGTGGCCGCTGTGTGAGGGAGTGTGGGGGTGGAGGATTAAGGAAAGGATTAAGATTTAAAGACTGAAGGATTCTTAATTAGAACAGTGCATTCATAAAATAATTACTCGAAAAACAAATACAGTGTCAATAGCAATACATCTGCATACTGTCGCACCAGTTTACAAAGAAATGACATATATAAACATCTTTGCATTCATGAAGATTTTTGCAATAGAGGTGTGAAGGTATAAAATCATTTAAATAAATTTAAGGTTTATTAAACCTTTAAAGGGTTCTTTGCACATCTCTATTACAAAAAATGATTCGGAATTGCCTGGAAGCAGCAACTTTGTAGCATCTTTATTTTTTAGACTGTAATGTTCTCTTGACAGCTGAAATGTAAAGGATATGTGTTTTCACCTTTCAGCCAGGGTAAAATAATTGTTAAATCCAAAATCTGTAGTTGCATGTTTGTGGAGCATTTATTGGCTTTTTGGAACTCATCTAACATTTATGCTTCAAAAACAGTCCATTTGTCTTCAGTTTTCCTTTGACACCTGAGATGCAGTGGTAAACATGTCTGTTTTGTCATTTTTAAGTTTGAAGTGCACACAAAATGATAATCACTGGTGATTATTAATACACTTTTTATTGTAATTGCAACATTTGAGGCTGGTTTATAAAAAATGCTTTTTACTATGTAAAATGTGTCTTTTCGTCATCAGGACCAATAAAACTCTAAAAGTCTATTAAATGCAGAAGGTGACAGAATGGAGGAAGCAGTTGAGCTTAGTGAAATACACAGTGTAGGTGCAAAAGAAATAAAAATTGTTGTAAAAAGCTCTCTCAGTAAGTTATTTGACTGTGGCACATGTTATCACTATAGTGGTGAAAGTGTAAGCTCACACACTGTGCGCCACAGGTGGGCACCCAAGCTAGGAGAGCTATGGCATCACCCTAGAGAGTAGATGCACAGACCAGGGGAAGAGGTGTGAGCAGAAGGGGTGAACTGAAAACTGCTTCTCAAACGAGAAGGAGAAACTACAACTCAAAATCACCGTCGTTTAGAGAGGAAACTAGAAAATGAAAACAACTCCTTTCAAGTAAGAGGAGGGAAAACAAAAGTTTTCTTTTTTCTCTTTTCTATTCTTACTTTTTCTTTGTTTTTCTTTCTCTTTTCTATTCTTTTTTGAACCTATGCTCTGGAGGTACAGATAGGGACAGACTCTTCTGCTTTTTGAGGAGGGAAGGAAGTACAGCTCTGCCCCATTTACTTGAGGAGGCAGAGGGAAAAAGAGAGGATTTTTAAAGTTAAGAAAACGCTTCTTACTGGGGAGAAGGGAGAGGTTAAGAGCAGAAATACCAGCGTTTTACCAGCAGGCAGTCTCGGACAGAGTTTGGCCAAGAAACCGCAAGGAGTAAGAAGCAGGAGCTGCTTAAATAAACAAACCACACCTGAACTCAATCAGGTTCATTATCAGGTTTTTCCAGTCGCATAACGCCCCCCTGCCGGCTGGGCGGCGGCATTGCAGGCGGCTCCTTAGAAGCTCAGGCCTAGGTTTAATGCTTTTTGAACAAATACTGGCCCTAGTAGACTAGTGATCTTGAAATAGGTGAACAGGTACCACTGTATGGAACCATTTTTAGTGTATAACAAATCAAATATTAGGGATGATACATTTGCAGCAAGTTTTTGATGGTGTCAGGCTTTGTGGGTGGTTGTGAGGATGGAGAGCTGGGGGCCCCACCTTTGACTTGGACCTCTTTCTAAACAGAAAATATAGCAATGTTACACTATGTCTGTTTGTTCTCCCAATGTTAGTAATAGCTGCAGTCTTCTAAATGGTACCATTATCACTTGCTGTGCAAGCTCAGCTCATAGACCTCGCTGAAAGCTTAAGCTTAAGATTTTCATATTTTAAGTGGTTACTGTCAGGACAAGTCAAATATGATGCCGAAGCTTTATTAAGGGTGTGTAGAAAGTAATCAATGTCAAAACAGTCCAGGTCAAAAGCCAGACAAAGCAAAAGGGACACACCAGTGTCAGCAAAGTATAACAGGCAGGAAATCAAAAGCAGAAAAACACAACAGGGACAAGATAAAAGGCTGTACACGGTAATACTAGACAATGTGACTGGAAAGCTTGTGGCTAAGGCAAAACTCGGCAACGAGGCAAACGTAGACAGTGCTATATCAGCACAGTAACATGGGAGAACCAAATCAGTATTCTGGCGTTTGCGATCTGGATAGAGTCATATGACCAGTCAGGTGACTGAGAGGAAGAAGATGGGAAATGGAGCCCCATGAAGCCCAGTAAATTTGATAGTTACATCCAGAACTCACCACCAAGGACTGTCTGGATGTGTGACTGTTGAATAGAGCTACATTCCTGGGCCTGCTGTGAGCTATGTAGAAATGTTAAAGAAACAAGGTTGGGTTGTGTGCAGCAGCCTTTATACAATAATCTAGGACCAGCATGATATGAACAAAGTACCCGAAATAGCATGCTGAGCATGTGATATGCCTTTCTGTATCAGGGAAGCTCTAGTATAGCATCATGAAATTCCTTTTGTCCAGCATTACTTGACAGCATTATTGACCAGTCTTGTTTGTTTAAACACTTGAATGCTCTGATGAATTAAAACATATGTAACACCTGGGACCATGAAAATCTGTGTACTTTAACACAAACAAAACGGCTTTGCTGATATCAGTTCTGCAGAGTCCAGTATATGCTTGTACAAATGATGTATCTTGTAGTATTACAGCCTGTTGTTTTCAGTGATCTGGGTACAGTAGGCATAACGTCAGTGTTAGCAAACTTGATCTAGTTCTTTTTCAAACATGAACACATGAAAGTGAATGCCATGTGGAGATGGAAGGTAATTAAATGAAAACAGCCTCCAAAACGTCCACTTGCCAGTTTGCACAGATGTTTCCTGAACTAAACTGTAATAAGCTGGATGGATAGAACGTGTATCCACAAAGATGTAACAAGGCAGGCAGGAAAAATTGTCTCAAAAAGAGCTGCCTTTTTTGATTGAACGAAAACAGTCCTCTGAATTGGCTGCAAGCGAACATGGATAGAAACGGAAATTCAATTTGTGTCTTGGCGTGACATCTGGCAAGTGTGCGACGTTCAGGTAAGTTCGACAGTGGGCCAAACCTCCTTCTTCCCGGCCTTTAGCTCATCTCCCTTCACTTCCACTCTTATCGCTTCTGCTGCAGGAGCGTGACACGACACTAAAATGCAAGACAGATAGCATGCAGTGTCCATCTCTCTCTCTCTCTCTCTCTCTCTCTCTCTCTCTCTCTCTCTCTCTCCCCCCCCTCTCTCATCCATGCACTCTCTCTCTCACTGTCTCTCACTCGTGCGCTCTCGCTCTTCAGCCTTATCTGCAGGTTAGTACTGCTCAGTGGGCGATAAAGCCGCTTTGCTCGCCGGTGTGAGGCAATTTCACAGCTGCCGAGACCTGCTCCAATGATGCTGGCGAAGAAAGAGCAACAGCACGGCCAAAAGCTGGGAAAGCATTTCGACACGCAATAGGACACAGTCTTTTAATGAACGGCATTGTGGCCAGCCTGCTGTGCTTTAACACTTCACAGCCCCAGTTCTGGTGTTTTAGAACAAAAAAAAAAGTATCCCACTCTAATTAAAATTGCTTGCTTTATCTGTTGATATGCTAGGCACAGATGATGAATAAAAAGAGGACTGGAAGAATATGACATTGTGTTGTTGAGTAAAATATATCCTCAAGTTTTAAAATCTGCATGGTGCTAAATGAGCATTTTGGTCAGATGCAGAATTGATACTGTTTCAATCATCTTAAAATGGATTTTGGAATTGGAATTTGAACTTGTTTTCAGTAATCTACACTGAATACACCACAAAGACAAAGGAAAAACAAAAGAATAAGATATTCACTTTACACAAGTATTCAGATTCTTCATGTAGTACCTGGTTAAAGAAATGACCACCTCAAGTGTTGTCTTTGGAGGTTTCTTTCACTGGTTTTGGCAGAAGTGGTCAAGCTCATCCAGGTTGCATGGTTGCATTGGTTAACAGTCATTTTCAGCTCTTTCCAGAGATAGAGTTGGGTTCAGGTTCCCACTCTCTCAAGGCCAGCAGACTGGTTCATAATTATTTTACTGATGAACGACTACTGTGTGGACACTCTATTGTAACAAACTCCAATACATATATACATTCATCAGTAAAATAAATATGAAAGCCTAATATAATCAACTCTGCTGATTCAAATTATAGCTACTCTCACAAATTATAGATCATTCTAAAAACTGCATTGAACTGCACCTTGGGCAAGTGAATCTGATGAGGACTACTTTAATTTTCTGGCAGTGCAGCTCTATATTTACAGTGTTTCATCATAAAAGGAAGTACCAGTTTCATTTGTTCAAGTGCCTCTGTACACAGCAATAAACTCTAACACAAACTCCTGGCTTGTGGCTGATGATGTCATTTGCTGATCTTAATTTTACCTTGCTCTTGAGTTATGTTTTGGATTTAATGTGGTCATTACAAGTTTTGTCTACGGTATGTTGGCAAAACTCACAGAAAAGTTTTTAGTCTTATTCACAAACGGGTGTCAGGTTGTGTGAGAAAGCAGGCGAGGAGGTGGTCGTACTTGCAGGGTAATTTATTGAAAGAACGAAACCAAATTACAAGACAACAAGATGAACACACAGCATGCTGACATGAAACAAAACCCAACAAAGACAGACAATGGACCTTAAATACACACAATGAGGATGAGAAACACCTGGGAAAGGGCTACATATGAGACACATGACTGGACTGGGCAAGGGAACTGGCACAAACACATTGACACGGACAGACACATAAACAGTGACACGGACCATGACAACAAAACCAGGCACAGGAACAGGGATAAGAACTGACACAGGCAACAAAACGGGAACAGACAAGGGTACAAAAACACAGGCTGGCAAAGACCCAGGACTGGCCAACAACTCAGGAAAAGTTCATGGAAGAAGCCTGGGCACAGTTCTGGAGGCTGACAGAGGGACTGACTCTATAAGTGTTGACCTTGGCATAGATGAGGTGGGAGCTTTGGATGCAATTCTCTCTTCTCCTGCAAAGAGGACTGAGGCTGCCTGTGCTGACTCTTGTGCAGACACAAAAAATTGTTTGCCTCCTTTCACCCTGTTTTGATGATCAGAACCCCACAGGACCTGTGTGGTTGGTGGGTGGTGGTGTGTTTGTGTGTGCTGCGGTGGAGTGTTTAAACACCATATCTGCAGGTCATTCTCTATTTCTTCTTCAGTGGTCCCAGGACACTGCCCACAGGGTGCTGTTGGCTGGATATTTATATTTGGTGGACTGTTCTGAGGAGTTTAAAAACCCCAGCAACACTGCTGTGTCTGATCCACTTATTGCAGTACAACACACACTAACATACCACCTCCATGTAAGTGTCACTGCAGTGCTGAGAATGATCCACCACCCATATAATACCTGCTCTGTGGGGGTCGTGGGGTCATGTCCATTGAAGAACAAGTTGAAAGGAGGCTATCAGAGTATCCAGATAATCAGTTAGACTACAGTCTGTAATTATCGAACTACAAACTATGCCATATGGAGATTGGAGCTGATTAAATGGTCGGTTTTAGAAAAAAGGAGTGGTCATAATCTTATGGCTAATTGGTGTAAGTCAATGTTACCCACTTATCAGTCATTGACCGGTGACTTAGATGTTATAAGCACCATATTTGTGATAGTTAGTGTGAAGAATAATCTGTAATCAGTTGTTAAGGCTGTAAAATGTCATGCAGCCCACTTACTGCTCAACTTCAAGATTGTCAGTTTTACAATGGTGACATGCTATTGTTTATTTATCAAGCTAGCCAGCCTGTATGTGTTAGATAATGTTTCCAGATCAGTTAGGATTATATTCCAGCCTATATTTGTAATATCTTGCTTTAATGGGGGCTTACACTTTTCCATTAGTTACAGCCAGTTTACCTTTTCCTTAGTTGCTTGGTGTAAATGTAAACAAAACCTTTACCCATGAAATGTATATGGGCTTCGCAGCCTAGTTTCAGGATAGTTGGTAAGATCCCAGTACAAGGTTGGCGGCATCAGGGGTGTTACAAGATTCCGTGACATGAGATCTCAAGAGAATAAAACGTGACAGTATTTCTCATCAAGCTTGAACCTGTCTTGCGGGAAAAAATAGTATGAACTTTTTAAAAGGGATCTGGCAACACAGTAGCAATGGCAGTGAGTGCGACAGCTCAGCGGTCAGAGCAGCTCTCAGCAGAAGAGGTATAGCTTGTAACGCATTATCTTGTCAGTTACAGAGGATCTTTGCTAGTAGCAGCCAGTGTAATGTCGGAGTTGGAGGAAATTCGCATAGACGATGCCCCCGTTACTTTGAAGTTGTATGTCTGGCTGCATTTTAGATTCCCAGTAGAAAAAATAAACGGTAACAGAGTGACAGACAAGACAGGAAGCGTTCGTATGCACTATAAGAAAACCATGCCATACACTGCAGGTAATACAAGCACTATGTTAAAACACTTAGAGCACCACCATGGCTCTCTCCTTAAACCAGTCGTGCCTGCAAAGAAAATGACAAAAGGACAGATGACAACACTTACAATGCCTTTGGACCTCAACTTCCACAGTCGTGCTAGAGCCAGAGCAATAACAAGAGAGAGGCGTTTTCATTGCAGCTGATATGAGACCATTTTCTGTAGTGGGAAAAACAGGATTTAGTACTCAATTTTCTTTGTAGTCTCCACTTTCCAAAGCATATCTTTTAAATGTTTTTCAACAGCAGGAGACAAAGTTACTGCCTAAAGGTCTAAACTGCTTCTAGAAAATGTAGACATGCTCATATTTTTGAAAAAGAACATGACTATGTTTGTGTTTGACTGTGCTTGTGTTTGAAGAAAATTTTGGACAGTCCCTGTTTACACTTGAAGCATAGATGGTTTGCATGTATTGTTTGTCCTGTATAGGACTAAAGAAGGTGTATTTGTTATTTGTATATATTTTTTATACTAAATTTGTGTAAAGTAGTTCTGACCTATTTTTCCAGACATATTTTTCATCTTTGAAATGTTTTTAAAAATATTTAAAAATATCTTGTCTCGTCTAGTCTTGTCTAGTGAGATGAGTGTCTCATCTCACCCCTAATTACAAGTGTGTTCGCTCTCACCTGATCTAAGAGCTTTTTTCCTCCCAGTTTTTAGACCGCTTTTAGACCGCTAAGCCACTCTGAGCCCATCTAAGCCCACTTTTTGGTTCTCCCCTGCCCCCTTTCATTCCCCCCCTCTGTGCACAAGTATGAATGCCGCTGTTGCTAAATGGATGGAGAAATAGTTTGTGGCTTGAACCGAGCCACTTTGTTTCCAATTTACAGAACCAGGGCTGAGAGCAGGATATGGACACCAAACTTTTTTTCCCAGTGGACAAACAGACCAGACTACTAGTTTTTTAATAATGTTCAGTTTCAATCTTGCACACACCTTTTTTTCTGCTTTTCTTCGTTTGCTCCATCACCTACTCTCAGTTCCTCCCCTTCTGTGCTACTCTCCTAGGCCCTCACTTGCACTCTCACATACACACAATGGAGGAGGCATAAGACTTGTGTGTGTATAAAGAACAAATGAAGGTCAAATTTCAGTTTTTTTAAAGACAGTGAAAGCAGTTAATGGTTTTTTTTTCACATCATATATTGTATATTGTACATCACCTTTCAACAAAATATATTGAGATCTGATTTTTTTGTCCATATCACTCTAATTTGATTTAAGCACATAAGCACATTGACTCTTTTCAGTGTGAGTTTAAAAATATCAGTTTTGTATTTTTTATAGGGTTTGCACAGCTCTTCCAACCTTGTCTAAATATAATTCTACCTTTGTTGTAAACATTATGCATTTTTAATGTATTATATGAAATTGAAAAGGGCCAACATTAGTAGAATATGGATTCTTTCAGGTTTTTATCTGCATTATCTGCCAAATATAAAATTTAAACCCCAAACTGGGAGGTAAATTTATCAAGACACCTTCTCAAACATCTACAGAGGAGACTCCCACTCAGCTTGCCAGCAGCTCACAACAGCAGCAGCAATTATCTTCTACTATAGTTATTCATCTCCACGATGGGTCACACAGCCAAAGTTCCATGATGAATGCAAAATCATCTTGTTGCATAAATTTGCTTATCATTTTATTCTCTCAAGGAGTCAACTAAGGTCAAGTTTATGAATTGCACTCAGAGGCAGTTGATCATGGTTGCCAGATGGGGCAGATTAATGTCTCAGGCTAAACACTCATAGCCTCATATTTCAGTAACCGCGAGGTCAGTTGTCGGGGAGCTGTGTCTGATTGGCTGGCTTGTTTGTATTCCTCGTGTTTGGTCTGCTTAGGCGGCAGTAGTTACAAACAGTGTTCTGTGGATTCTGCAGGTGCTGGTATTGATCTGCTGTCTGCTTTGAAGGTGCTATGCACTCTGCCTAAGGTACAATTTGACTCTCGCTGTTTCTTTGAAGTTGAAATTCTGCTGCATTTAGCATGTCCTCCATATTGACCAGTTAGCTTATCATTAAAGAGCGCAGGACAAACGCTGTGTTGGAGTGCAGAGCCTTTGATCCCATAGCTTCAAGACAGAGTCTGTCAGCAAACCCACCATATTCAGACAGAACTGTGTGAGTTTGCTTTTTGAAGTGCATGAGTCTAGCTGCTGTGTACGTATATGTTATTTACAGCATAATTTATCACCAGAGCTTACCAGTTTGATCACGAGATGCAGTTTATATCAGTGCAATTCAATATAGTTTCAATCCCTGGAAGTATAGGATTATACTCCTGTTTTTGGTTTAATGTGTGTGTGTGTGAATTGCATTAAAAAGTCATTTATATTCTGTATCTACAGGCTTTTGTTTCCACAAGTTGATGAAAGTTGTCAGTTACTGTGCATTTTCATCAGACAGGGTGGAACAGCATGTTCTGGATACAAATCTGTAATCTCACATTTTATGACCCTTTCTTTTCCATCTTGTCTACATTTTTATGTGTGAACAATACTGAACCAGAGCATATAAGTGGAGAATACGGCAGGCAAGATATACTATTTATGCAGAAACTGTATCTAAAATTATGCAAAATAAAAACGTTTGTTGCTACAGCTGCTTGTGTTTAAGGGTACCATTAGTATTGTGTGGGAAATCACCATCACACAACCTCCAGAATCCCCACCTAACCACTGTTATGATTGTTGCCTGGGAAAAGGACACCAGGACAAGCCCAGATTATGGAAAGGATCTGAATTACAAACAGTACACACTTAAAAATTAAGGTTCTGCAAATGGTTCTTTGACTAATACAATAGAACAGGGGTTCTCAACATTTTGCATTTCATGGCCCACCTGCTTATAACTAGAAAGCATAACAGCCCACAAGAAAACAAAACGTTTTGCATGCAGATGCCTGCCGATGCTTTGTCTCAAAATGATACTGTTTAAATTGCCTTGTGACACTTCTGGGATATTATTTGTGCATTTTTATTCATTTTTGTAGTTTGAAAACAATTGACCTCTTGATTTTCACTTATACTAAAACATTTTTTCATGTAGAGTTTTATGATTAAAAGTGCAGTTACCAGTTCAGTATGGAACTGGCACATGGGCAGTAATTAACAGGATCAGGTGCGTTTGAGTATGGCAATTACCAACTTTTACTGAAGACTGGCCCTCCAGCACTGGAGCTGTGCGCCCCTGTCATAGAAGGACCACTCTGGTTCCATACAGAGACATGCTTTTAATAGAAATATGTGAGTGAGATGTGTAAGTGAGAAGCTTTAAATCAAATGATGATTATATACAGTGGGACATTTTTTCCCACTCACACAAACTACAAACGTGGTGGCACATTCCATACATACACATTCCACATTCTATAACATTGGTCAAATGTTATTTTTAACAGTGTCCTGTACCATACTATATCATCCAATCTGTAAGCTCTATCTAGTACTCAAAAAATGTTTTCATCCATGTCAGTATCCTTCTATTGCTGAGACAGTGACATTTTCCAATTAAAATGATCTCTCTCAGTGTCACCTAACACTTTGTACCCCTTTGTAGTTAAAGTAGATCTTCCTGGGACAAACGTAAGGCACTTACTGCTAAATCAAAGCTGACTGAGGCGAAGTAAGAGAGGGGGTCCTTTTAATAAGACTAATTATAGCAATGTGTCGGCTACATGGAAGACAAGCTGTCATGGTGGGGAAATAACTCCTGTTTGAAGTACAATCAGTGGTTCATTCCCTCATTAGCTCCCCCTCAGTATTCAGCGAGCCATCAGCTGCCTAACCTGAAGAGATCAAGAGCACATAGTTCATTTCACTTTCACGGTGGTAATGCAAGCTGTTTTGAAGCAAGGTTTATTTTTGTATTTCACCTGTGCTGCAGTGTGAGGCAGAACTGCAGCATTCTGAACTCCAATCAACTTCTCAGCACGATGTCTGACTTGTACAAATCCACATCCACAATTTTATAAGGAAACCAGCAAAATGGACAAGCTTCAGTACAGCTTCAGTATCTTTTCTCCAGAGCAGAAATAGAATTAATACAGCACCTGACAAATGAAGTATTTATACAGATTAGAACACTAGTCAGGATCCGCACCATAAAGTAGCACATTTGTAATTATTTATTGATCATGAAAGATTTATTGATAAAGAAAATGCTTATTTTAGATTCTTAAAGGTAATGGCTGAGTTGATGCAGCTTTACAGTCATGACATTTTCAGAAACCTTGGTTGTCATGGTTCTTGGTTGTTATTTGTTGCAAATCTTTCAAGCATTTAATGATATAGACTAGAAACTCTTACATTTCAAGGATTTCTGTTGGTTTAGATCTAAATGGAAATGAAATGGAAATCTGTATGTAAACTAGGGATGCACTAATATTGGAATTATAAAAAAATGCCAACCTATGATAGTTTTCATTAACATGCATACAATTTACGACATATACAAAGCATATTTAATAGTTGTGACTTGATCCACATAGGCAGAGAAGTATAAGATTAATTTGTATAGAAATTTGTCAAATCCCTTGATTGATAGTTTACAAACACTGGGACTTACTGTATGATCCGATCAGCAACACTTTAATTGACCAGTGCTACAGGAAGATAAGTATGTATTATTCAATTAGCAACCTTTCCTTAAACATTTACTGTTTGTGAAATGACCCAGGAGGTTGACGAGAGGCTACATCGAACAGTTACACATTTGACCTCACCTCACCCGTTCTTATACTCCATTCACTACCCTGCAAGCTATTCACAGGGGTCTTCTTTTGTCAGTGTTTTGCTGAGTTAAGCCCACAACACCTCCAGAAGGCCCAACAGTAAAGTCTAGTGTCCCAGATCAACTCCCCTCCAAGCTCACTTCATGGGTTTTCACAGGAAATCTCAATACCTTCAGCATATACACAAATCAGCCTATAAATCCCCATAACACACCTTCAATCACACACTACCCTCCTCCACCCAACCTCAGCCCTTCTTATTCACAACCACTGACTAGGGTCTCCTTCTTGCACACCTCCCATAAAAAGACAAAACATGTGCAGTGTTTTTAAGCATCTTGCAGTCTGCTCTTAGACTGAACTTACTAAAACAACCTCCTGCAAAGTAAGACTAACAATAGTCTAATGATTGGCAACTTCTGTGATGCACCTGACTCTAATTTTAGGGATTTTAAGTATAAATAAATGTGGGGGTGTCCAAACTATTATTATTTTGGCATGTATTTTCCATTTTATTTGTTAGTTATGTCACCTCTACCCCTCATTCTTCATTAATATGAAGATTAAATCCAGTCCATATGTTTCAATATATTAAAAATGCCAAAGATTTCCACGTTGTGTTTTAATTTGTTTACATCACTGTAATGATTTTGAATATAGACATCAGTCCACAATTGCACAAATCCCCAAATAATAATTGTATCACGATTGCAATTATGACAACCTTATTTAACAGGAAACATTTAATGATTTGGTGGAATTTTTGAGAGGATGGGCTATTGCCCCAAGTTTGACACAAATTCAGTAGCCTCAGTTCTTAGTAGTATCCCCGCTGTAGGGGGTGAGTGGAGAGCAGTGGAGATGATGGTTGTCAAAAGGAAAAAAAACGTCTGCACGCTTCACAGGCTTGACTTGCTGTGATCACCACAGACTCTGCATAATACAGCCAGATTAAGTGACTTCAAACATGCTTCTGCCTTTCCCCTCTGCCTGCTGAAAGAGCCACCATTTCCATTTTTCCTTCAATTAAACAGAGCAAAGGCATTTGAAGTTCAGCATAGGCTTGATTCACATTCAGAGCGAGAGAACTGTTATGAAAAGGCACGTTCATCATAGCTGCAGAGAAGCTACCCAGACCCCCTACTGCTCTTAGGGGCAGCACTTTCTGACAGCAGTTGCTCTAGCACAATGCTGTATGTGTTTTCCCAGAAATCTGAAATCTGACTTACAGAGATAGAATACATTCACAGTTTTTAGCACTAGGGCAAAAGAGATATACAGAGTGTCACATACGCAGGTAGGAGTTGGAAAACCCCCGAAAAACAGTATCTTAACAACCACAGGAAGTCAAATTCTTGATACCATATATAAATATACATACGTGAGACAATGTGTACTACATATACAGGACGAGGGACACCTGACAGGGATTACAAGCAGTGGGGCTAGAAACACAAGTACCACATGCAGAAGGCAGCAACCAACACAAAGATCAAATCAAGGCAGATGCGAGATTAAACTACATGATACACTATATGTCCAAATTTGTAGACACTCCTTCTAATCATTATATTTGGCTACTTTGAGTTGCACCCAGTGTTGACTGTGATGTGCAAATGCACACACAGCTTGTCTAGTCCCTGTTGAGAAATACTGCCAATAGAACAGGAATCTGTGGAGCAGGTAAACATAAACCTGTTGGCACAGTGCCTAATGCCAGGCGTGGGATAATAGGGTACAAAGCTCCCTTGCATTGAGCTGTGGAGCAATGAAACTATGTTCTCTGGAATGATGGTGCTCAATCTAATACTTTGGGATCTGTCATGTCGTTGAATGCAAACAAATACTCACTGCAAAGGATCTAGTAGAAAGCTAGTAGATTGTTTTGGCCATATTGCTAGACAGTGGCTCCAACAAAAGTAGGTTAAACTGTTTTAATCTTCTTATTTTCAGAAGATGTGAATTAATGTTTTAGTGTTTTAGATATACAGTACATATATGTAGATATTTCATACAATATCTTTATACATATTTATAGTTGCAGATATTTATACAAGAGCAATACATTTAATAATAATAATTGCATGATAAATTGCAATAATTTCAATAGTAGTGGGGTAAATCTCCTATGCTTGAAAGTTGTAGGGGGGGTCGGTGGGATGGGGGCTGGTCAAAAAAATGTTTTTTATTATTTTAAAAATGATTTGTATTGTTATGTCGCAGTTCAGAATTACTGTTAACAATAAACTTTCATTTTTAGCCAAAATGGGTGCACACATCCTTATAAACATCCTTATAATCAGCAAGTTAATAGATGCAGTTCTGTTGCCACCTAAATTGCTGAATAATCAATTTGATGTTCACACTGCTGCGCTTACTAGTACTGTTTGTTTGTTTGTGTCATGTTAAATCTTTTTTTGCTCTATTGTTTAGGACTGACGGTGCTTCAGAAGATCCTGGACACAGCTGCAGAAAAAACCTGGCAGGTCACATCCATCAACTTCGACACACTTACAGAGGCAGCCTTTCTGAAAGCCATCCAGGACCTAGACAACAAAAAAGAGTACAAGATCATTCTGGACTGCGAACTGGAGAGACTTAACTCAATCCTCAACCTGGTGAATGTCCTCACTTGTCCCTTCTGACATTAATAATAAGAAAAAGGAGATGGGTGTGTGTCTCAGTGTCCACGAATGAATTCTTAACATGCAGACAACATTTATACAATACTCAGAAGCCTCCTTCTAAAAAGACCACATGTATGTTGGCATCCTAGAGCTCAGTTTTGCTATGGCAAGCAGCCAAGACAGAATCAATCACAAGTGCAGGAAACAGACTTCTTTGTTTTCTTGTGTTTTTATTTTTTTTATTAACAGATAAATGATGAAGGCACACTACACACTGTGTGACTAAATCTCCTCTCAGTCAACATGTGTAATTTTGACCTTCAGTGAACAGCTCCCACATGCTGCTGTGCATCATTTGTCACAAGTAGTTTGAGTTTTGTTTTGCTTGTAGTGTCTATTCCCTTGGCACAGGTTTCTCTTTTTCGTGATCTTCTGCTGCTCTTGACTGGGACACCACAGTGCCAGTGAACTTGCATGCTTTTAGGTTGTTGGGCCCAAGTTTCATTTATTAATTTAGAATAATGTTTCTTTCCCAAACCTTGTAATCATTTTTCATGTACTACTTTCAGTTTCTTTAAAGCATGAAAAAAGGACATTTTACAAAAATGAGTAAAAAACTTTCAAGGGGTTTTATAAAATTACTGTAGCTCACAGGTGTGTATGCAGTCTTGCTGCACATGTAATCATTAAATACTATAATTGGGCTTCCCAATGAGACAGATGCCAAATCCTCTCCCCCAACCCTTCTTGTGCAGTTCCATCTGCCCCCCCCCACACTTTGCTGAGCTCAGATATTCCACATCTAAGGAGGGAAATGTACAATTAAATTAAACTCCTAATAGATAATAGATTGGACCAATTAGTTTCTGACTGGGGGGGCAGAGGGGGCTAAAAGGAAGACTATGAAATATGGCTATGTGCACACCGGGAGCTTAAAATGTGTTGCTTTTATTTTGCTTTTCAGATAGCAGCCCAAAGAAAGAACTTGAAGAATTATCACTTCATACTCGCAAACCTGGTAAGTGACATTTTGTCTTATGATTGAAAAAATGTGAATAACTGAATTTGGTAGCTTCATATGTGCTTCATTGTAAGAATGATGCAATGATTGGGTTGTACACATACATTCTGGCAGAAATCATCAGTTTACACAGCTGCCATCATAATATGTGACCCCAGTGAATCTCCAACTACAACAGTGAAGAACCAACCAAATCTTTTCAGATGATTTACCCTCCATTTCAGCTGTTAACTGATGATTCGTGGCAGAATGTTTGTGTTTAACCCAGAAATTGCATCTTTCTTATGATAACTTTTACAACTAGGCTTTAAAGACAGGACCTGGCACAGGCACATCTGTCACAGTTCCAACATCTTCCGTGGGAATGTATCACTCCACAGATTCTACAGTAATGATGATGATAACATTATAAAATGACCAACTGTTCAGGAGACAAGCCGTCGTGTGTCATGGACACAATTAAACATATTTTTCAACACTAATTAAACATTTAGGATGGGACGGACCATTTCACAGATCGGATTGTTTAATGTTTTTTAAGTTATGGTGTTTTTCGGATAAGCATTAAAATGATGAGTAAATTAACTTTGCTTTCCATTTATTAATACTTTGAGAAAACAATATATATATACAATTACACAACATAATGTTGGCTCATGTCTGCAGCGGAGAATATCCCTGTATATTTTGAAATGCCCACACCGATCATTCAGCAAGAGCTGCTAAAACGTTGATTCAGATCCCTTCCCTTATATAATATGGTGACATTCTGATACTTGACATACTGCCATGTTCATCTGTCTTCCTTGTACTACAGCACCTACATACAGAAAAGCTTTAGTCTACAGACCTTCTCCATCGTCAGTGTTTGATACAGGGAAGACAAAACTCTTCCCTGCTGCAGCAGCTGTTAACTGCATGCGTATGTGCTGCATTCGAGTGACACAGCAGCTTTGCCTTTTTCCAATATATTTCTTCAGTGAGAGAATTCAGAGAAATGTCACTTCAGTTTATAAATTTGTGAAATGAATAGATTTTATTTTAACAATGACTAACATTTCAGGATACAAGCACTTTTGACAAAACCTGCTCACCTTGAATACTTTGTACAGCTTTGTGGTGCTTAGATAAATATGTAGTGTTTCCTCCTTTGTGCTGTCGATAATTTGATCCTGGTCGCCAGACTCAAACCCAACGTATTTCCAAAGGTGACTTTTCCTCATACTGTTATTGTTGTTGTAGCATTCTTTTTGCCTTTGCATCTACACCTTTAGTCTAGGCTTGTTATGCTGCTCTGTTGTCGTTTTGGAGATCTGTGAAACCGTTGGTACCGCAGGAAGCGTTTTCAACTGATTGGTATTGACTTGGCACCATCTCTATTTAGAACAGAATTAACAAAAAATACCCCAAAAAAAAACAGGAGCGTAAAACATGAAAGTCAAAGGAAAAATAATATCAACAATATATTTAAAATAAGGTGCAAGAGAAGAAAAAGTTCTACAATTTCTAAAATCAAAATATTTAAAAATACGCGTGTGCTGGTTGAGTGCAATCCTTCATGATGCAGGTGGCCCTCCTGGAATTGTAAATGTCCGTGGTGGTGGGGAGGCTGACTCCAACAGTCCTGTGTGGAGCCTTCACCACCTTCTGTAGAGCTTTCCTGTCTGCAGCAGAGCAGCTTCCATGCCACACATTTATGTTTGAGCACAGCACACTCTCCACCCCACATCTGTGGAAGGAGGTCAGGACTGAGCTCCCGAGTCCTGCATGCCTCAAACCCCTGAGGAAGTAGTGCCTCTGATGTGCCTTCTTGTCAGACAGGAAGTGTTGTTGTCCCAGGTAAGGTTGTTACCAAGGTTACCCAGAGACCACGTCCATCGCCTCTGGGGGCTGGGGGACCACAGAGGAGATAGCATGCAATACAGCTCCTTTAGTTTGCTTTAGCATCTGGTGCTATGTCGACACCAATGACGTACACCGCAATACACTCGTGAGGTAAATAGTGTGGCCGACACTTCACAGTCAGCTGTTCTACAGCCTCTGAACCTGTGAATGAGACAGTTCTGCTAAATATGCGTGAGAGCAGTTAAAGCCAAAGAAGGAAAAACATCCAACAAGAATTCTTATCTAAAATCAAAGCATCTCTGAGTGGGGTTTGATCAACCAAAGGTGATTTGATTTGTTCTGTGGAGAGTTAATGCTATGTAGCTTCCCTATCCTAATTCACAGCAGTTTAATATTTGCAGTTGATGTCAGACTTGATTGATTGATTTAAAATGGTTCACAGTTAACACGGTCTTTTATACTAAAAGTTTGTATTTGATTATTTGTAGTTACAGTGTTCAAAAACTGCTTCTCCAAACAGTGAACCAAGTACTCAAATACTTGATTATATCTCTAAAAAGGATATAAATTACAATAGATTTGGCTAATTTGTCTTTTTTAATGGAGTAAAGATGTGAGTTCAGAGACACTGAACTCTCTTAGCTTCGGGACAAAACCTGTCAGGTCATCTTTACCACAACAGCTGCGATAGTAAGGGAAAAGCTCAAGCAAATTTATAGTGGCGCCCCACCATTTCCTTGTACTTACTCTGCCTCGTTTTTGTGTGACCAGAGCACCCGTGCTTTTAAATGCAGAACACAAAGCAGACAGATTGCTGATTACCCGCTGAGCCGGGAATTATCATCCCTACTTCTCCTGGAAGGCATCAACATCAGACGCCTTTTCTTCTGCAGCTGGGGGAGTGTTGGTGTTGTGATTGTGTGTGTGTGTGTGTGTGTGTGTGTGTGTGTGTGTGTGTGTGTGTGTGTGTGTGTGTGTGTGTGTGGGAGGGTGTAGAAGTGGTGGTCTGGGAAGACTTTTTGTTTTAAGGCTTCCAGCGTCTGCTTGTTTTTGTGTCTCTCTCTGTGTTGCCTGAATGATGCAGTTCGATCACCCAGCTTTATGTAAACTTTATATAACCACTGCAGTGCCGAATCGTGCTGAATAAGTAGTCACACTCCAGCATTCTTTGTCCCAGGTCTTTGTTTATTTGCAGCTGATAAAACCAACATAACAGTCACTGAGATGGTGTGTTTGCAGGACCCACGGAAAAGACAATGGGACATCTGTAACATTAGCTACCTGAGAATTAAGTTTGCACAAATAGCAGTGTGAAGTTTGTGAAATCTTTATACTCTGTTGCTTTGAAAGGAGATAACTAATCAGGGCTTTTGTTACCAGTTATTAAGTGATGAGGCATGTTCAAAAAAATGTGCTGTCTTCTTGCAGGCTCAGTCGTTCACACATACCAAAAAACTTTTGGGAAAGTGGAAAAGACATATGCAAATCTGATAAAAAATATACCAGTACTGTGTATGTTTGTTGTGTGTACATTGTACTGGCTTAGTAACCATGAACGGATGAGTTGTAATGATTCATCATATCACAATGCAAAAATGAATTATGTGCATTGTGGGAGACAAGTGCTATTTATTATTCCATCTAATGCACTTGCATTGTTTGAACACTAGAGGTTGCAATCGGGTTTACTCGCACTGGCATGCCCTATGCCACACTCCTGCACTCACTGCTGTTTCCACTCTGCATTGGAAACTGGTGAGAGAGGTGGGAGTTTGAGGATGCTTCATCATGTTTTATATCCAAAGTGTGGCAATATTTTGGGCTTCAAATTTCCTAAAACACAAAACCCGTCCACTGTTTGAATCACACACTGGGCTGAACATAGCTGGTGTTAAATTTGCCCGGTTCTAGAGTGGGAGCTACAAAGACCTAGTGGAAACACTTCTGTCCTTATGGTAGTAGTAGTGCCCGCAATATGGAGGTAGCAGTGAAAGAGGTTGGTTTAGTGCCGCATATAAAGTATTTTTGCTCAAATATTAATCTCACTTCCCAGACTGCTTTAAGCATAAGCTGCATCAGTCGACTGCTGGGTCGAGTGAGGTGTAGTGCTGTTCTCTTCCAGTGCGTTGCTACAGCTAGCCAAGAGCTCACCTTCAAGCAAAACTTAGACTCCATCATAAACTGATTGTGGATGTTGTTACGTGATGGAATAGCTCTTCAAAAATGCTTGAATGATACCTTGTACAAAAGACAGCTGCAATGGCAGCTCTTGTTTGTCCGGAGGTTTTCTGAAATGCCCATGAAATTGACACTATAGATGGTCAGACAGTAGTAGAGCAACAATGAAGATTTTGGTTACTTTCACTGGCCCTAGGTTGCCTACTATCCATGTTATAGAACATGTGAAAAAGTCCATCTGTTCCCATACGCTGATAACATATTTACTACAGAATTATTCTCCTGAAACAGCATATTATACAGATTTAACTCTTGATTTATTTTGTGATTGACATTGTTAGAGCTGCATGATACTGGAAAAATCTGACATTGCAATATAATATATATATATATATATATAATATATATATATATATATATATATATATATATATATATATATATATATATATATATAAAAATATATATATATGATATTTAAACTATACATTAATGTTCACAAGTCACAAGATCCAGTGTTGGATGTGTGTGTTGGAGTAAAAACAAACCCCAGGCACATAAAATCTATTTCTAAATAAAATGTGATGGAAAATGAGAACAATACATGCATGGTTGAAAATTGAGCCTAGCTCTGAGATATGGTGTGACATAAGATCGGTCGTGTGCCATTTTGTTGAGTGGTGTTTTTGAAAATTACCACTGTAGATCCTACTGGTTAACACATACTGATCCAGAGCTGAATGTATTGTGTCTTCAGTCACTACACGAATGCCTCAAGCATGCTAACAAAAGTATATAAAGTTTTGCAAGCAAGGCTGCTGTTGTTGACCTCTGCAAAATAACAATGCTATCTACTTAATCCTTAGCCTAGTACTACCAATGTTTACACCCAAGGTGTTGCCACGGAGGCTGACCACTGCTTCTGTTATGTTTCCTCACTTGTATCACTGTTGTGTGTGTCCTCATCAGTGTGTGCTGTCTGTGTATGGGTTAAATGCCAAAATTCCATCCATGTCCAACAAAAAAGGTGAATTGGTTTTCTTGTTCTTGTCTTGTCTATTGGATGAATTCAGTTCCTTTAACTAGCACCTCTTGCTGACACAGATGTGAAAATGAAACTACTCCCTGTAGAGAAGTACTGCCAATAGTATGGTACTCTCTGCAGCAGATAAAAACGAACCTATTGCCTAATGGTAGGTGAGAGCCAGAGCAATATAAATCCCCCAGCATTGAGCTGTGGAGCAGTGGAAATGTGTTGTCTGGAAGGATGATGCTCCATGCAATACTTTTGGCATGAGTTGGGAAGTTGAGGATGAGGTGAGGTGGTGATCATCCAACATCTTCAACATCCTGACCTCAATAAAGCTCTTTGCTGAATGCAGTTTGATTCTCTGTAATTCTCTGATGTCTAATAGAAAGCCTTTCCTCCACACTAGAGACAGTTACTCTGGCAACAGCAGGCAGAAACTCTTTCTTAAAACCTGGATATTGGAAGAAACAATGAATGAGCAGGTGTCCCAATACTTTTGTCCATGTTGTGTATGTGTGGAATAAGCAAGTGGCACAAAAGTGAACAGTATCAGGAAAATAGCTGTTCAAATGTTGTATCTGGACAGCTGGACAAAAAGGCATGGAGCCCCAGTGAACTGAGAGTTCACAGCACACATTTTGAATTTTATAATTGGGCTCAGTGAGAGGGGAAAGAGTCCCTCCAAACAGCAGTTCCACACCACATCCTAGTCGGTTGCATAATTGGATTTGGCAATAATGAAAAAAGATGTCAGCCCATAAATAATGACGATAATAAAAGCCTGCAAGAATGCAACACTTTGTATGTGAGAGAGACCCATGGGGTTCATTTTAGTCTGAACTGGTTGCCTGAGGAATCTCACACACACACACACACACACACACACACACACACACACACACACACACACACACACACACACACACACACACACACACAGTGAGTTATCATCACATGAAGGCTGATGCTTTCTCTGTATTTGTAATCTGCATTGAATACAGAGAGTCATAAGTCGTGGATGTTCTGATCTCTCGAGTGCTGAATTATACTCTTATTGTCACTGTGTGCTGTATTCTGTGCAATCAGTGCTTATTGATGAACTATCCTGTAACCACTAAAGTCACTATATCTGATTCTACCACAAGCCTTTTCTTTTCAGCCTTAAGCTAGTTAGATACTGCTCCATTGTGTAAATTGTGTATAATTGAAGCTCAGAGCTAAGTTTGAGTTTGTCAGAGTCACTGGAGGTTCATTGGTGTTTTCTCTTTTGACTGCATATTTTATGACACACCTTACACACCTCAAAAATTAAATCCTTACGCAGGATTACTCTACAACTGTTTCATGAGTAGAATAGACTACCCTTTACTTAAACCTGTTAAAACTCATTATGGGCTTAACTTTGAGGCTTCAATTTTCTCTGCATACGTATTGAATTTTTAGTGTACAGACTCCCACCACTGTCCAGTGTATAAATAATGCCTACCTGGTACCTGTACTCACTCACTTATCTTGCAGGCCACCATACAGTGGTAATGTAAAAAAACAGACTCATGCTGTTAAAAAATACTATCTAGCTTAAAGAAATGGACATAGTACTAGCTTTGACCTCTCAGATTGTGCATCATTTTGAAGGGACTTTAAGTCTTTTCTGTGTGGGGGAAAATGAATAATATTTATGAAAATCATTCCTGTCGCATCTTGTAATAGAAAAATTGTACCAAAGCCAGTACATTTTGTCCAGAGAGTCTGAATGTGAGTGGTTATATGAATAATGGAAACATGAATAATAATGCAATACAGTATAAAAATGCTGACTTTAAAAAGTAGATTGTATTTAATAGAAATTAAATAAAATTAAAGACCTCTTATTTTCAGTTTCCAGTTTCTCCAAAGGCTGAGATACTAACAACACATATATTGAAATGTGAATACTGCTATTAACTGTGCGCAAGTTAACAGTCGTGTGTTGTCATGCTCAGTTTGTCTCAGTCGTCCTCTGCCCCCTTCATCATTGGTCAGTTTCTGACATCACCGCCTCTGCTGACCAGATATTGTTTGAGTGGTGAGCCATTCTTGACACAGTAGTGACACTGACATGTTATTTTCATGGTGTGTGTGTGTGTGCGTGTGTGTGTGTGTGTGTGTGTGTGTGTGTGTGCGTGTGTGCGTGTGTGCGTGTGTGTGTGGTGCTGTTATGAGTCAGTGTCACTGCTAGGCTAAGAGTGGTCAATCACCCCAAAATATCCAGCCAGCAGCAACACTGTGGTCAGAAACTGAGCAGTGATGAATGGCTCGAGAACAGATATCATAAACTGTGCATCTACACTGGAGTTTGAAATGTTAACCTGCTTGCTTACATAAAAGTATTTAAATGAATTGAAAATAGTAAGTTGACACATGATTAATGGTCTTTTTTTTCTCAGGGCTTTCTGGACCTGAACTTCACAGAGTTCAGAAAGGGAGGGGCTAATGTGACAGGCTTCCAGCTGATGAACTACTCAGAGCCCATGGTCAGCAGGACCATACAGGAGTGGCTGGAATTTGACAGCAAAGACCTGAAGAGTGTTAAGAGAAGGCTTAAGGTGAGCAACATTATGAGTGGCTACAGTTTCAGAAGAGCAATATGTCCAAATGTTTGTGGACACAATAAATGCAAAATAAATACATTCAGTTACTTTAAGTTGCACTCATTGCTGACTAATATTGTCCTGGCTTATATTTATATTTATAGGGAAAAATAGAATTGTTATTGAACAAGGGTGGAGAGAAGTTTATGCTGTTTATCACTTGTTACCTGTGCTCTGTTTGTTCCATATCCTTCATTCTTTCTGCCTATAGCTGTCACACTCATGCCACTTAAAGTTAGTGTATAAAACAGGCCTTGTACTTTGGAACAGTACTGGAGTGAGAAAGAACACAGACACACCAAGCTTCTAAAAAGCAGCTCCAGGCAAAGCCACATCATTCCTCTACTTCCTCCACATTCATTTGCACTGCTCACATAATCTGGTTTGGGTTTTTCCCTGCTCAAATATACAATCTAAAGTTGGTATCTACTTTGTCAAGTGCTCTTACTCATCTACATGCACTCAGGAAAGGTGCATTAATTAGCTGGAGCCAGGTTCCCAAAAGCATCTCAGAATTAAGATCATGTTAACTAGTAGAGAGAGTGTTCAGCATTATACTTACTTGACCATTTAACAACCCTTTTGAGAATGCTGTTCTATAAAATTTCTACTAAGACAATCTGATCTCATGGCCTGTGCTTATTACAAGACAAAACCCTGGCACGCATGCTCATGCACACGCATTGTGCTGCACACTTATGTTTACACCCTGTTAAGTCCATGTCTATAGCTGACTAGTTGGCTCTTAGGCTAATATCTTACCTGACAGCCTCACAAGCACCTGAAGCATCATGTACATTATCCTGTTTCATAACCAAGCCATGTTTCTGGGAAAGGATGTTCTGGTGTTGGTTTCCTCTCCACAAAATTAATAAGACGTGTGGACATTTGGGTGGATGATTTACATTTAACCCCTTCAACCATAAACACAGTTTTTAGCTACTTTGTTTATGCAGATCTCCACTTTGAGGGATCACACTCACGATGTAACCACTGAGCTTATTGATTTTATTCAGTTGATTGGCTTGAATCAAACTGTTGTTAGAATAGTAATAACTGGCCAAGAGTTTAACATGCCTGATTTTTCAGGGAACATGATTTCATAAACCTTTAACTCGCTATCAAATTTAATAAATGGCTATCAACAAGTTGTAACCTCAATTTTGACTGAAAAAATGTGTTTTCTCTACACCTGCTTCCACTCATCAGTAAATTGTAATGATGACTCAGTTTTGTTGTAGAGAAGAATAACTTCTTCAAGGATTTGAGGAAAAACTGTGTGGTGTACTGTTGTTGCTGTACCACTCACTGGGGTCTCTGTGGGCTTTACTCAGTACACTGGAGCGCTAACCTATGACGGTGTGAGCGTCATGGCCACTGCTTTCCAAAACCTCAGGAAGCAGCGCATTGACATCTCTCGGCGGGGGAATGCAGGAGAGTGCCTGGCCAACCCCCCAGCACCATGGGGCCAAGGCATTGACATCCAGAGAGCGCTCCAGCAGGTAATTCACACGCTTGAATAATCTTCTGACTGTGCTGAAATGACTTCTAATCTGTTCACTGATGATGAGATAAAGCATGTGAGCAGGAGCTTGTGAGACTGCTGGGGCTGTGGTGGCTTAGGTTTGTATGCCGGCAGTCATTAATTGCTATGAAATGCACATATTTCATACACTGATGTGGGAATATAACTTTTACCCAATTAAATACATTTTAATTTCCAGTTTCAATTAAAATGTACCTTCATTTAATCAATGGCTGTCTGAAATCGATTTGTTTTACGTGTTTACAATCAACCACAACATTATGACCACCTCCTTGTTTCCACACTCACTCAGTTTTATCAGCTTCACACAGCATCCCTTGTATTTCTATAATAGACCTGCTGTCCATTTTTTCTCTGCATACATTGTTAGCCTTCATTTACCCTGTTTAATGGCCAGGATGCCACCACTAGCTGCTGCTACCACACACACACACACACACACACACACACACACACACACACACATACACACCCATATTGGGTGTTCTAAAACTTTTGACTGGCAGTGTGTGTGTGTGTGTGTGTGTGTATAATAACTTTATTTAAACTCCTGTCTCTGATCAATAAGAGAGAGTTTTGTGTAGAAACTCCAGACCCTGTTAGAACAGACCCTGTATGTAATCAGCAATGCAGTAAACATGAAGAAGAATTTCACAATATTGAGATCTTGTGAGCTAGTTTGAAGAACAAAGCTTGGTTCCAGCTCCAGTGGACACCCCCAGCCAGTGCCTGAATGTGTTCAATTCCATCACCAGCATACATGATTTAACATCACTGATTTACCAAACCAAGTGTTTGGATGAGAACTATTAATAATATTAGGCTCTCATAAGGAGAGCTTTGAGATTGTTTAATGAACACTGTGATGGAAGCCACAATTTTTGTAGGAATGTCAGATAAGGAGATTTTTATTCTCATTTACATACGGTGCCTAAACCCTTCGCAAAGTACTGTATATCAGGCTACCATATGAAGTTCAGACAGAAAATCTTTTCTGGGACTTTTGTTTAAATCAAATTTCATGTTTTATTATTTCACAACATTACTCATAGTAAATGATAGAATGACAATCTTATTTTAAACTTATTTTAAAGCATCATTTAAAGCAGAAAGTCTGTGAACCACTGGAATATGAGAGCAGGCACCCACGGTTTGTGCAGTTTGACTCCACAAACAGAACTGTAGTGTAGGTTTCGAAGCAGGGCTGTTGATCTACAGACCTGTCTGCTCTGTACTCAAACTGCAGGTGTCCAGCAGAGGTTATGTAGAAGGCTGAAGGTGTTCAGACTCTTTCATGACTACAAAGGTTCGGGTAACTTGACTGGATTCAGTTTAATCAGAGAATAAATGTTTATTCACAGAATGATGAGCTAAGGACTTGAAGCATGTGGAACAGAGCAATGTTCCAGTTGTTTATCGAAAATATTTGTGACAATAGGCGGTATTTTTATCTTGTAACATCTCCTTGATGGTTAGATAAGCTGGGGACAGAGGTGAAGGAGACAGTGTGGGGTTGAGGGAGTAAAGCATTTTCACTTTTAAGCCTGTGATAGAACTGAGTTAGGTTGTTGGTGAGCTGGCGGTCGTTCAGGAGGAAGGGAATTTTCTCACCTTGTAGTTGGTAATCTCCTTCAGGCTTTTCCAAACTAAAGTTGGGTTGTTAACAGCAGTGTGGCTTTTCAGCTTGTGTGAGCATTTTTCTGCCTTTCTCATGTCCGCATTTGTCCTCTTTGTAGAGAAATCTGTCCCCTCTATGCAAAGCTGTCAGTTCAGCTAAAAGCAAGACTTGTCAGTATTGTGATAGAGAATATTCCCATATCTTATGGCATATTGTTTGTAGTTTAGCATTTCCTTCATTATATTTGATGCTCTTATGCAAGATTACCTACATTTGAATTGTGTTACATATGTAGGCCAGTGTAACATTAAGACTCGTCTGTCTGGCCAAGGAATCAAAGCCCAACCTGCTACAGGCAGGATGGTGTTGTTACACAGTCTGTTACACCAACTCTTTAATTCAATTGTCACTGTTAGAATCTCCTAGAGTGATACAGCTTACAGAGTCTTACTTTTAAGTTTTGATCTGCCAGCAGTTTTAGTGCCTTGCACACACTTGCTTGGGGCGGGATTTAAATGCTGGCCAGAATGAAATATGAAAACTGTCTGGGGAGTAAAACGGCTTGCACAGGGCAAAACGTCTCTCTTAGTAAAGAACACATGATTTTAACAGTAGCAAGATTCATTGATAAAAAAATCCCTCCTCCTTGTTTGTTCTATATCTCTGTCCATTTTGTGCAGCTGAAAGCCTGGTAGGTATATTGGATTGTCAATGATCAGGTCAGAAAAACAGGGCACCTTAAAGAAAGCATCAAAAGATCTTGTTGGTTCTTTTGAGCAGAAGAAAGTAGTTTACTTTAATTAATTATTCATTTGTTTTATAGAGATGGTAAATTGTAAAGGAACAGAAATGCAAAAATCTCTCTTACACTGCACTGGTAGGTGGAGCAGGTAGGAAAATTTCAGAACAGTCTATGGTTTCTGAATAAATTCTGTACTCATTTTCAGTGAAACCTGTGCTGTATCCTGTTCCAAGTACTTGAATTGTAACTTAGAATTGGTGAGATTATGATTTTTGAACAAGTCCAAACACTGGAAAAAGGGTCTCATACCAATTTTCCTTCTTGATTAAACTTCACTGTTGGCTAAGGTTGCAGTGGTACACTGGTTTTATGCCATATCATGGTTTGACAATTGATGGTTATAATCCTGTGTATATTTTCTTAATATTGGATTTGAAAAAATCAATTTATGATGAAGACACCTTGAGAGGAACCACGACTCAAGAGAGGATGGGTTCCTCTCGAGTCGTGGTTCCTCTCAAGGTGTCTTCATCATAAATTCATTTTAATCCTCTGGTCAACACCAGAATAGAACAAAATAACACAACAGAATGACATGAAGAACAAAAAGAGAAGATTAAAATAATGACAAATTCTGGCTAAAGTGAGAGCAGGCTGTGTATGGGCAAGTATGAGAGACTGAGTGTGTGTAGGATACATTAATGCAATAAATTACACAATGTGTTTCATTTGAGTTTAACATTTTTTAAATAAACTTTTTAATCTGTTGAGAGCCTTTTTTTTTGCACCCTCGGTTTGCTCTGCCCTCTGCTCTCAGCTCCTCCTTTACTCTGCTCCCCTTCTACTCTGTTTTTTTCTAATTGTATTTTTTACATCATGTATCATATTGTATATTGCCATTTAGCTAAAATATATATTGGGATATGATTTTTTTGTTCACATCTCTCAGTCCTAGTATATACCAGCAGAAATGATGCAAAATGATTTGAAATCATTAAATCCTTTTAATTACCATTTACATTAATTATCATTTACAGTTCAGAATCTTTCTCTCTCCATCTTCTCTCTTTACTTTTGTCTTTTCAGGTACAATTTGAAGGTCTGACAGGGCATGTGCAGTTCAATGAGAGAGGACATCGGACCAACTTTACTGTCAGTGTAATGGAGCTTGCCCCAAGTGGACCTAAGAAGGTAAATCACACTGATTTCTAAACATCATTGCAGCAGTTTTTCCAATCTGCCTAACCATAACACCGCAACACACACTGTATAAGATTATTACAATAACTCACAAAGGCACACATATCTGTAGCTGTGCAAAAGATCTGTGTATTTCCCTGAGCTGTCGCCTCAACGTCTGCCAGCTCGCGTGATTAGCTGTAGGTAGCGCCTCAACGTTATCTCAGAGGAGAGCAGTGAGAGTGAAGTGTTAGTCACTGGAGGGGTGAAAGGGGTGTGCATGCATTTCAAGTGATTGCGCTTCTTCTTAAGCCTCCAATATGAATATTTATCACCCTAAAAATAGCTGCGCCAAAAGTTCTTGTGTTCACTCTGCCATGATATTCTTCTCTTCTGTGCACAGGTGGGTTACTGGAATGAAAACGAGAAGTACGTGAACACGGCGACATACACCCACATGTTTAATGAAACAATTGGCTTTCAGAACAGGACGTACATAGTGACGACCATTCTAGTAAGTGTCTCTCGAAATCAGATCTGTTGTTTCTGACTGACTGACTAACATTGGCACCATCTACCTTCCTTTACCATCATGCCAGCTTTCAATCAAATCCTGGCTGATGTTCCCCGCCTGTCAACATGTGTCTGATATGTGTACGGTCTTCTGCCGCTCATTTGGTCTGGCAGGGCTATGGATATAAAGTCAAGACATTCTCTGTTGTATGGCAGCAAGGTCTGTCCTATTTACTTCTCTTTGAAGGCTGTCCCAGAAAAGCCCCTCATTGTGGCCACATCTCATCAGTGCAGCAAATTTCTCTGTGTGTACTGTAGTTACTGCACTGCTTTTGCTGTTTGAAGAGTGCAGTGCCCCACAGAGGGATTTATTAGCTGCCAATGTTTGTCAGCAACAAGGTGCGTGTGTGTGTGTGTGTGTGTGTGTGTGTGTGTGTGTGTGTGTGTGTGTGTGTGTGTGTGTGTGTGTGTGTGTGTGTGTGTGTGTGTGTGTGTGTGTGTGTGTGTGTAAAAGACAGAGAGAGAAAGCCCTGTCAGTAAATATGTCAGTAAAATGGCTTTTCATAGATGAACTGCTTTAAACTTGATTAACCACAGAAGATGACATGTACCTTCTTTCCCACAGGTAGTGGTCTGGGCTTTTAAACTTTTCTGAGCTTTAAGTCCTGTGAGAATTTTCATACTAATTTGTCCCAGGGAGATTTTGTAACTTCAGTTTTTAATCTGTGTATAAGGGCTATGTATGGGCAAGTATCTGACAACATGATAACTATCACGAGACAGGGGTCACGATTTGTTATTGCATCACTGTTAGCAAGATGATACATACTGCTAATTTCAGGAGATGCTTTATTTGAAACCTAAATACAGAAGTGAGATATTTGTATGAATTTGACCATGTTTGGAAAAAGATTGTAATATATAGCAATAAATAACATAATATAAAAAATAAATCAAAATATTGCATCTTTTAAAACGAGCTGTCAGAAATGGCTAATATGCTGTTTGTGGGGGCGGGAGGGGAGAAAAGGACCCTGCTGTCCTTTTCTCCAAATGAGCCAACAGTTTTTTCTCTGACCTCTGTCCTTGGGCAGTGCACAGCTGTTATTCCTAAACCCCAATGGTTGATCTCACCTCTGCACTGGAGCCACAGAGGGCTCTGACTGGAAGAGCTGCTCAGGGGTCGACAGTGTTGTACCGCCCATGGACAGACATCAGGATGGGCATGCACTAACCAACCCCAGAGTCCCACTGTTGTATATGCCTCATTGGAATCCTTCCATTCCTTACAGAGACTGTAATTCTGTGCTGTTTGATGGCCTGTACTTATTAGTGTTTTGAGACATTACACATTACATCCCTATTCACCGGATCATTCCACTTGATTTCACAGTCTAACCCTTTTAACACAAATCCAATGCTCCTAAAAAATGGGTTTTTCTTAGAAGCCATAGTTCATCACACTTCAGTGCTTTAAGGCTCCTGAGGTTCTCACTGTACTGTACAGACAAGCAGCAGTTGAGTGATTCTCTGGACAGAAGAGCTAAACTCTCACTTTGTTGAAAAGGCTCACCTCCACAAAAGAGTCCAGTGAATTTCACCCAGCAAATCTTATTACCAAGTTGAGGATACCCCAATGCTGGCCTGTTTGAAGACAAATACTCAGTATCATGGTTAGCACAGATCTCAGTTGAGTGCAAGTATACACAGCTGTTTTGTTGCCATTAGCGTAGTGTCACTATCATGCAAACGGCATGACTTCAAGAGGAATTTGTGCATATGTGACAAAAACTAATCAGAAATCAAGCAGTGTGTACTAAATATAGGTTGACTTTTGTCCATATGTGTGAATTGCTGATTCAACATATACATGCAGCAATGAGATGATTTGAAGAAAGAGTATTACAGAGCAGCTAGGGCTTTAAATATTGCTATCGATATATAGTACAAGATATAAAAATGCATATTCAGTATATACAGTATTTATATACACTATTCGTAATATCACACCTGTTAAGCAGGTTACCATCTGTGTAAGATTTCATTCAAAAAAAAAAAAAAAAAAAAAATCAATTTAGAAATTAAACAATATTTTTTCCAGAGGGATGATGCTCTGAGTACAGTTGTTTTCAGATTATTCCATAGAAATATTGCAATTAAACAGCATGATGTGTTTTTTTGTGTGACAATTAAATACTGATACTTTAACATTAAACTACTATGATATACTGCTAGGTTGTATATCATATCATATATCACCGTTTCTCTTAAACATATACATTTTTAGTCCTGCCCCAAAAGCCAGCAGTGTAACCAAATCTTATCTTACTTCTACCCTAAACACAACCAGAAAACCTACATCTAACCATTTTTAAATACATTTTTAATGGAAAAGAATCAAGGCTTGGTGCTGTGTGGATTTCTAAGCTGGTTTGAATGCATTTGGCAAAATGGACACCAGTGGACAGGAGCTCAATGTGAATTGTAATGTGTATAAAATAGTGTGTGGAAATTGTGCACATGGTAGAAAATTCTTAAGGAGCATGTGTATATATTTTCGAAAGTCTTGTTGCATGCAGAAAAAAAAATGTCCATTTTACATTGACTGCCACTGAAAGTTTTTTGGGGATGTAAGGTTTTTTTGCCTCCAATGCTTGTGTAATAATAGCACGTATAACAACAACAGCAGCAATAATTGTGCTTTTATTTTTTCATATTAAATGTCATTTTCTCTAATTTAGGAATCTCCATATGTGATGCTGAAGAAGAACCATGAGCAGTTGGTAGGGAATGACAAATATGAGGGCTACTGTGTGGAGCTGGCCGCAGAGATCGCCAAGCATGTGGGCTACTCTTACAGGCTGGAGCTCGTAGGAGATGGCAAGTACGGAGCCCGAGACCCTGAGTCAAAAATGTGGAATGGCATGGTTGGAGAACTGGTATATGGGGTAGGTAACAATCTGCTTTACTGCTTTAAGGTATGAATTCATTTTGATTAAATGAATGCCTGTCGGTTTTGACGCCATTTCTCTGCTATAGGCAAACAGAGTGATTTTCTTAGCCTACAGTAACTTAAGGCATGCTGTGATTCTGATGAGAGAGGCAGGAATTCCTGCACTGAATTTATGAGGTGAAGCTTTCATGGAAATTTAGTTGATTGAGATTTACATGCAGTAAAAAATTTCACTTGCATAATGTGTAGCCTCCTGCAAGTCATTCTAAACTACTTTAAAATTGAGCTGCAACAGATGCAACTGTCTCAACTTTATAAAGAAAATCTTTAGGAAAGAGCCTCAAAATGGCAATAACTTGATCACCCCAGACTTAATTATACATCATAAAAAAAAAACAAGGCATGGCCTCATATGAGGGAATAATGTGGCTAATTTGCTGGTAATCATTTAGCTTAATTAGCGAGTTATCTAGCTGGATAAAGTTAACATGACAGCTGTTTGAACGGCTGCTTGTGCTACTGGTTGTTCTGCTTCATTACACTGCTGTATTTAGATCTACAGTGCAAGAGCCTTCATTTTCCCTTTTGTTACATGTACAGGGATGCATAGATGTGGATGTCGACTATAACACATCACAGGTGACTATTCTAGTATATGGCAGAATAAGGTACAGTTTATGAAAACACTAGGCGTGTCACAATAATGACATATCGACTTATTGCACAAAAAATGGACAAGACCTTAATGATAATTTGACCACACTATTACCCATTGTGTTTAATAGTGTGTATTTGAGCCAGTTGGGCTGTTCTGTTCTCTCGTCTGCTTTCTGCCTGAGGTGAGCTCGAGTCTGTGGGCAGACAGCGACATCTATGGTGTAGGAAACAAGTGCAGTGTGTTTTCAAACAAGTAAATTGTGGATAGTTTAACCACAGTTGTCTGGAATACATTTGCTGTACTCTGACATAGACTGATGCTGCTGTCACCAGAGGGTTCCTACCAGTCACACTGTGTTTGGCCTGACCTAAAGACTGCCCAATTCTATCCACAAAGTTGGGAAAAGTGATTCAAAATGGACTTGTTTCAAAGCCACAATCAAGCTACTGCATAGCAACATTTCTGAAATGACGGAGGAGAGTGCAATGAAGTGAGCAAGCCAGTGTTCTGTAGAGTCATGCTGCTCATCAATATGTGTTACTTGGCGGCAGAGCGCATGGACATTTTAAATGTTTTTCTATGTTTTTTGTGATCTTTCTGTTTACATCCAGGGCAGTAAACAATCAGAACTGTTATTATTACTTTATTACTTTATTTTTACCCACATAATGATTTTGGCTTTACTTGGGTTTCTTTAGGCAGATTTATCTTTTCAATACATGCTATGATAACATGCTTTGACAGTGTAGTACAACATGTTTAAAATGTATTAATATACTATTATCATAAATGGTCTTCAAATGACAATATTTTCCATTATCACAGTTATTTCAAGCACATTATTGTCCCCAGAAAATACTTATTGTGACAGGCCTAAAAACACTCCTACTTACCTTTCTTATGAAACATGTTACATGTGATTTACATTTGAATTTCAACCTCAACAGTAAATAGTTCAGTGAGTCACATGACGTTAAAATGATAAAGCCACTGATTCTATCTATGATAAAACAAGATATTTAGTCTAGACTAGAATGAAAGTATACAATAGATACATAGTGTAAACATCATGAGCAGTGTAACCAAGTATGACATACATGACATTTGGTCTCTCTCTAAAACAACCAGGGATTGTTTTGGAAAAAAAAAGCAAATAATGTAACTCACTATGACCGCTTCAGTATTTTATAAATAAAACAGAGATGTTATACAGTCTTTTCTGTAAATCTTTGTAAGTTAGTAGCTGCATTCACCGCATGTTATATACTGTAAATACAGTTTACCCCTTTGCATTGCCCCAAGAGAGCATTTTCTTCATTCCCAGCACTGTTGTAACATTGACACAAATCCTTTCTGAAAAGGATAGTAATGTGCTGGCAATGTGTGCCACAGTGAGTCTAGCAGCAGACTGCTCTGTGTTCAAGCCTTAAAGCCAGGAACTTGACAAAGGTTTGTGCATCCCTAGGCACTCATCCAGGGGCATAACCCTGTACTGTCAGAGTACATTTTACTCACCAGAGGGTTCTTCAATAATGGCAGCCGGTTGTTTTGCATATCTGTTGATATCAGTTGATCATATCATGATTAATGATGGACAGTTTCTGGAATGAGAATGATTTCAGTCTTTAAAATGATGTTTCAAGCTGGCTTTTGCAGATGTTCAGTTATGTACAGTGTATGCAGAATTGTATTGTACTGTACAGGAAGAGATATATATATATATATATATATATATATATATATATATATATATATATATATATATATAGGCAACTACGCTGTGCTACACCAATAAGAGTCCTTGGGCAAGACTCCTAACACTACTTTGGCCCACGTATGTAATATGAGTAACCGTGTAAGGCAATTATGTGCAGTACAATACGCTGTATGTTCAAATGTTCTAATGAGTGCATTCAGCTAATTTAAGTTGCACATAAGGCTGACACAGATGTGCAAACACACACGCAGCTTATCTAGTTCCTGCAGAAAAGTATTAGCAGTAGGATAAGACTTTCTCAGATTTACGTGAACCTGTTGGCACCATGCATGATTTAGAGCTGGGTGATATGTACAAAAATCCTATTCAGATGTATTTTTTCTGAATGTCAGTTCACAGTACAATATATGGTGTGGAAAAAATAGGACACTCCATGACATCCTATTGTTAAATATATATATATATATATATATATATATATATATATATATATATATATTAATAAACTAGTTATAACCGTGATTTTAGAAGAAGCAGAGTGAGTATGTGTCCCAGTACTTTTGTTCACACAGTGTGTTTTCAGTATGAGACATCCTGAAACTGGAATGGTTTCTAATTATATTGCTAGAAATGACAAATAAAAAAGTAAGCACATTGTAAGTAAATTTCTAAATTTGGTTATATATGTATTTAGTTATTTGGTATACTTCTTCCAGATGCTGCAACTAGACCAGACTTTAAAAATGCAGGTTGACTTTTATTTCTGTATCTACAGTGGTATAAAATCTACAAAACATATTATTTACCATTACAGTCCTAATCGCAGGCAGAGTTTCACTGAAAGAACTAATCTCAGTCCCTAAAGGAATTGGTGTATTATTCAGGTTGGACAGCAGTGCTTTGTGAGACACTCTTCAGAGAAAGCCCCTCAGTCTCTGAGAGAAACATCTGCTGATAACAGTGACAAACACTGCAGTCATTCTTAATGGGAAGTCACATGCAGTTGTTCAGGTGGAAGGTAGAATATTGCCTAAAAACTGTAAAGGTTTTCTGCCAAACTGACTTTGCTTCATTCTGAATTCTGACCTGCTGCAAATTGCAAGATATTTGTTCATTAAACGGCACATAAGCTTATTTAGACATATGTCTGAATTACTTTTATATACCCATCATGTCAGAAGTGAAGTTGTAAAATGTCTGAAACTGGCTGTGGTCTGTAAATTCTGACCAGGCCAAAAATGTATGATTGATTTTTAAAATCCAGCTTCAGGTGTCTCCATATGTGAGAACATTCACAAGTGGTTCATGGGCTTTAAGTTTCTAGTGAGTGGTGAGATGAGAGGGATTTATACCTCTCCATGAAGAAAGTCAAGCAAACATTAAACAGACAGCAAAACTGCAGGTTATTTGATATAAAATAAAATATGCCACAATGTTTTCTATCAATGTAGTTCTATTGAGGATCTTCTAATTATATGGAAATTTCATTTTAAAACTGAGAGTATGAATTCAATCAATACCAAAACCAGATATTTTACAGTCTTTCAGTTATATTTAATTCAAAAAATTCGAAAGTCAAATTCGAAAGTCTTACACACTGTATGTTTGTCAAACAGAAAGCAGATGTAGCCGTGGCTCCTCTCACCATCACTCTGGTCAGAGAAGAGGTCATCGACTTCTCCAAGCCCTTCATGAGTCTGGGCATCTCCATCATGATCAAGAAGCCCACCAAGTCCAAGCCTGGGGTCTTTTCCTTCCTGGACCCATTGGCTTATGAGATTTGGATGTGTATCGTATTTGCCTATATTGGCGTCAGTGTGGTGTTGTTTCTGGTCAGCCGATTCAGTCCTTACGAATGGCACAGCGAGGAGTCAGAGGAGGGAGCAGAACAGCAGAGCCAGAACCAAACCCCCTCTCCAGAAGCCAGCCAGTCACAATCCCAGGGCCAGCATGGCCAGAACCAGCAGGAGAAACAGGAGAAGCAGCCTGAACACACTAATGAGTTTGGTATCTTCAACAGCCTTTGGTTCTCCCTGGGGGCCTTCATGCAGCAAGGCTGTGATATCTCACCCAGGTAAGTGAGCATTTTGAATTTCCATCTGCTTTATTGCAGACACAAGGGTGAGGATAATCAATATGAATGCAATTGAGGCCATCAAATGAAACAAACAACGCTCTTAAATTACTTAAAGCTTTCAGTGCTTATTTTTTAAAGGTCCAACGTGAGAGTAAGACAGGTGGTGTACAGTGCATTTTTGCACATTTTATGTTACAGCCTTATTTCAACATGGATTCAAAATTCGACACACAATACACCACAATGACAAAGTTGGAAAGGTGGGTTTGTTTGAAATATAAAGTATATAAATAAAAAACAAGACCAAAAAAATTACATACACATAAGTAATCACAGCTTTTGCTCAGTACTTTGTTGAAGCACCTTTGGCAGCAATTACATGCTCAAATCTTTTTGAGTTTGATTCTACAAGCTTTACACACCTGTTTTTGGGAAGTTTCTCTCATTCTTCTTTGCAGAACCGCTCAAGCTCTATCAGATTAGAGCTTGGCACAGCCCTTTTTAGATCTCCAGAGATATTCTGGGCTCTGGCTGGGCTAGGCAAAGACATTCACAGAGTTGTCCTGAAGCCACTCCTTTTTTTATCTTTGCTGTGTACATAGGGTCGTTGTCCAGTCTGAGGTCCAAAGCACTCAGGAGCAGGTTATCAAGAATGTCTATGTACATCGCTGCAGTCATATTTCCCTCAACCCTGACTAGTCTCCCAGTTCCTGCTGCAGACAAACATTCATGGTGATGCTGTCACCACCATGCTTCACAGTAGAAATGGTATTGGCTAGGTGATGAGCAGTGCCTGGTTTCCTCCAGGCATGATGCTTAGTATTCAGTCCAAAAAGTGTATTCTTTTTGTTTCTCATGGTCTGAGAGTCTGCAGAAATGGTTGTCCTTTTGTAAGGTTCTCCTCTCTCCACAGAGCAACACTGGAGCTCTGTCAGAGAGACCATTGTGTTCTTGGTCACCTCCCTGACTAAGGCCCTCCTACCATCACTCAATTTGGCCAGCTCTAGGAAGAGTCCTGGTGGTTCCAAATTTCTTCTATTGATGGATGATGGAGGCCGCTGTGCTCATTGGGACCTTCAATGCAGCAGAATTTTCTTGCACTCTTCCCCAGATCTGTGTCTCAAAATAAACCTGTCTCGGAGATCTACAGACATTTCCTTAGACTTTATGGCTTGGTTTGTGCTCTGACATGTACATGCACTCATGTGCATGCTTTTCCAAATCATGTCTAATTATCTGAATTTACCACAGGTGTCCAACCAAGCTGTAGAAACATATAAAAGATGATCAGTGGAAACAAGTTGCACCTGCACTCAGTTTTGAATGTCAGGCAAAGGTTGTGAATATTTATGTATATGTCACAGTTTTGCTATGAATACTTTCCAGATGCACTGTGTACTCTTAGCAATGTGACAGACAGAGACAGACTTAATAAATTTGACCAGTCACATTTCATTCACATTGAATAGATGTTACAACATTGAAACATAATTTAAATTTCAGTGGTGAATAATCCACCAAAGTGATATTAGTTAAAATGATAATGATAATTGCATTATAAAATCTAATTGTTTTAAAGCAATACTTTTAAGACTGCAAAACCTCAGTAAAGGAAACTCTGTAAAAATGATTAAAAAAATTAAGAAAACAAATGATGGAAGAAGAGAAATGCCTTATGACATAATAAGGAGAGGAAGGCAGGAAGCAGCTGGAGCAGTTTAAAGAGAAAGTAAAGATAGATGGATGAATCATCAGCAGAGAGGGTATGACAAAAATTGAGCATAAAAAGCACAAGTGCCAGGGGAGAAATATCTGAGTAATGACAGAGAGGCTTTGAGGATTTGGGGCTCTTTTGAAAACCTCCAGCTGCAAACAAAAACTCCTGTTCTGGATTAATAGATCAGCTTCAGACATCACAAAAAGCCAAACAAGTCTGAGGATTAGGAATATCCTGTCTTGAGAATATTGACAAACCGTAGTGGGCTAAGAAAATGCAGTTTAAGAATACAGTCCACTGGAGCTAAAGAAAGGATGTCTCAATTATAGCCTCAATCTATAACTAAGGTATAGGCTCAGTTTATAACTGATGTTCATACAGATATTTTTGCAGAAATAATTACAGTAGGTATATGTCAGTTATGATCATAGCAAAATGTATTAGCATGTAGAAATGGTTTGGTCTGTATGTTACCATGTTTTCCATTACTATATAAAGAAGCTCAGTGTTACCTTTATTGTCATAGATGATTGTTTCTGAGAAGGCATGCAAACAGATTACAACAGCTTCAGTGAGGACTGATTATTGACTTGTTTAATCAGAATAACAATAAGGCTGAAGTGGAATGTATAATCCTGTGCAGGTGTTGGCTTTTTCGGACTGGTATTTGTGGTGTTGTTAGATTGTATTCTTATTAAAAAAGTGTCAACAGGAGCATGAAAATTAAAAGGTAGACGTAATTGCTTTTTAACTCCTGAGGCAAACAGCTACTCAAATGTCAAAATTAATCTGAATGCCTGAATCCTTACTAGATTTATTTTTGCACAGCTGTAGGATTTAATGAAAGGATATTTGGTTAATTGCAGGGTCTGGAGGAGTAACATTGTATATATCAGAACTGGGGAGTGTCCAGGCTGCCCAGCAATTGTGCAATGGTGGCAGTTTGAAAAGAGGCAGTGGTGGTATTCACATGTATCTGAGGAAGCATGTGCTTGTCTTCACCCTCCTAGCATCATATGTGATGGGGGAGAGTTCTAACAGGGTTGGGTGATTCCAACTATGACTATAAAGGTAATACTTACCAGTAGAATAGGAAAATGGCTTAGGAGCTTACTAAATTCCCATTACAAGAAAACAGTAGCCCCAATATATGAAGGGTTCAGTACCAGTGCACGGCTTTGTGTTGAGTATTTCACACAATACTGTGTTCTAACACAATCAGTGTCTGAGTCTCATATTTCATAGCATTGTGGCCTTACACAGTGTGTTAAACCAATGTGTTGGTAATCATTATTATGTGCAGCAAACAAGATGTACACCCACTAGAAATTAAAAGAATCTGAACAGTGATTTGGTTTTGTTTTTTAACTCCTGCTCAAAGCGTCATCAAGGTCTGTGGCTTCCAGAGGTGGCAGTTCCACTCATGTTGTGTCCTATTTCCCAATAATAGCCTGTAACGCCCTGCAGCTACACATTCCCTGACCTTTCATTTGCCACTCTCCTGACCCGAAGCTGTCCCATCCCTTCGGCTGAACTGACACTTGTCGTACTATTTTCTCTTGGCGTTAGTCATTATGGGCAACGTTAGCGTGCTGCAGCGGGCTAGGGCTGCTGCTGCCATTCCTTGATTGTCTCCTCTCTCCCCTCATTATACTGAGATGGTCCTCATGAGCCTCCGGAAGTCTCTTCCACCGGCGTTTGACATTTAGGTAGGACGTGTATATCCTTTGCTTGAGGGTAGCAGCCAGTGTGCTCAAATTAGATTCTGCTCTCAGTGAGATGGCTGTGACAGATGTGCTGGTGTATTATCACGGACCATGTGTGTGTATGAGTGTGTTCTGCCAGGGCACTAGGCCCTGCTACCATTCTCCTCACCATGAGCTGCAGAACATGTTTTTCTCACCTATTTTTGATCAGCTAAATGAGGTTGAACTTGGAGGCAGCCAGGAGGTCTTAATGAAATCTTCACTGAAGCCTTTGATCCACTCTTATCAGGCAAATTATGTAGAAGAGCCATGTTGCTCTGGCCTGGTCTGACCCTAGGGAGATGGGTGCAGAGGCTGGTGTCACATCAGTCAAGACAGATGGATGAGAGAGAGAGAGTCTGGAGAGAAGGCTGACATGGTTCTGAATCATCTCCTCCTCAGTAGCTTGGGGCTTTAGACAGAGATGGAGAAACTCACCCGGACATGGACTCTCTCACAGCCTTGGCCTCAGAGCTCTACAAAGCTTCTTCAGTCCGTTTTGGATTGTAACAGAGGGCACTGCGCATTTTTGCAGCTCGAAGTATGCCATATCCAAGCAGTATCATTTGTGTGTTATCAGTTTCCCAGGTTTCATACTACTGAGCTGGTTGTTACTCCTTTCTATGGAAATCCTTATAAAATGTATTACTGTTGTTATAATTTAATGTTTGTGAATGAGGTCGTTTTATGCAAATTTATGTAGAAGTTACATAATGAATTACAGTTGATTTTGATTTTGTAACATCAGGCTCTGTGGCAGAACCAGTCAAAATCTTAATTTAAATAGAAGCAGTTCTATCTAATCTCTGATTTCAAACTCATTGTCAGAGCCAATAAAAATCTCCATTTCAGCTCTGGACTGGGAAGCAGACCAAAAGATGGACTCACAATCGCAAGGTTAGGCAGAAACGTGTGTTTACATGTTTTAATTGTTTAGGTTTTAGTGGATTCCGTGCTTTAACACACCCCTGCAACTCTGAAAGGGCATTTTACTGAGCTTATTAGTTGAATCATGAATGTTGGGAACAAGGAAAGTACTAAAACATGCAGGGCTGGGGGTGCCAGGACCAGATTTGAGAAATACTGACTTAGAGAGACTTTGTTACTCTGGTGCCATACCTACACCCTTGGTCACTCTTTGTTACCATGCTATATGAAGTGGAATAAACATCAGTGATGATACTGTTTTTGTGCTACCTTGCTTATGCTTTCCCATCTGATGTGTGATTGGCTCCAGTTTGGTGATCAGTTGAAGCAGCCCGATTTGCTTTCAAACAACTATGAAGAGTTGGTTAAAGGCAAGAGTTTGATTTTACCTAGGGCTGGTAAATAGGGATAAAAAAATATCAGGATATTTTTTAATGGAGTGACGATAAATGATGTGAAAAATACAATGTGAAATCATTTGGACATCCAATTAAATACCCTTCTGTCTTTATACTATATTTAAACATGGTGAAATTTGATCCTCATTCATTTCTCTTCATTTCCCCACAGGAAACAAAGCTAACATCACACCTGAAAGTAAATATTTTCTATGTCAGGCTACACTGATCAGCCACAGTGTATATTGAATAGGTCCCTTTGTGTCTAGAATGGATGTGTTAACCAGCTGCCTAATCTGTAGATCCCACATCTTGACAGGTGCCCTTACAGCCAGATAATTAGTCATTCACTTTGCCTGTTGATGGTTATAATGCTATGGCTGATCAGTGTAGGTTAGAGGATGAGATCAAGGTGCTTTCTTTTTTCCTCCAATCTGGAACTTCTGATGATATTGACCCAACAACATACATAAGACTTTTTAGAATAGGCATTTCAAAGCCTAGAGGAGTTACAGTGAATATAAGGGCTCAAATCAGTACAATGAAACTGTGAGACTCTGCAAATCTTCAGTGTTCATTTCAAGGCCAAAGCCAGCATTAAACTGACTATGTGTGAAATGCAGCGAGTACACAATTGGGCTGCTTATAGTATTTATCCATGGCTGGAAAGTGTTTGTCCTTGTTAAATGTCAGAGCTGCCACTCAGAGTGTTGACTGCTCATACTATAATACATGTCGGAGCATTTATCATGGGGGGTGGGTGTGGGGTGCTTTTTTTTATCTTCGGAAAAGCATCCCTCTCGTCTCTGCCAATGTTACCTCAGTTAGCCTGTGATTCTTTGATTAGCTTCTTAATCTGATAAGACACATGAATTAATTTCATCTCCTACCACTGATAAAGGTGTCAAGGGGAAAAAAAAGCAGGCTCTTTGCTCTCTCCTTTCTGAGACTGTGTGCAAATGAAGGCTTGCTGTAGCTACTAAAGCAATCAGGGCCATTCTCTCTCTGAGCTGCTGTAATGTGAGGTTGTCAGGAGGTGGTGGGGTTGATTGGCTCGCTTGCACTAATGTTCTGGCAGAGGTCCGCTAAAACATAGCCTGGCAGACTGGCGCAGCGCTCATAGTGTGACACTAGAACTGAGATAGAGCAGCATTTTGGTTTTGCATGATTGTTCCACATGCCTGTTCTCCTGTTGTCCATGTTATGGGATTTTATTTTGCTTTTGTCCTGCTCTACATATGCTGACAACATCAAATGAAGTGCTATCTTTACTGTGGCGGTGCAGAGCACATTATGAGACAGCAGCAGGAGCCACTGGATAGCGGGATAAGGCAGAAGATTCTGTATGGCATTTATTGCAGGTATAGGTTGTAGAACCGTCATCCATTGTTGTGTATTAGATTATGCAAATGAAATAAGCCAATTGTTTATGGTTTCACTAGCAAAGAAAACGGTTGACTCAACTTCTAAATGCCATAAAATTCCTTTACATTTCCTATTTACACACAGAGAGCCAGTTTACTGTAGGGCAACTCAATTTGCGTGCTTTATTTTCCATGCTGCAGAAAATTATTGATTCGTTTTATGGAAATGTTTGCATTCATTGCATTATTCATGGAAATGCTAGTGACATTTTCTTACAAAGAAGCATTATGTGGGCATTTGCAGCGCATGTATGCAGTGTGTGCAGTGTGTGCAGTGTGTGCTACAATAGAGTAGAATGGAGTCCAGAATGCATGCATAGGCCTGAGCATAACTTCCAGGTAAACTGGTAAAAATAGGCTCTAGTGAATGCTAGAATACATGAATTGGTCCTGAGGGAGTGTGTGTGTGTGTGTGTGTGTGTGTGTGTGTGTGTGTGTGTGTGTGTGTGTGTGTGTGTGTGTGTGTGTGTGTGTACATATGTGTCTGTGTGTGAGGTTAGCAGCCCTGAGGAAATGTTATATTGAGGGTGCCTAGAGTAAGGATTGTATGATGTGAATGCATAAGAGAGAGAGAGAGAGAGAGAGAGAGAGAGAGAGAGTGTGTGTGTGTGTGTGTGTGTGTGTGTGTGTGTGTGTGTTAAGAGGTCAGTTAGACAATCTGACTTGCAGCCAGTGTAACCACACAGCCCCAGTGGCCTCGTTACCCCCCGCTTGCCAGAAGGCAAGGACTGTCGTTTCAGCTTTGCCTCCTATACTCTTACACATGTTCACAAATACTCTGGGCCTGCTTTCACTCCACAATACACACTCACACATTAGCATGACTTATAGACTGCAGCCTAGGGCCTTCGCTGTGGAGGTGACCCTGCCACGGCTAGTGCATATAGGCGTTCTCAGCGGTGTTAAACACGACCATGTCACTCGTGCAGGCAGAAGTCATTAGCTTGTCACAGCACTTTTTGTCTTTTCCTTTGCACTGATGTTAATGATAAAGACAGTGAAGAGAGCATGCAATAATACCTTGCTGCAGCCCCACAGACAGATGATGGGATGTATAAAGAATTCTGTTAAGCAATTCAATGGCTGGTTTTCTCAGTTGCTTAATATAAATGTTTTAATTATTTGATTTAATTATTATCTGACTTTCTTTTAGAAGTACTGTCATGTTTGTGACCTTAGAATTGTGGCTGTGTTTGGCCATTTTTCTGAGTTCTGAAGAAGAGGGTAAAAAAGGAGTGTAAAAATGCATACACCCAAACAAAGAAAATTGTATTTAGTTTACGTTGATGACATTTAGCAGCACAATTTACAAAACTTTTTTTTACAAAAAAATTTCCATGGTATTTCCACCGTGGTCCATTCACCATGAAATTAATGACACAACTGCCAGATTCACATTATGTCAAGATAAGGATCTTTTGCGTGACAGTGATGATATGCTATATTGTGCCTGAACATCAGAAAAATCAACATAAGACACTGAATGCAATCACAAGCCTTTAAGTGCAAGAATTCACTGATTTAAGTGCTCTTGAAAGAGATGGGACTTCAGTTTGTTAAAGACAGCAAGTACACTTTCATAAATAAAGGTGCCATAAGAGAACCATTTTTGGTTTCATAAAGAAGTTTTTTTATTAAAGAGAATTGTTTTTATAGAACATTTAACCCATTTTGGTGCATATTATACCTTAAGGTTTAAAATCAGTAGAATTCAGGTAGCAAAGGCTGAATTGCTCCTGGGTTAAACCAGTGCAGACATAAACAGGAACTCCCACCTTTAAACATTTTAATGGTCCCTCTTCTGTTACAAAATTATTTTTGTAGCATCCTTTCTGTAGCATCCCTGCAAAAACCAATTGCAGCATCTTTTGTAAGCACTAGCAAAGTTTATGCATTTTGAGGGATGTGGGATAGGCTTCATTGTAAGAATGAAGGGCTCTTGGTTGGATCCAGTCTATCAGAGTCAGGGTTTTAAATCTAATGAGCATAGCAACAGGAATACGCAGTGTCGCAGTGTTCTGGATCAGTTGCATAGGCTTGATGATATGCATTGTCTGGCTTCATTATAGTAATACTTTGGGCTGACAAGGCAGAATTAAGACCTTTGGTGAAGAAACATGACAGTCAATAAATGTGCTGAGAAATGTGACCTTCCATGGGACGTTATTAGTGCAGAAATTCACATCTATGATAAATATCTTAACAGTCCAAAACAGTTCTCAGTCCAGAATAATAAACAACAGTACAGCTGTGCTGAAATGGTTTAGCTGGCATTAGCAGAAGCCTCTAGAATGTTCTTGAAAGTGGGCCTTTTTGTTCTCGGCAGCAGCTGCTGAATGACTGACAGATTGGCTGGACATAGAAACAAGTGGATTCCGCATTACTCTCACAGCATTCAAGCTGAAAAAGATAGAGAGGGTGACAGAAGCAGACAGAGTGAAGGTCTGAAGAGAGTATGAGAGTGAGGGAGGTACAGGAGGAGCAGATAGAGGCTGTTGGCTGTCAGCAGCCGAGACAGAGGAAAAGAAGCTGCTATGGCTCATTGTCTTTCTGCTCTTTTTGGCTGCTGTTATCTGCTGTGCTCTGGCATGCTCTCTCCCCTGCCTCTCTGCCTCTCTGTCTGTCTGTCTGTCTCTCTCTCTCTCTCTCTCTCTCTCTCTCTCTCTCTCTCTCTCTCCTCTCTCTCTCTCTCTCTCTCTCTCTCTCTCTCTCTCTCTCTCTCTCTCTCTCACACACTTACTCTCTCTTCTTCACTGCACTGTGGAGGAGAGGAGTTGTTCAGGTCCTGAAGGGTTTGGGGGGGTCTTAAAGGGGCATTTTTCCAGGGAAATGACTGCACTGCCAGAAGGCTCTAGATTAGGAAACACGTCCGTGGGTGAGGATGTTCTCCTTGGCAAATTTCAGCTATGTTGTGGCCAGGCAAATCCTAAATGGTTGCAGGCTTATCTCTGCTACTTAGCATGAAACAACATGCTCATCTATTTTTACCCTTCTGTTTTGTCTTTATTCTCTTTTCTGTCTTTCTATCTCTCTCTCTCTCTCTCTCTCATTAAGAGATGTAAGTCATATTTGAAACACATCAGAAACAGGCCTTTCCTGTCTCTGCTGCTCAACTTGCTTAGATGTTTTGTGATTTACACCTTTAGATGAAGTGTAATTATAATGTGGACTGTAATGTATACACTATCAAAGCCAGAGGAAAGTAGCATTATTGATAGTGAAGATGTACTGCTGAAGTGGTTGTCTGTTCTGGCGATGCATTTTAGAGAAAATGCAGTGCTGGTCTTAGGCCACCCTTCAGCCTGGACAAAGCTATGTGTATAAGAAAGGATACACTTTTCCAAAACTGGAAATCAAATAATGATTGAAAGATAGAGAGAGAGTGGTACTGCTAACACTGCAACTCTCCCCATCAGATAAACAGCATTTAAAGCTTTCATCTGTAAGAAAGAGGACAAAATCTAACTTTCTTAGTTAGATTAATACGGCACATGTTGAAGCTGTTGCAGTTCTCAGAACAGACTCAACACCCTGTGTCCAGACCTCAACATCACGTACACTTATTTACACTGGTGCTTGAAAGGTTGTTTTACAATTGTCTATATTTCTGCTTAAATTTGACTTAAAACATATTTTTTTCACACAAGACCTAACAATAGATAAAGAGAAGCAAATGAGGCAAAATATGCTTTCACACTTTTAGTAAATAATAATAATAATGTGCAATAATGTGCAATACACCCTCCTAAAAAACTCCTCTTTTTTTCTCATGCACTATTATCTATATTTTATATTGTAATATAGTCTGTATATTATATATTCTTTATATTTATATAGAGCTGCTTACTTATACTAAATTATTTGTTTTTTTCTGCCTATCTTCTGCTTTCTGTACTTATGCTGCTACTGGAACCTTAATTTCCCTGAAGGAACCCTCCCAAGGGATCAATAAAGTTCTATTCTATTCTATTCTATTCTATTCTATTCTATTGTATTCTATTCTATTCTATTCTATTCTAGTACTTAAATTTAGGTCAAATTTATGCAGAAATATAGAACCTTCTAAAGAGTCCACACATTTTTAAGCATCACTGTACAATTTTCAACATCAGTCTTCTATTATAGATTGTAGATTATCTATAGATGTTTGGATCTGATTGTGATCAGGCTTTAGTCAGCTTTTATTGTTTGTCTGATTGAACCGATGATTCTGACAACATGCTATAAATGGTCTGCAATCAGAATGTGTGAACACGCGCAGAAACTGTGATGCTGCATCTACAAGCAGTGGTAGAGCTGAGGAGGTATTGTGAATCTACAGCTCTGTTAGTATCATTTGTATTTGCTTTGAATTTTAGCCATATTTCTTATTAGATATTACATATTATCAGTCTGGTACAGGGCTATGTAACTTTATGTGCTCTGCCACCAGGAGGGAAGAAGAGGGACAACCCATTCTTTCACAAATGTTTGTAAATGCAGACGGCATGGCTGGATGCTTGATTTTATACAGCCCAGGCTCCTTTTGCCCAGATGCATTTTAACCATGGTCATGAGAGCAAACTACTTCCAGTCACAGTGCAGATAAATGAGAGATTATTCTCTCTATTGGTCTGGTGTGATAAAGTGGAATGGAGATTTTGTGTGGGTGTGATTGTGGGTTTGCAGCCACATGGATTTAAGCAGAGTCAGCTGGCCCTCAGAGGAGGTTTTACTCAGCAGCTGAGCAAAACAGAAGGAAAGTTGAGATCTAAATCAGAGGTTTGAAACTTTTGTTCAACTATGAATTTATCTGCAATCTTTCATCTTTGGCATTACTTCAGTCACCTGAAATCAGTGGTTAATATCATTGAGGAATATAGCTGAGATGAGCACAGTCATTAACACAGAAGTTTGTACTTTCATCAACTATCATGGAATATGTTCATTCCTTTAATGCACAGCTGATTGTATTTTTACTGCAAAAAATTGCAGGCCTAAACTGCTGCACAAACATCACTGAATGTACAGAAGTTTCAGTGTTAGAAATCTTTAATCAATCAATCAAATTTTATTTATCTGAGGCACTGAAAATCAGCATGTTTCAAAACAGAATGTCAAAGAAGTTTGTGCTTATTAAGACAAAATATTGCCTGTTGTTCCTCAATATAATAACTCCATTTAACCCAAATACACTTATTCTTCTATGTTTCAAACTAAAAATTAAAAATTACATGGTATAAATTGCACCATTGTTCATTTGCATATTGGCTTTAAGGTGTGTACTAATATTTTTATAAGCAAAATTGAACATCAAATATAAAAAATATCCCTAAAAGAAAGTAGCAGTTTCTATAAAAAACAAAATAAAAATAAAACCTGATTTTCAGGCCAAATTCAGATGTTAAATGTTAAATATGTGATGGTTCTTGTAGATCTGGTCCATTAGCAAGTAGAATGATTCTCTATATGTGAATGATTGTTCATGTTAAATAGTTTCACAGACTTATGTATAAGACCTTGGAGGTGAGAGAAAATATTTCTAAAGGGTGTAACTTGTAATATGAAACTGTGAATTTTAATCAAATTAATCAGTCTGTCAAGTTTTTATATCCAAGTAACTCTGTACTAATTTATTCAAAGCTGTTAAAATGCATCACATACACTTTTAGACCTTGATTAACAGGATTTTGCAATGCAAGTAGTCATCCAAAGCACCAGCAGCAAGTCTTACTGTTATTACTATTAACAGAGGACTAATCTGTGTATCTGGTTCAGTTGATTATATTTAAAACATTAACATTAGCTAACTGTCTCCACTGCTTTAGATCGCTGTCTGGACGTATTGTTGGTGGTGTCTGGTGGTTCTTTACCCTCATCATCATCTCCTCCTACACGGCCAACCTAGCTGCTTTCCTCACTGTGGAGAGAATGGTGTCCCCTATAGAGAGTGCTGAAGACCTGGCCAAGCAGACTGAAATTGCCTATGGGACTTTGGATGGTGGATCCACCAAAGAGTTCTTTAGGGTGAGAGTATTTTTAAAAAGGATTTTATTAAATTAGACGTTTGCATTATGCAAACCTGGCTGCTTTATTGTATTAAGCTTCAAATAATATGGTTACAGAATCTTACAAAGATATTATTATTCTGTCAAGGCAGAATGTGTAGTTAGGCAGTTTACAGCACTCTTTTTAAAATTCCTTGAGGTTTCTGGATAGAGCTATGTTTCCACATGTTCTAATGTTCACCTTCTCAACACTGTCTTGCAATAATCTTGAAATTGTACCTAGAAACTGGGGATGGGCGATATAGTAACAGTATTATATAATGATATACAGTATTTGATATAAATAATTTTCTAAATGCACACAAACAATACTTATTTTGGATTTTAACACACAAACAAAATACACCAGTAACAGCATATTCTTAAAAAAACACTATTCCAATACTCTCCTATACTTAGTACAGTCATTTTTATATTAAATGTGCTGCACCCCATCTAGTTAAACAGGACACATTATTCTTTGTAATGAAATGTTCTTGATCACATTATGATAAATATTGTCATATTGTCCACCCCTACTTGAAAATAAAGAGCTGTTTCTTTCATGTCCATCTTCAGAGATCAAAGATAGCAGTGTTTGAGAAGATGTGGTCCTATATGAAGTCTGCCGATCCCTCAGTGTTTGTGAAGACCACTGATGAGGGTGTCGTGAGAGTGAGGAAGTCCAAAGGAAAGTATGCATACCTGTTGGAGTCCACCATGAACGAGTACATTGAGCAGCGCAAACCTTGTGACACCATGAAGGTTGGGGGAAACCTAGACTCCAAGGGCTATGGAGTTGCCACTCCCAAAGGATCTGCCTTAAGGTAAATTAGACTTATTTGCTTGTTGAAATCAAAGCCTCCTCCATTGAAACTGATGGTTTTTGACCTTAATGGTGGGAGAGATTATGCAGGAAAGAGGTTAATCGTTCAGAAGTTCAGAATGATTTTTGCATTATGAGTCTAAATATTTATTGACTAATATATTTAAAATGGAATCATGTGATAAATTGGTTAATAAAGTAATTAATTAAATAAGTAAATAATGTATAAACAATTGATTTTAACAACTGACACTGATGAGATATTTTTATTGATGAAAACATACAAATGTGAATCAAGAACATTGTGCTGTAGTGAACATTAGTGTTGTAGTGTATGATTCGTCATTTTTATCATTTGGAGTATTTTGTGTTTGACTATTGGTTTCAGCTGAAATATCTTGAGTAAGCTCTCTTCACAGGTGATAATTAGTAATGTATTCGTGACGGCCCTTATCTCAATCTTGTGAACAAGCTTCATGATACATGAAGCAATTCAATCCTTCATTGACAAAGCTGTTGTAAATGTGTAATGTTTTATGTGTAAATTTCATACTGTTGCTTTTGTTTATTGATATTGTCTCAATTCATACCATGTTGTCATTTCATCCCATCCCATTTCATCACTAATCCATCCATATACTGGTGTGATTTTTTTCAGCTAAACATAATTTACAAATATTATGCAGAGAGAGGCTAAATGAATCCTGCTGTTAAAAATAAAAAAATTATATTACCATGAATTTCTGTGTTCCTGTAAACAGGCAGGGGGGGCAATACAGATAAACAAACTTTGGGCCATGCTGAGGTATAAACTGACAGCATATTTGCAGCCCTAATTGTTTTTTTTTCTTCAGCAAATAACATTTTCTTTGGATATAATTCTTTGGGAACTGTGGGGAGGAGGAGTTTTTAAATAATTTATGTGGATGTCTAATTGTTTAATAATTATGGTCATTCATGTCTTCTCACCACATTTTATTCCGTTTAATATGTTGCTTTCCATCATACTGTTTTTCTCCTTTCACACTGGCCTAGTGTTCTCCAAAATACACCAACAAATTCAGGCTGCAGATAACTGTGTAACCATGCTGCAAATATGTTCTTTTGTAGTAACTATTACAAGGTGCTACAAACTTGTACAGAACATTGTTAAATTGTGCTGAAGGATGAACTGTAGTGCAGTCAGGTGTTAAAATATGAATAATTCAAGTATATTATTGATTTCAAATGACATTAAGTTTGTATGTGGTGGGAACCACTAGTGAAAACGACTCTTGCTTTGAATCAGTTTTCATCACAGTAAGTATAACAAATGATATTATCTACAGAACAATGAGAGTGAAAAGTAGAATTTTAAACCATGAATCTTTAACATGAATTTCAATGTGTACCCACTTATTGAATGACATGTGTTATATCCTATTTTACTGATTATATTCAGTAATTGCATGGGAAACATGTAGTTTTATAGCAGTGAGGATTATGGGAACTGGGAACTTTGATGGTTCTGGAACAACAAACAAATAGACATTTTTATATGAAGGCATTAACAGGGTCAATCCCAAAATGTATTATTTGGGTTATTTGGGTATTTCTCTAATTTGAAAACCTTTTTTATTATTTCCAATTTTGAAGGTTTGGACCTTACTGTAAGCTAACATTTTCAGGATAGGTAGGGTGCATGTTTGTAGCTGTGAATCAAGTTAATATTAGCAAGGAGGTGTTTCCAACCTGCCAGGTTTTCTTTAGCTACAACATAAATATCATCTGTAAATTCAGTGGGAATTTTGTCAGTGTTCTGGAAATCCTCTCCAAACCTTGAAAGTTGCAATGAGAGCATGCATTTTGTCCAGAGCATGGTTAGATCAATTGTTGAGAAATTCTACTTAATTGACATTAGAATGGTCTGCCTTGTTCATGATGGTTCATTTGTCTTGTCAGTTCTTATTCTGGAACACTGTGAAGCCAACTGACAGCTGTAGATTGTCTGTGATTGTTGGAGATTTTTGGAGATCAGTGTGCCAGCCATGGCCTTGCTCTTCCTGACAAAGCAACGTATTTCAGAGATTAATAACCATGGATGCAGTCAAACTTTCTTTTAGTCACCCATGAGCTGACCTCTTTTTGACCCCCTTCCTGTCTCTTGGGGAGTTAGGGCTCAGAAAGAGTTCAGAGGTTTTACTGAGAAAGACAATGTTGGCGAGGAGCGGAGCAGACTGAAGGTCTGTTCGCTTTCCTTCCCAGCGGGACACTACTCTCCGCCACGAAGTGGGAGGGTTTTCCCGTAGCGGCGCAGAGGCAGGAGCAAGACTGGGTATGGGAGGTGCTGGCACATTAAGAATGCTCTGGCACACACTGCAAAGAATGAGGAATTTCCTAAAGAGTGTATTTACTCCTTTCTTCTTTGGTTTGTTACAACATTAAAACAACGTAACTACATAGGGATACTGTTTTTAAAGGCCAATAGCTCAAGTCATACTAAAGAGCTTTTATCCAGAGCATTGTTAATACCTGCTCTTCCATGCCCACCAACCCATGTCTTGCTTGGTAAAATCTGTCGCACTTTGACCACACTTGCATTTTTTATGACATCACAGCACACAACAACTAAAAACGTCTTGCAGAGACAGCAGGCACAGTCAGATCAGTTTTAGTTGTATTTCTTTATTTTTGGCTTGCTTTATTTTCTCTGCCTTAAGACTTGACTCACTTTTTGATTTCCTACAACCTCTGCCTCGCCGTCCCATTCTCACCACTGATGCTGACCTCAATTATCTTATTATCATTTCAAGAAACCCAGTAAACCTGGCAGTGTTAAAACTGAACGAGCAGGGCCTGTTGGACAAATTGAAAAACAAATGGTGGTACGACAAGGGCGAGTGCGGCAGCGGGGGAGGTGATTCCAAGGTCAGCCCCAGTATGACCTATCCAGCTGGTAACCACCACGGTGGGGGTAACCGGCAACTATTGTCGCCAAACACTCTGGCACTGCACCTATACACCCTGCATTAGGGGCCTATTAGCAAAAAGTAGCATGTTCTCAAACTGGAAATGTACCATTTAGCAATATCATTGGATGATGACTGTTGATTCAAATGCATTGGTTGCCAAAAGCTGTATATACAAAAAGACTAATGGATGAAGAACACATTGAGAACAAAAAAGTGCATATCTGAGTGTTTCCACCACTTGCCGGTTACCCAAAGTGATATAGTAATACACATCTTGCAGTAGGGAGAAAGGCAACAAAGCTAGATGGAGTATTAATGCATATCACTTTGGGAGTGACAGTTTATTTCTTCAGAATTGTGATTGTGTTGTTTTTTCCCTTTCTTTTATCTACCTGTAGACATGTAGAACACATCAGTACATAATTATGGGTGTATGTTTGATTAAAATGCTGAATAACATAAGATAACATGGGTAATGTTATTTATGTTATTTCCCTGGTTGAAGAATCCCTGTAAACCTAGCGGTGTTGAAGCTCAATGAGCAAGCCGTCTTAGACAAACTGAAAAACAAATGGTGGTACGATAAAGGCGAGTGTGGAAGCAAGGACTCCGGAAGAAAGGTCAGTTCACATGCTGGTGCTTTGCCTCACTCAGAGAATACGCCTCAGTGCCTTATAAAAAAGGCCCACGCATCCCCTCTAGTACAGCACTGCCTGCGCCATCTCCAATCTGCCATTTACCTGAACACACTTACAACACGCAGTATTACTCTGACAGCATTTAGTTTCTGTAACCACATGCAGATACTTCAGATAAAGAGCCCGAAGGATAAGAAAATAACAGTAAATATTTACACTTAACTGTCTTCAGCAATTATGATGATTGGTAGTTGGTCACTCTAAACAGTTGGCAGTTCCTGAATGTCCTGTACCTACACTGTGCAAACTTCTAAGTCAAGTCAATGTGAATTGGTTCCAGCAACCAGCAGCACAATATTTAAGAGCACCGGATTTTCCGAACTCAGACCTTGTTAAGTGAAGTGTCCTTTTAACTCACATTTTTACTGTGTATCTTAGACAATGCATTAGACAATGCATTTTTTTCTACTGAATTTTATTACTCACCTGTAAGAAAAGGGACAAATTGAGGTAAGGTAGGGAAATCCAGTGCTCTCAGGCTGAGAAAGCTGAAGTGTTGAAAGTTTGAGACACTGTGAATATGTAATGTCAGGCCAATTTAAATTAGTAAAGTAACTTTTTCATTTTTTTAAACTTAATTTAGTTAAAAGTTCTCCAAACTCTTTTCTTTATTCTGCAAAAATATTAGTAAAACTCTTTTCTCTTTCTCTTTTGCGCTTTTCTGATTCCCTCATTTTCCTTGCCTGTCTCACGGTCCCTGTCTTGTTTTGATTTCCCATGGGCTTCTCAGCACATGGCTTTGTTGTATTTATCTTCTTGTCTCCACCTTTGCCCCCATTTTCATGTTTGGACCCTTTGTAATCTCTCGGGTCCTTAGTTGTTTCGTTTTGTTTTGTTTAGCCTCCACTTTGTTTATGCTTGTGTTTTGGTATATTGTTACTTTGTCCTTTTGCTTTGTATTTTGGTTTATGTTATAATAAAAAAATCCTTACCTTGCACGTATGTCAGCCTCCTGCTCCCATTCCCGATACATTAGCTGTGAACAAAAAAGAGTCAGTGCCTATCATCAAAATGTCTGTCTGGCTTACGCTGCATACATTTCCCATGTGGAATGGGAAGTTCTAACAGATGAAAATAAACAGTAAATGAGATGACAGTCTAAACATAATGAGTCAAATCCCCTGTAACCTGTTACTTTATTGTTATAAGTTGGCCTGACCAGGATTTTTACAGATATTAGTACAAACAAACTTGAAATCCACCTTAGAAAATTAGAGACATCCACCTTTTCACTGATAGGTAAATGACAGTTTGGAGAGAAACGCGTTGCTGTGAAAACCCCCTCACTCGTTTGCTTCCCCCACATAGGTCCAAAATGCTGTCTTTTCCTGTCCACGTCTCAGAGACAATGTGCATGCCGTTGGATGAGACCTCAGTACGGTCACTAAACTCATGCATGCCACTGGCTCCCACCACCCCTGATGTGATGTCATGGCCACTGGGGACAGGGAAATACTCACAGGGCACTGCAGTGGCCTACATAATACATATTATACAATATGTTGTCGTCCCAGTTGAAGTCCCATAGAAGGATAGAGTATTTATCTCATACAAAGAGAGTTGATGACCTGTAAAAAATGGGTACTGTATTATCAGATATTTCAGTAGTAGACAGTATAGCCATACACCAAAAACACAGTCTGACCAAACTGTGAAGTTCTGGAGAGTGATATGTGTTATCCCAGCTTGTGTCTTGTGCATGAATCCGCATGCGTTAGTTACACTGTGTTCAGTACATTATTCCTTTGCTCATAATAGTCTTTATTAAACAGATTGAAAGATCATAAAGACTATTTGCATTATAGTTTAGTTATTCTATGTTATTGTTTAAAGCTTTAATTTTACATTTTTATGTTTATGAAGTATGTATTAGCTGTAGATAGTAAGTAGTAGAAGTTTTGTGTAGAAGTAGAAGTACTGTGGGCTTTTGTAAATGTATGTGTGTGTGTGTGTTTGTATATATACTATGCATGTTTATCTTACTATGTTCTCTGGGCTCTGTAGGATAAGACCAGTGCCCTTAGCCTCAGTAATGTGGCTGGGGTGTTCTACATCCTGATTGGCGGACTAGGGTTGGCTATGCTGGTGGCCTTGGTTGAGTTCTGTTACAAGTCCCGAATTGAGTCTCGGAGAATGAAGGTATGTAAACATGTGTCACATGCTTATTATTATTATTATTATTACTTGTGAGATGTCCTAACGAGATCACCAAAATCCAAAATAATAATATCTTGGGATGTCATCATACAAAAGTAAGTGTGAACCAACACCAGGGTAATGGGGGGCGTGCCCACAATGACAACAACAAAATAAAGTCTAAAGCCCAATGGGCTGCTGGATGCACTTGCCTTAAAGTGAGTTTTCTCCCTCTTGAGTCCTGTGTTCAGTGTCTGTGACCTACTCCCCATGAGTCTCAGCCTGGTGTCCCTCAGTGTTTCTGGGGAGGTTCTTATATGCACACATTGCACTCATTGGCCATATGAAGATATAGAGCCAGGACACATATAGTGCTGAGACACATAGTATTTAAAAGTCACCAAAAATTCTGCTGACTCTACCTGCAAAGTTCATCAAAACTTACAAAGAGTGGAAATGTGTTCTGTAGAGTGACAAATCTTTATTTGGCCATCAGTTTCCAGAACAGCATTACCTGCCTGACGACATTATACCAAATTTAAAGTTTGGTGGAGGAGGGATAATGCTAGGCTTCCAAATAAGGCTAGGCTTGGTGGAGGAGGGATAATGGTAGGCTTCCAAATAATGGAAATAAGCAAGGCTTCAATTTTGGACAACTGTATGATTCCTGCTGCTGTAGTATGCTAATTTGTGGAAACAGTGCAGAAACTGTCTGCCTTCACAAGTGCTCTTCTGGATGAAAAGGCAAAAACATTCCACAGACAGACTCCAAATCTTATAGAAAGCATTTCAGAAGAGTGGAAGCTGTTATAGTTGCAAAAAAGGAGTAACTCCATATAAATGCCTGTGGATTTAGAATGGTATTTCATAAAAACATGTAAATATTTCGTAGTTTAGATTTGCCCCCATATCCAAGTAGTACAACAACTGCTGCAAAGTACTTTCCACAGTTGTGATTGCTCACACAGCCAGCCTGTTTCCTCTAGACAGGACGGAGTTAGCATCTGAAAGGTAACTGTGGGCGGACGTGATACAGTAAGTCCCCTGCTGTGCTTCTTTCTAATCCTGCAACACACTTCCTTCCATCACTTTTCAGCCAGCACCACAAAAAATAGGAACAATACACTGACATATTTAGATTCAATTACCCATAGAACCTTGTGATGAGTCACAATTTTATTTTAGGTCAGTCAAAAAAAATGGAAGCATCATTTTTTAATCCTGTGTTCTCTGTACGGCCCATTTGATTTCTGCCTCTGAAATGGCAGCCATTAGCTGCTTGCCTCTCATTTAACGGATCATTGTGATTACAGCGGCACATTGTTCCATCGTTATATGGTTTGCAGGCTTGTTGTCGGATGCCATTTCATGCCATCTCTCCAGTTCAGTCTAAGGGGCAAAGAGCCTTGATCTGTTTGTGTCTTTATCCAGCTCGTCGTAACTGCCATGTTTAGAATATCACAGGCGCAAATCGCTACTGCTAGCGGGCCAATTAGTCTGCAACATAATCTTCAGCAATCCACTGAAGTGTGCTGGATTTGAATCATTTATTCGCCAAGGATGTACAAACCCAACATCCACATCATTAGCTCTCGTTTCAAGCCTACAGGGTTTCATTATGTTAAACTAATGGGAGTGCGAGTGGCTTCCTGGCTAGCACCCACTTCTTTTATTATTTTGTTATTATTTTTTAAACTGGTAAATTATTGTGCAGGACTGCCCACACTGACAAATGTACTGCCCAAGTGAAATATGGTACTTCATATTAGATGCTTATTTCATTCAGAGCCAGTGAATATACTGTAATTAGCTTTAATACTACTTGCATAAACATGCAGCCTTTTAGTTCCAAGGATTCTTACATATCAGCTGGAGTGACCCTGGGTAATACCTTACTTTATCACAGGATTATATACATACACTCCTTATGATTAACTGTGCTCCCTGGAATGATGGTGCTCCATTCAATACTTTATGGAATGAATTGGGGGTTTGGGGATGAGGGATATAGGTGATCATCCAAAATCCTGATGATTTTAATGCTTTTTTGTTGAATGCAGTCATATCTTCACAGCAATGATCCACAAGCTAATCTTTCCGTGGACATAAGAGACAGTTATTCCAACAAAAGCAGGATAAACTCTTTAATACCCTATATTTAGGAAGAAACAATGAATGAGCAGGTGTCCCAATACTTTGCCCACAAATTGTTTGCCAATATAATGTTCATACCCTGTAACATTCAGGCTCTAATTGACATGACAGCTTCTGGCACATTTGGCCCTAATGTGGCCTTAATCTACAAACTAGGCTTGTTTAGTTCTGTACCTGCAGGGCCATTACAGTTTGGTGGCTTCACTGCCCAAACACACCTAGTAAATCAGCAAAATTACCAGGGGAATTAAACAAGAAGTATTTACGTATTGACTTGACTGTAAATGGGACTTAAGTGTGTGCTGTATATTCAGGCCAGAGTCTTACTGTGATCTGTTTTGCAGCAAATCATTGATGCGGCCATGCTGGGCTCCACTCTGACTCGGATGGGCAGCGGTGGGGAAAATGGTCGCGTGGTGGCTCACGACTTCCCCAAAGCAGCACAGACACTGCCCTGCATGGGTCAGGCAGCAGGCATGGGCCTCAGCACCACCGGCATGTAGATGGACCCTGGTCCTGCATTGCCACAGTGGGAGAATGACAGAATGAAGCGTTGCGCTGCGACATGCTGTACAGCCAAACGGACTGATTCCACACTCTGGACTCTTCGAAACAAGAGCAGGAGGGGCAGACATCTTTTTCTAACATGAAGTGTGGTCATTTTTTGAAGTCTATCTGGTGCAATAAGAAGCCTGTCAGGAGGTTTTGTATGAAGTTTCGTTTGGTGGGACTGAAGAAAGCGGAAGCTCTTCCCCACTGAGGGTAGTGACACTTGCACTATGTTGTTTCTGTCATCTGGCCTTGGTTTTACTTTTCAGTTGTTTAATGAAGATGAAATTCAAGGTCTGTTTGTTGATGTTTGCCTATTTCAAGCATAAAGAGTTTCAGTGTGTTGAACTAACGCACATTGTTTTGTCTGCTAAGTGAAACGGAGAGCATTCCAACCCCAGTCATTCCAATATTGTCTTTCAGTCCATGAGGAAGAATGATTAACTTTGTTGAACGTGAGTGCTGTTTATAGAAGGGCACTGAATATGGCGATTTTGATTTGGTGATGCTGTGTCTTAGCATTTCAGGTCCATTACAAAATGTCAGAAGGTCTCCTCCTCCTTCATTAAACACATTGCCCAAACTTTTGTCCCAAGCCCCCCGATAAGATTGTTCTGTAAGAATGCAGGAGCTGATTGCTCAGGCATGTCATAGCCTATGCTCTGTCTCCCTCTGCCCTGCTGAACATGATGAATCACCTTCTAGCAGTCTCTGAGCCATGATTAGATCTGAGAAAGAACAATCGAAAGACAGAGAGAGAGAGCGGGCGAGAAACAGCCAGAGACTGAGTTAAAAGAAAGACAAATTGCACAAATACTATGTGTAATAAATCTATACAGATATAAGGGTGGGTGATACAGCAAAAATAATACATTACGATACATCATAATATAGACATCTCCCCAAGAAACATTTTTAAATTGAACTGGGGGCAAAAAAGAGTAAATCATTTGTAAAAATGAATAAACAATATATGACAATTGAGGAATGGGTTTATGCCATTTGTACATCCAGTTATTGCAGTTATTACAGTTTTATTGGCTATTGCTCCATGCTGTTGTTTGGTGTGCAGAAGTTCTGTCAATGATACACTCAAACTACATTGTGACATAATTTATCACCATATTTCCCACACCTGATAGACAATTTTCATTTTCATTAAGTCATGCTTTCATTCCGTAATATTACATTTGGTGTATACATCTCTCCAAGAGTGACCAGGGGCTGTAGACAAGGTGAACTCATGGAGTGCACATACAGTACACTCATTATGAAGTAAACGTATTAGTGATAAATGTAAATACATCACTAATACATTGCATTAATGACAATAGAGTACAATATTATTAATAAAGTTAAAGAAAAAGGGTTATTTGGAGCAATGCCATAAAAGAACCACTTTTGGTTCCATAAAGAACCTTTGAATGGGTGACTGTTTTTGTAAATGAGTTGTGTGAGTGTTTTTACAGTTTAAAGAACCTCCACTAATGTGAAATTTCTATGACAATTAAATTTCCGTTCCTGCACTGCAACAAATGATGTCTTGGAAAGCTGAAGCATTATAAATCCAGTTGATGTGTCAGATTCTTGTTTCAGGTTTCTGATATGTTAATTATCTTATTTTATGGACATTTTCTTACTTCTTATTGTCACTTTAGCTTGTTTCAGCCTTTATATCCAGAGCAAGATCAATTTACCACAAAATGACTTAAAATAAGTAAAACCACATTTGTAAATATGTTTACTAATCATGCACACATTGTCATTTCGTAATGAGAAGGGTTATGTACACTGATAAGACATAACATTAACACTGCCTTTGTTTCTAAACTCACTGTCTGTTTGATCAGATCAACCTTATTTATAGGCACTTCACAATTTTATAATTACAGACTATAGTCCATCTGTTTCTCTGCATACACTGTTAGCCTCCTTTCACCCTGTACTTCAATGGCCAGGACCCCACAGGTCCACCAAAGTGCAGGTATTAGCACTGCAATGACACTGACATAGTGTTGTGTTAGTATCTGTGTCGCAAAGCCTAGGCTGCAGCCAACATAGTCACAGAAGGCTGTTTCAAAGTGAAGGATCAGAGAGAGACAAGAAGTGCAGTCTATGTTCAGAGCGATTTGGAAGACATAACTGATGTATCCTTCATGGCCCCCATAAAACACATACCACATAAAAAAAAAACAGTACCACAGAAGTGTCAGTAAAAAAAGCCCCTGGAGCAGAGCTCATGTTAAAATATCCTCATAACCTGACAACCTCTTATTGTTTCTAATGAAATGACTGAATGTGGCCACAGGAAGACAGTTCTACTGAGGATCTGCCCAAACCCAGCTGCAGCCTAGGATTTAGAAGACAGCTAGTGTGTTGCTGGAGTTTTTACACACTGTTTTATCACTGTCCATTCTACCTAGTTGCTTTGTCTTGTATATGTAAAGTCAGAGACATCAGAAGCTCATCTATTGTTGCAGTTGGTCATCTTTCAGTTCTTCATCAGTACTCAAAAGGACACTGCCCACAGGATGCTGCTGGCTTGATATTTCTGATCGGTGGACTGTTCTCAGTCCACCAGTGACACTGAAGTGTTAAAAACCCCAGCAGTACTACCAGCAGCAGTACAAGCACAATACACACTAAGCCACCACCACAATGTCAATGTCACTGCAGTGCTAAAAATGACTGACCATCCAAATAATACCTGCTCTGTTGTGGCCCTTGGGTTCCTGTCCATTGAAGAGCAGGGTGAAATGGGGCTAACTAAGTCTGCAGAGAAACAGAACCACTACAGTCTGTAATTATAGAACCACAAAGCGCTCCTGTAGAGTCAGGTGGATCTGATAAAATGGACAATGTGGACACAAGGAGGAGGTATTAAATGTTATGAGTTATTGATGTATATTGACAAAATTTAAGATGCCAACATATACTTTTTTAATGTTGAATGCAGAATTACCTTTAGAACCTTTATTTAAGTGTAACCAATCCCTGGTTCACTCAAAACTGTAAAGAGAGTGGAAGAAGCTGGCATTTGTACACTGATGCTGCAAGAGCATGAAAACACATATAATGAGGGAAATATCCCCATTAGCAACAGCAGTGGTTTGTGATTTGACATTAATTCAATGATATAATGGGTTGCTTCTAACAGTGAGTTTGAGAGGAGGGAAAGAGAGCAGTGCTATTTGCCAGCTTATTAGCCTGACTGCTGTCACATTTACATTCACATGGACTGTTGCAGTTATGACAAAACCTCACATCTCCAAAATGATTTACAGGTGAAAGAAAAATGTTCTAAAAATGATCACTTTAGTCCTCAGTTTACTCACAATGATTTTGTGGACCATTGCAGTTGTTCAGTTTGTCAAGAAATATTCAGACAACATAAAGGGCAACATTTTTAGGAGTTAAATGAGTTTTGATCTGACAGCAACTATATACTGTACATAATGATCAGGGCTGTGCAATATGGAGAAAACTATAGTATAGTATAGTATAGTAATATTTCTACACAATGATTGCAATATGCCCTTCAATATACAGCCACAAAGAAAATGAGATCACTTGAATTTTGTTTCTTGAATTGTCCATGTGATCGGCAGCCATTGGTTTCCAGCCATTCAATCATAAAAATCTAAGCAAAGTCACCCAACAGCACCACTGGTGGAGAGCATGTCAAGACACAAAAGCTTGACAATCAAGGTTATTTCACAAATAAAGATTTCTGAATTCTCTGAAAAGATAAACAATTAGTATTTGTTGTTTAGATGTGACTATTAAGTGGATTGCTTTGCATTATTTCCATGTTTTAGACCTCAAATTATGCAAACAAATCTATGTAATTTCCATTTCCTAAACAAAGACATACTTTTAAAATGTATTTACTAATGGTGTAACTTTGAGAGAATTTAGAAATCACTATCTGGTGAAATAACTTTGTCAATCACAGCTTTTGTATTTTTATGCTATTTCTGAAGTATTTCTTGAAGTAGCTTAGCTTTGTATGATGGAAATGCTGAGAAGTCTGCCATTTATGTAAAGAGGATAACTTTAGAAAAAGATTTTTTTTGTGTGGCTGTATTAAAAACATAAGTAAGTCAGTTTGGCCAAAATAATTCATTTCTTTACATATCTCTATATAAATACATTTTTAGAACATCCAAAAACATTGAAAATGCAGCCACACATCAAATCTGCAACTGCTCACAGAACACAATAAAACCACAGTAATTAATCTGAATGCTCATTGGCATCATATTAGGGGATCAGTCACATTGTGCAACTCTAAAAATAATGATAATGAGACCATTTTTCTCAGTCGCTTTGGAGCAACTCTTAGGCCAATGTTACAATGAAAAATTCTTCTCATTGAGTACAAGGTGGTCAAAATGCACAGTCATTTTGTCAGTCGTTTTTTTTGTGTTGGCTGAATTGCAGCAGTAAAGTTACACATTACTCTATGAGGAAAATTTAATGCAAGATATTGGACAGGATTCACATTTATGATTTTACTGTTTTTACAGTCATTCACTGACAGATGTTGGTGCAATAAAGAAAAGATAAAAAAGACTGCAATAACACTCAATGGCATTAAGGACAAAATACTGAAAATGAAGAAATGTAAATATAGGAAATAGAATTGCACATCAGTGCTGTATGGGAAATTATAATGCAGTCTTTCTGTACCTCCTGACATTCCTGCCTGTTGAGGCACAGATTCATCGCAACGGATATTACAAATGCCAGGCATGGAGCAGGTGGATATAAAGCCCCTATCGTTGAGTTGTAGAGACGTATATATATATGTTCATTGAAGGTTCAGGAGATATTTTAGATAATTGATTATTTTGATCTAAAGCTCATAGTTTTGAATTTGAAGTGATTCATCTGAGAGCAGATCATCAGTTTAGGAGAGATTGACCAAAACAGTCTAATAAAAATGTGTAAAATATTGAAATAATTCCTAGATATGTTGTGGCGTCTGACAATTCAGAGTGAAGTATAGCACATTTTGATCAAAAAGTGATTTATACTGTAGGAAATAGACAACTGTAGAAAAACGTTTGCATGATTATGCCAAAGCATTTGCTGTTTGTATAAAATGAATGAGAACTGACTAGCTAATGCAGATGTTGGACAGATTGCTTGAGAAATGAAATTCCATTCTGAGAAATGCACCAGAGCAAATGAGAAAAACGAAAATACACTAAAGCATAGGCTGATTAACAATGTGCCCACTCTATGTTGATGCATCTCAAACCAAACTCTCGAAAAGGTCTCGTTTTTTTATTGAAGAGGTATATATGTGTGTGTGTGTGTTAGTAGCCCGTTTGGTGTCCTGAATGCTAGAACCACAGCTGAATCAGGCTGCATCTGTCAGAACTGTTCTAGATCTGCTATGTCACACTGAGACATGATGACCAGAAAGTCATTGTAAAGCACAAGAATACAATTTTTGCACAATAGCAATGTCACATCACCCCTTCAGCGCAAGCATCTGCTGCGTGTTGGTTTTGGAGTATTTTGTCGGGACTAAGGCATCCAGCTTCTATCTGTACGGTTCCTCAATAAATTCTACGGCACAGTACGGTGGGGTGGATTGTTAACAATACCTACAGTACTGATCATTTTTATACCTGAATTGATTTGTAAAAATTCTATGGACTAACTGAAAAAAAAAATAATAAAAGCAAGAAAAAAAGAGATTGACTTTACTATGATGTGGTACATTTGTGCTGGAAAAAAACAAAGCTTTTATGGTTTTGCATTTGATAGATTTATTAATTTAGTGTTATGTTTGAATTTATTTATAGTGGAATTTTTGTCCTGTACACTGTTTCTTTTTGCTTCAACACAGTAGTCTTCCTTTCAAAGCAGTCTGTTCTGTTTTATTCACATCAGTCTCACAAAAAAAAAACTTTCAGAAAAAGAGGAGAGGTGGATGTGACTTGAATTCTGAAACTGATGAAAATATGTTGACAAGAAGAGCTCAGAAATAAACTTTTCTTACCACACTGTCGGTGGATCGTAAATCTTTCTTTTTCTCTCTCTCTCTCACACACACACTCACTCACGTGTATTTGCACAAGTGACACGAAATCGAATTCAGAGTGCACACAATTGCTTTTAAAAATGCTCATTTCAGACCAGATTGTGGCTGGGTGCTTGGGGTTATGCGGTTCACCCAAGCTCATTTACTCACTGTTCTGACTGTCTATTTTACATTCTCCTCTCCTGCAGCTCAATCTAACAGCCGAACAGATGAATTTATCCCCCCATTTGTGCTGCCCTGATAAAAAACAACTATTCGTGGGACCTTTGCGCTCCACCACTGTTGCCTCACCAAGCACAGTATCGATCCTGATAAATGCCACATTTGTTCTCTCTCTTTTATTTCCCCCATAGGCCTGGCCTTTTCAGATGAGCTGCTTGCCAAAAAAAAACCTGCCCGCTCTCACTCAAAGTCAATCACAAGAAAGTGCCAGAGGCTTTCATGTGATGCAGAGTGTTCAATAACGCAGTACAGCTTGGACAGGGCTGAATCCATGAATGTGGATGTGCATTTATCTCCAAGCACATGAACACACCTAGACATATTGTTATTTTGATATACCTTCATATATTGTCGTGCTCAAGGCTATGAAATGAGTATTGTTCTTTTTCATCACAACACAAGTCCTGTGGGCTCAGCGAGGTGTGTGATGATGATTGTAAAGATGAGATTTCATCAGTCAAACTACATTGAGGCTTCACATTCCATCAATGTCAATAGGAATATATCACACAGCAACAGTGGCAAACAACTGCCAGACTCTCGGGGTCTGCTTAATGCGCTGAAATATAAGATGGGATTTTAATATCTGTGCAATATCTCTGCCAAACATGAATCTAATCTGCATGAACAGCTGTATTTCAGCTGTCTTTTCTGAATGACTCTGTTGAGGGCATGTGAATCAAAGCCATGATCAGAAAGGCCCAGTATCATCTTGGATTATCATCAGAGTTTTAAGTTAACACTTTCATAGCTTCAGATTTCCATGACTTTATGACTTTTAATTAGACACAATAAACCTGAATCAGTATGTTACAAAACCCTAAAGTTTTAGAAATAAATGTCAAAACAATATTTAAGTTGGTACTGAAACATACTATCCAGCAATACATTATTAAGTGTACTACAAATAATTCAGTAAATATTCAGTACTAATCATTTGGTAACTGCAACAAATGATTTTGTTTCTACAATAAATGATTCAATTATAGATTCAGTAACTACTATAAATGAATCAGTTATAAATTACTCAGTAGCTGCTATAAATGAATCAGTTATAAATTACTCAGTAGCTGCTATAAATGAATCAGTTATAGATTACTCAGTAGCTGCTATAAATGATTCAATCACACATTCAGTAACTACTATAAATGATTCAGCAACATAGATTATTCAGTAGCTGCTATAAATGAATCAGTTATAGATTATTCAGTAGCTGCTATAAATGAATCAGTTATAGATTATTCAGTAGCTGCTATAAATGATTCAATCACACATTCAGTATATTCTACAAATGATTCAGCAACATAGATTATTCAGTAACTACTATAAATGATTCAGATTACTCAGTTACTGCTAAACAATATCAAGAACTATCAATATAAATGTAGTTTATTTTTTACAGAGTACAAAATTTATCTGATCAAATCTCATCTTCTTAACAATAAACTAACAAATGTTGGTTGCTGCTATGTAATGAAGCCTTAAAGGTATTTCAGTTATTGAGTAATGCTAAAGTACTGATGATTCAGTGAACAAACAGGACAGTGATTTTAGGCAGAAAGCACAGATTATTCTGTTTTATGAATTAAATAAGACATTGATATCACTAACCAAATCACATTGGCACCTATGATGATTAAAAACAGACACATGATACATTCATATTCATTTCACTGGTTTTACTCATTGACCATGCTAACAACTTATTACATTTATATCTAATACACAGTTTAGAAGATAGCACCATTTGTTTGAACCCACCCATTTTCCTTGTGAGCAAAAGTAATGGAACATGTGACTGACAGGTGTGTTTTGTTTCCCAGGTGTGACCTGTTACCTTGATTGTTCAAACAATAAATAGCACTGAATGTCTACACTGAGTTTCAGATTTTGGTTGTGTCTGTGCAGGTTGTGCAGTTATAGTTAGATGAATAACCAACATGAAAAAGCAGCTGTGAAGTACAACCTGTGAACTGCCAGTACAACCATTCGGAATGTCCATGTCCTGAACAATGTCAATGTCAAACAGTTCCTGCTTTTGTCAGTCGTGAGTCCTGCTTTTGTCTTGGTGGAGACGACTAACTATGGTTAGTGCCAAGATTAATGGTTTGTTGCCATCTGTCTCATGTCAAGATGGCCTGGTGTTGTGATGTGAGGTGCAATTTTGTATGATGCCAGATCACATGAGAATATTCAAGATGCAGGAGATGGATAATTGCAGAGCACCCTTGGGAATCTCTACAACTCTATGCCAAATCTCCAAGTAATCTACAGAGATGACACACAAATTACATAATAAACTACAACACTTACCTTATCTAACCATTTACCATGAATTATCAGTGAGTAAACAAGCTGGGAATATAACTAAATTTACTCGTTTCTGACTGAAATAAATCACACTTTAAGTTCCAAACGAGTTTTCCAATGCATCTGTACCGTTCTGTACACTTGTACATGCTCAACCTGCATGTAGACTCAGGCTGATCAGTGAGAGGGGGTGGGAGTAATGACATCATTGACCCAGATATGAGGTGTAAAGGAAAACAAGAAGGGCTGTTTGCTCTTTTTTCTCTCTCACAGTGTTCAAATTTCAGAATAAAAGTCCCAAGAAGGGATAATATTGATTCATACATAAATAACAATAATAATAAAGGATATTCATGTTTTTTCAAGTTTATATTTGGACTACTTTGTATTTTGAAGAACTTACTATTGTAAATATTCTTTTCAATTTAATCACATAGATCTGGATTTCCAAGAAGATATCTGAGATTGTAAAGTGTTTTTTTAGTCTTTATAAGCCAAAAGAAATACAAAGAATAAGTATGTTTGATCAAAACATGGTCAAATTCATACAAATATTTAATTTCTCAAACTTTTTACATTTCAGGTGAAGACACACTTGAGTAGCCTATCTGAGTAGTATCTGTTATATGTGACATATATATATATATATATATATATATATATATATATATATATATATATATATATATAGTTTGTTGGCAAATTAAAGCACATTAAACTATGAAAACATCCTGCAAAATTATCCTAGGGTTCTAAAAGTTAAGGAATAAGAGAGCGTGGAAAATGGTCACATGATCATTAACAGTTTTATGTGTGAACCCATACAAACATCATGACTGAATAACAGTGGCAAAAATCAAATGCAAAAACAAATAAAAAACACTTTAAATCATGACCTGAATTTTAAAGCTGCTGTTCAATTTAGAAATATTAATCAGACTTCACATTATAGGCTGATGGGTTCCAAATCTCTTACTGTTCACCAACTATCTGAATCTTCTGGGGGGAAATATCAAGAGTAGATGCCATGTCTTGCTTTGGATTTATAGACAATAGACCATCAGGGAGGCCAAAGGCAATCACTCTGTCACATTGCGTGGCTTATTGAGTTTCCCTGCAGTCACCTGACTCATGGTCTCCATAGTTACGGTAAAAGGAGCTGTGAAATAAACACACTGAAGCACTCTTGAGTGCTGTGTGAACCTCATTCAACTGATTTTCACCCTATTATGTACACAATGGACCATGTTTCACACCATCCAGGCTTTCTGAATCATTTACGGCTGGGGAAAGTGAAGGGAAGGAAGAGGCTGAGCAAAAAAAACACAATGGACTTATCAGTACTGAGGGAATCAGTAAGTGTAATTGGGCGAGTCCATCTTTCCTCTCAGATAAAAGGGGGCAGCAGCCGTGCTGCAGTGCAGTGTCTGAGGCCCTTGCAGATTAAGGATATCAGGATGTTTTTCTTAAAGCATCAGCAAGCAAGAGGAAGCGTTTCAAATGAACCCTGAGGAGATATTGAACGCGGCAAATGTTCTCCCCCTCATGCTGGGCTGCTAAAAAAAAAAACCTTAAAGAGCAGCATGTTTCTTCCATATGCCCATCATCCAGCCTCGCACTATCACGCAGACATATTCACTGCTGACGACTCAATGATTTATATTCACTGTGGGTTTTCTTCGCTCTTTATGGGAGATAATGGGAGATTCGTTTGATGCTGCTTTCAAAGTCATTTCACCTCGGCAGTCATTTTAAAACTTTATTGCACAGCAGTGATTGAAAAGTGTCAGGCAGACTGAGCTCAGAGATCAGAAAATGATGGTAAATGTCCTCTACACTCTATATATTCTGACGCCAGGCGTTATAATTTGAATTTAGCTTCAACTTGAAAAATATGGTGAGAAAATATTGGAAAGCTCACGTCACTCAACTTCAACTTTTCTTTTATCAATTTCAAATGAAATATTTGGTATATGTATGTGCTCAGACATGATCATATATTTATGTCATTTTACACTGTACTCTGCTGTAACATTTACATTTACAGCATTCAGAAGATGCCCTTATCCAGAGTGACTTACTAAAGTGCTTTGTTGTTCACGGTTACCATCCTCTTTCCTGTTTTTCTTGTGTTAATTCAAAAGCTGTCAGGCTGAAAATGCCTGAAACATGCCTCAGTGTGAACTGGCTACATTACTGTAGGCTGAATAGACAAGGTCAGACCATGCCATTGGCCTATATTTTCATCATATTATTTATGAATTTATCTCAGTTAGTGCTAATTGTCCTTTCTTTTCATTTTTTTAAACAAAACTGGGTAGTTCTTCTTTACACTGTGTTCAAATTTCTTAACAAATGGGCCAAAAGAATGATCAAAAATGACATGGTGTCCAAATCTCATGATGAATAAACCTGTAGAAATGATCCAAAATGACAGATTCCAGTTGTCATGATGAATGGACCAAAGAATGATGCAAAATGACATTATGTCCGAAATGATGAATGGACAATATAATTATCCAAAATGACATTGTGTCCAAATTCCATGATAAATGGACAAAATGAATGATCCAAATTACCCTGTCCAAATTTCATGATGAATGGACTAATAGATTGATGCATATTGACAGCTTGTACAAATTTCATGATGAATGGACCAAAAAAAGATCCAAATGACATTGAGTTCAAATTTCAAAATGAACATTGTGTCCAGATTTCATTACAAGTGGACAATTAGAATGATCCAAAACTACACTGTCCAAATGTCATAATAAATGGACTCATCGAAAATGATCTAAAACGACAGTTTCCAAATATCATGATGAATGGACCAAGGAATGATGTAAAAGCAGTGATGCAAGCATTGATGTAAATACAACATTATGACCATCATTAATTTCCTTGAGGGAAGCCTCCCAAGGGACCAATAAAGTTGTATTCTATTCTATCTCTTCATTTTTACACTCACTGTTCATTTTTATCAGTATCAGTTTCCAACTTTCATGATGAGTAGACAAGTAGAATGATACAAAATGACACTGTGTTCAATTTTGATGATGAATGGACCAGTAGAAATGATCTAAAATTAAACTGTCCACATTCCATGATGAATAGACCAGTATTCAAAGTGATTCAAAGTGTCACTGTATTCAAATTTAATCATAGATGGACAAATCGAATGATCCAAAATTACATTATTGCATCCAAATTTCATGATGTCCAAATGTCAAGTGTCCACCTATCATTATGAATAGACCAATATAAATGATCCAAAATTCATATTATGTGAAAAATTCATGAATGAACTAAATGAATTATACAAATTTACATTATTGTGTTCAAAAGTCATGATGAATGGGCCAAGAGATTGATGCAAAATAATATTTTGTCCAAATTTCACGATGAAAGAGTAGTAGAGTAGAGTATTGTTGAGGTAGTAGAAACATAGTGTTCTTGTGGTGGTTTGTCAAAACAATGTTCCAACATCAAGTATTTCCAGAATAGTAGAAGCTGTTGCTGCAATGAGAGACAGGGGTGGGGAGTTTCCTATTAATATTCTTGATTTCAGATTCCTGTGAGATCTGGGAATTCAGAGAGCAAACAATGAAAGAAGGATGAAGGGACTGGTGTGCAAGAAAAAATAAACTTTCACTAGTTTATATATTTCCACTGGTGCTTTGTTAACCGTAAATCACCAATCCAAATAGTTATTTCATAGATGTCTTAGAAGAACACCATTCGGCTTCTTGAAGAGACATGTTTGGGGGGAAAAAGGATGTGTGATTTTGAAGGTTTAAATAATCTTAAATTGCATACGTCAAAAGTTCTGTACCAATTTAGGGTCTCTTTCTTATTTCTGACATGGGTTCTTTCTTTTACATGATTGGAATGTTATTTATATTTTAACTTCACACTCATGTTTCAGAATCAAAAAGAACTCTAAGTAATGATCCCTTTAATCTTTAGAACCCTAGGCTAAGTTTTGACACACAATACTGCTCTAAACTTTTAGAATGCCCAATATGGGTTCTGAAACTTGACCAGTAGTATTATGCAGCATCATGTTGTTAATCAAGAGATCACATCACAGCATGACGACTGTCCCAAATGCATTTGTTTTACTGGTTTACAATCAACCACAACATTATGACCATCCTTAATTTCCCTAAGGGAACCCTCTCAAGGGGTCAATAAAGTTGTATTGTACTCTATTTTATCTCTTCGTTTTTACACTCACTGTTCATTTTTATCAGTATCACTTACCATACAGGAGCAATTTGTAGTTCTATAATTAGACTGCTGTACATTTGTTATGCAGTCTTACTTGCAGGTTGATCGTGTGCACATTGACAGAGCAGTAAACATGCTCTTGAAAGCTCCTTTTGCATTTAAATTGGGATTTCATTCATTTGGAAACAAGGGAACATTAGCTGTTTTGGAGTTATGAAGCCTAAGAAATGGCCTGCAACTGCCCACAAAGTACGGATCTCGCTTCTAAGAGTTAAAGATGAGTAAAAAAAAAAAAAGGTTCTTCTGTGGAAGTTAGTAAAGTACAATTTTACGGACCTTTATTTTATAAGATCGCAACCCTTGGAAGACAAAAGTCGCTTCCCAGTTAAAATGCAAAATGTATGCCAAATAAGCTGGTACAGTGCTTTTGTAGTCATTCTTTATGCTGCATTCTTCTCTGTGCCAGTGACTGTATCATTATATAATAAATTATTATTTTGCTGTGAGCTGTCTGCAGAAACAGCAGCAGGTGAACTGCACTCTGATGCTGAAGCTGCTGCTGTTTTGCTGCCCTCCCATTTCCCCAGTCTACTGGCAACTTCCCTCTTCCAACTGAAAACACTCACTTTCTCGTGTACACTATTATTTTTTTTTCTCCCACTACTCCGCCAATGGTTGCCATGCCAACCCCAGCCATCACACAGCTTTGCCTCCAACTTAGGAATGCTGCAGTGGCGCTGCTCAAGCACATCCTCCTCTTAACGTAACTACAGGTTTCCTCCAACATACAACCTGCAGAGCTGTACTCTAGTCCATTCATGCTGCTTGAGAAGCAGCTGTGCTTTTAAGACTTTCGTTTGGTCTTACCCATCATTATCTATATCTGTAGACTAATGGCTCTCAGTCTGTGCCGTGTCTCACAGGGCCTGTAAATTGTGTATTTATGGGCTTTGCCTTTTCTAACACTTGTAACACATCTGTTTTATCTCAGTTACCTCAGGACTCCAAATGTATTGCTGAAGTTAAGTTAATGAAGTTAAGTTAATGTTTTGATCCATATATATATCCTGTTGGATATGGATCATCCAGAGTGTTTTTGATATAGAAAAGAATATTCACAAGAATAATTTCTTCCAAATACTTGACAATATTAAAAATAAAATAAAAAATAAAAACCAACCTTCTTCTTTCATTTGCTATTAATGCATGTATCAGTATTAAACTTGAACACTGTGGGAAAAAATAGATAGCAATACATTCACAATTCATTTTCATGTATAACCCAATTTCTGGGTCAGTGATGTCATTAACCCACACCCACTTCCTGATTAGTCAGAGTCATGCAGATTGAGCATGTACATATGGACAAAGCGGTAAAACACACTACAAAACTCTTGTAATTAACAGATTACTGTTGTATTTCTTTTTCTTTCTTTCTTTCTTTCTTTCTTTCTTGTTCTTCTATCACTGTATCTTATTGAAGAAGATGTTGAACTTGATTGTGCCATCGCTACATATTAGCATGTTACATTGTGTTAGGCAAAAAAAAAACAAAAAACAAACAAACAAAAATAAGTACATCACTACACAGGTAGTTTGTTTTTGGTGGAATTGTTACTGTTACTCCTCCACATAGTACATTTATTTAAAATGTTTAAAAGAGGTGTGCATTTCAAAAACTATGGGGTCTTAAAAAAACACTTGATTTTATTATTGCCCCTCAATGGTTGCCATGCCAACCCCAGCCATCACACAGCTTTTGCCTTCAACTTAGGAACGCTGCAGCGGCGCTGCTCAAGCACATCCCCTTCTTTATGATTTAAGAGCAGAGAAACAAAAAAGATTTAGTTTTTCTTTGTGAAGACATTAAAAGGTTAAATATGTGCAACAATCAATACTATGGTTTACAACTGCTATAGTGAACGATATTCAATTTTTAATAACAGAATTGTTTTCTTTGTGACATGTTAGGTTCATCTCTATATTGTTTGATTAATGTGACAGAGCAAGGTCTAAAAATCTAGTATGAAGTTCAGTTAGATGGTGAAAATGCAGGTCTGTATATTTTTTGGCAGTGTTAACAGAGATGAGTAGAATTATTTAGTTGTTGACAATGTTGATTATGAAAAGTAGATGAATCAATGCAAACAGTGTATAGTGTATAGTGTTTCATAAAGTTAATATAATACACATGGTGATTTAGATAGATTGAAATACACTGCACAGAATGTAGGGGCCAATATGACCAATATTGTTTTCCTACAGCCTAAATAAGATAAGCTTATTGTACAGATGAATCTTTGATGCCAGTACATTGATGAGAAACTGCAGAAGCATATTAGATCAATTATTCATTATGTAATAGTCAATAGATTAACCAATTACAGAAATAACTGTTCCTGCCATAGTGCAAAGCTATAATGAGCCCATAGTAATTCCCTTTGAAGCTCAAGCAAAGACAGCCTTTATTAAAAAGATATTGGTAAAAATATGACGGGTATTTCTGGATTCAGGATCAGGATTCCTATATGAATCTCCCAGTAAAATCATCATTTCTGATCATTCTGGATAATTGCAGAATAAGTATATATATATAAAACTACAGGCATTTTATGGTATACAGTTCTTTCTTGTCACACTCAGGCCTGACAGGCTTCTCCCTCAATTCAAATAATAATAATCAGGGTATCATTAACATTGTTGGATATACTTCTAAGACATTTTGGGTCAATATTTTGTTATAAAATGCACTCATGTTGATATTTACTGATTCTTGATCATTATATCAAGTGGAGAGAGTCTGAGCTATACCACTGCTGGTGGTGGCTGCCCATGTGGATGTGTGGATTGTTTAGCAGTGCTTGTATGTGGGAGGTGATGAGCATGAGCAGGACTTGGCTCTGAATGATCACTGTAATTAGTACGATGTACGCACCGAACAAAAGGCATCTCCAAAATAGCAGGCATATGAGAGCAACGCATTTTGGAACTCTTGTCAGCTAACAGAACGTTCTGATCTCTTCTGTGTGAGAAGTGGAGTTTGAGACCTCGTCTGCACAACGCTGTCAAAGACATATTTGTGAGAAGAGGGAGAATAACAAACTCAAGTGACAAGCTTGTACCAACAAACCATCAGTGAGAAAATTGATTTCACACAACTGTCATACAAGTGTGGGAGAGCTTTCAGCCATGTCAGGCCTAAATACCTCTGGGGCAGTCGACTTTTTAATCGGAAACTGTGGCGGACAGGCAGCGGATGAGAAACAACAGCAGGTGAGACACACCCTGATAGTGCAGCTTCAACCAGAACTGACAGGTCCGTCTCAATTTCCCTTGAACAAAAGATATAGTTTCCTTAAGACTGTATTTAACATTGTTTAAATTTGCCTTTATACCACTTTGGAGCTCAGACCTAACGATTTAAGAGGGTCTTTTTATATAGTGGTTTATACTGCTATCTGGTGGATATATAGGGAACTGCATTTATTGCACAATTTGAATTACAGGATTGTTATTCTTGTTTTCTTTGTAACAGATTGTGTCTGAACCTCTTTAATGGAGTTCAGTTAACAGCAGATCAATACATTAATAAAAAAAATTCTTAATTTGATCAAAATGATGTATTATCTATACCAGTGTTTCTCATCCCTGGTCCTGGAGGCAGCACTGCCCTGCATTTTTAAGCTTTAACACACTCCATGCAAGGGCTGGTTAGTTGAAGCAGGTGTGGTGGCAGCAGAGAAAGATCTAAAATACAGTATGCTAGGACCAAGGTTAAGAAACACTGGTCTATACTGTCTCACTCCTTTCATTTCTCTCCAACACCATCCCAACTCCAACTAGTCCACAACCAAGCCAAGACTCTTCAAGAAATCAACTCTCCTGTCCTTCATCTAAACACATGAAGGGATGCAACTTCACCCCACCACCCCCAAAACACACACTTTGTATAGATAAATGATGGACGTGACTGTGAGGGCTGGCTCCTGGACAAGGACTCCTCCTTCCCCTAATTGAGTTCAATCACACACAGTTATGGAGAGCCTATATAAGTCTTGAGCTCCAGCTGGATGTTTGCCTCTTTGTGGACAGAGTATCTATGCTGGTATTCTCAGACGGCAAGCTGAGAGCCCTCATGCTCCCTTTCATTTTCTTCTCTACTAGGGTCGAAAGTGTGGGGGATTCCCCTTATCTACTTCTTCCTTCCTCAAATGGCTCTTCAGCTGTTTCTCTCGTTCCCTTCTCCTGAACCCTAAGTCACCTAGCATTTTCTGGTTTTCCCTGTTATTTGTGGCAGCCAGCTTTCCTCTGGCATTCCTTTGTTCTGTTTCTCCTGCCAGGTTTTTCTCGTTCAGCGTGAAATTTCATTTCTTGCCCCTTTTCAGTTCCCATGTGTTTCAAGCCCCTTTTGTTCAATCCCACAGGGAGCACTCTTTTTGAATTAACTGTTTTGAGAACTCAAATATGTGGTTGTGGTAGCTCACTTGTGAGTGTCAGTCTAAAATGACCTGGGTTCAAACTTGAGTTAGCTACCACCCTTATAGGAAGATCCAGCATGGAATGGCTCTGGTTTCTCCACAACTGTGGGTGGTGGAGCTGAATTAGGGACTTGCACAGCAGTCAGATGAGTCCTCACCCAGGAGCTGAGTCTCACACAGCTGACTCCGACTGACCAATGGAAAAAAAAAGAAAGAAAAAAAGAAATGGAACAACACAAAAAAATTGCCCCCAAAAATGAATGATAGTTTGATATTTGATGTTCAAGGTTTAGTTATTCCTGAGCTTCATGATGGTGAGTCATTTCTCATACTTGATTTCAATTCTTGCTGTTTCTATGAGTTCTTTGCATCTAGGCATGGTGCTAGATGGTGCTGGGAGGGTGGAAACACCTCCTACAAAATGGTCTGCACCTCCAAGAGCTGAAAAATGTTCTAGGGGCTTTTCATATTTTATATCCCTCCATGTAACCGGTCTACTTCAACTCAAGCACTCACTGAGAATGGACTGCTGATATAAGATCAAATCCAATCACTCCCTATTAAATCGACACACCAAAATAATGATCTTCAGGCAGTCATTAAAAATGTTGCCATTCTGCTCTCACAAGTCTTACTGTACATATTTAGGGCTAACTAGTGCAAGTAAAGTAAGTGGTCAAAAGCTGCAACCTTACTTCAGTATTACAGTTACAGTCCTGGTCTGCTGTCCTCAAATGTGTAGACATATGTGTTAATGTATGTGCTAACCTTTACCATTTGATAGCATGATGCAGCAGTTATATTGAACCGTACTGACTCTGACTCATATACAGCACATCCCTAAAAACAGGAATTTTTCCATTATACCTTAAATGGTGCAGTAGTTACAGAATTTAGTTACAATTACAAAGTCACATCCAGCTTGCAAAATGTCCATCTGGTTGCATCTGGAGTCATGCGTAACCTTCTATTGACAATAGGAAGTTGTAGGTTTCTTGTTCAGCATAGCCATGTGCACCCAATTTCTATGAAGATTTATCATTGAATTTTATTTCTCAATTTTTGAAAGATAATGATTTACTAAAAACCCAAAATACTCTTACCACATCCCTGTTCATGTCTTATCATTGGCAAAAGGAGCAACTGTGGTCTGGTGGTTAGGGAACCAGCCTTGTGACTGAAAACCTTTGAATCCCTGAACTGGCAGGACATGACTGAAGTGTAGGGCTTCAGTAAGGGCACTGCTCCCTGGGTGCTGAGGATAGGGCTGCCCACCCTGCTCTGGGCATGTGTGCTCACTGCCCCCTGGTGTGTGAATTCAGTAACATGTATGTGTGTATCACTGTCTGTGGATAGGTAAAATGCGGAGTTCTAATTCCAGTGTGTGCATGACACAGTGGGTCAAATGAGTATAATTACTATTACCCCTTTTAATGAAGGTTTTCAGCTACTTCAAATTGGACCCATTGCTGACACTGATATGCAAATACACACATACAGCTTGTCTAGTCCCTGTAGAGAAGTATTTCCAATAGAATAGGACTCTCTGGAGTAGATAAACGTGAACCCATGGGCACCATGCCTAATGCCAGGCATAAGATAGAGGGGTGTAAAGCTGCTCAGCATTGAGCTGTGGAGCAGTAGAACTGTATTCTCTGGAATGATGGTGCTCCTTCCAGTATAAAACCAATTTAGTATAAAGTCTCCCCTGGACTGTAGGGACAGATACTCCAACAAGAGAAACTCTTTTTAATACCCTTGATTTCAGGAGAAGTAGGTGCTCATCTCACTAGAATCCATTCTAGAATCCATTCTACCCTCTTGTCTTCTTCCGTGTCATGTCATTAGTGTTTCCATCTGTGTATAGCCTTCTCAGGTGCTTCCTGTCTTGTCTTGCTTGTATATAAAGTCCTCTTGTTTCTTACACCAACTCAGCTTTTATATTATAACATTTTTTCCTGTGTTTTTTGGTGTTGAGTACCGTTTAAAAGTACACATATATTACCTACTTTTTAGGATTGTTACTAACAAAAGTAGTTACATATTATACCTATAAAGTGTGTATTTTGGACCTTAAGGGTTAAAGTCGATCCTACTTTTCCTGAGTGAGCATGCATGCTAGGTTACAAGTCTCCAAGGGTCTCTGTGTGTGTGTGTGTGTGTGTGTGTGTGTGTGTGTGTGTGTGTGTGTGTGTGTGTGTGTATGCATGCATGCTGTGGTTCCTCCCTTTCTGCACACAACTTCACAGTGATAAGCAGCTGGTGTAATTAGCCTATACTGTTCTCTGAAACCCCAGCACAACTGACACCTGACACCTGCCTTTGTTGATGCTGCTAAAGCCCAAGGTTCTTCTCAGAAAGTTGGAAAACCTGTTTGCGCTATAACGGACTTGACTGAAGTCAAGGTAATTTGTGTGTTGTCCCAAGACAATCTGAAACCATTTGTTTGCTTAGATACCAAATTCACACCACGCCCTAATATACTGAATTCTCACCATATGACTACATGCATGTTTACTCTAATGTTTACATGTTTACTTTAATTACTCTTAGATGTAATTAAAATAACGTTGGTAACGTGAAACACTTTTTAAAATCAGGGTAAAGTGAAGCACAACCTGTCATCCAGAAGTGCAGTCTATAGCCATCATACCTAATAATGTTTCAGTTACAGAAGATCTGGTTCATATAAATGTCTTTTGGGGCAAGTTGGGGTTTTGTTCAGTTTTGATTCTTTTATTGAAACCATTCAAGCTGTCCAATTAAGTGAACTGAGGCTCTCCTTTCTCGTCCTCAGAAAAAGGGGGTATATGCAATTGAATGATCTAGACGTTATCAGTTCTTTTTACTTTTTACAGACTTTGCTCTCCTTATTCTTTTCACGATGCTCCCAGCTATGACTTATAAAACATGTTAGATCTTGATTTTAAAGCTTGTCGCAAGATTCTTGTATCTTACCTCAGATATATAGCACTGGTCTTCTGCTGTTTTTGTAATGCTTTGCTGCTCTTATTACATTGCACATACTCATGCATTTATATATTCATATATTACATATCAGCACCACACTGTTTATATACCTGATTTCCTTTTCTATTGTATATAGCAATGATCTTTAGGCAATATTTTACAAAGATGTTGTATGATGATCAAAACCATTTTTGAGGTTCTGGGTATCACAGAAACATTGTGAGCTCCTTTATCTTGAAAAGGACCCAGAGGACATTGGTGAATTGGCTGGTCTGTCAAAATGTCCATAGAAATTGCAGCAGAAAATCACAAAATAAAGTCAATAAAGGTTCAAGGGAGACACTGAGGAAATTACAGGCCTGTCTCACCTCAAATAAGTTCATGACTGCACCCTGAGACATGGATCAGAAAATAGTGACATTCATGTGAAAGTGGTAAGACTGAAAATACTGCTGACCAAATGGAACATCAAAACACCTAATGCTAGACCTTTGGGGATGTTTTATACTTTATATATGACTAATACTCCATTTCATCATACTTTCATCATTCAAAAATGGGGGTGGTAGTGGGATGGTGTGGCAATATTTTGCTGGCCCTGAAGAAGCATTACTGAAGGAATCATGAATTCTGTTCCATGTCAGGGACTTCTTAAGGAGACTGTCTGTTTATCTGTGTATAAGCTTATTTATTTATGAAACTCAACTAATAAATCTGAAATGCAACAGAATCTGCAAAGGAAAGGGAGCTCACAACAATGTGAAAACTGATATTAGATATCATATTACTGCTGTTAAAGGTCATCCAAAATGTTATTCATTTAAAATGTGAAATTGTTTTTTTTTCCCCATTGGTGATATGTTAGATAATAAAAAACTTAATCAAACCTAATCAAAATATTGCTTTTATGTTAAAGCAATATTATGTAGATTTTTCAGCTTCAGAATTATTGCATTGTTCTGCTGATTTATACTAAGGAAAGCAGCATCCAAGCTCAGCATGCCTGCTAACTGCACTCTGGGACTTTGTTGAAGCAGGTAGTGCAAGAACTGGATAATGCAGATTAACCTGATTCATATTAATGTAAAATCCTATTATTCATATTACTCTACTGCCTCAGTCCACATAATTCTTTTCTTTTCAGTGATGGTTCATTATCTATCAGCTCTGGAAATGCATGTGTAAAGCAGTTTTTCACAAATGTGTTCCCGATGCTCCCCCGCCATGAATGTTTTAAGGGCTTTTTCTGCTCCCAACACACCTGATGACAACTATCAGCTTATTAACAAGCCTTTTCAGAATTGCGCGGCAGGGGTTTTCAAGACCAGGTTTGAGAAACACTGATGTAAAACCTGTCCTTTAAAAGTTGGCTTAAAGCATGAATTACACCTCCTGACTGTAGGGGAAGCCAAGGAGTAAGGAAATGCCACTTCTCACATAATGCTACTTTCAATAAAATTAATAATACAAAAGTGGGTTTTGTGTTTGATTAAGTTTTTTGTCCAACATCATATTTTGTTTTACGACCTAAAAGCATTTTCAGTGACATACAATAATAGAACCATGCATGCCCCTAAAATTGTTAGTTAAACCTTACTTTCCCAACAGAAAGTAGGAACAATGCTTAAATGTTTCATAAAATTATGATGAGTGTTGTGGAATATAAAGGAACAGAGAGAGCATTCATTGTTAAAGAAAAATGATCTGGACTGTCAGAAGTGAAGCAATCCAATACAACAACAAAGCTACAGGTAAAGTCTAAAGCAGTGTTTCTTGAAACTGGTTCTGGAGGTACCCCTGCCCTGCATGTTTTAGCTTTAACACACTCCGTTCTTCTCTGAAGGGCTTGTTAATTAACTGATTAGTTGATTAATTGATTAGAAGCAGGGAAAGCTCTAAAATATGCAGGGTAGGGGTGCCCCCAGAACCAGAGTTTAGAATCACCGGTCAAAAATAGTTAGTCAGTGCATCAACAGTAAAACTCTAAAACTACTTGAAAATCAAACTTAATCTAAATACATAACCCCTGATTTGCTGCATTAACCTCACTGACACCATTACCCCCATGATTAGTCATTAGAACTTCCTTACCTATCTAAAGACAGTGTGTACTATCACAACAAAGGATAAGCAATGGATAGGAGATCTGGCAATGCAGTGAGTGAACATGGTAGGCATTTAGGCGATTGCGTGTGTGGAAGTGCTCAGACCTGTTTTCTAAGGGTGGGCGAACTTTGTACAACAGGTTTCAGAACAAACAGTATGGATGCCTACTTTTTTTTTTTCATTTCATCTCTATGAGATTGAGATTCATATTAATGAATCATATTAATGAGATGCTGTCATAATAAAGATAAACAAAGTCATAACTATGAGGGCATTTCCATGCTGAATGGGAAAAATAGGCAAAATATTGTAAAATATTTGCCATGTATTTTCATTATTTTTGTGTGTAAAATATGTTGTTCTTTCTAAAAAACATTGGGTTATTATATATTTATTTCATGAAAATTCTCTCATTTGAACATTGCCACTGTTTTAATGACTTTTCCATCATTTTAGAGCAGGCCAATTTTCTTAGCAAATTCAAAGTTTTATTTTTAAAAATAGTAAAGTAGATCTTTTACTAAATATTTTCAGTGGTGAAGTCTGGTTCTAATGCATGCTTTTTCTGTAGCGGTCTTCTTTGCAGAGCATTGAAGGTTAAATGTACTATTCTTTTAAAAATGAAGCCTGGATAAGCAGCAAATTCACAGTGATATATCTGCATCTCTAATCCTTACTGGTACTTGGAAACCAGCAGCAGACCTGTTATCCTCTTTTTAAAAAACATTTTTGAGCACTGAATTCCTGTAACGTGAGTCACAATGATTATGTAATTTCCCAAGAATATTAAAGGAGAAATATTTTGTTTTCCTTCATAATATAAGAGCCTAAGTTCTTGCTAATGCATTATAAGTATTTGTTTGTAGAAGTACTTTACAGTTGAAGGAGACTTTTAAACATTGTTGGTTCAGTTTTTCAACCTTTCCTTTTTGTGTAACGTGAGTCACGCTGTATTTAATAGTAATAAAAAATTTAATTAAAGATTTGTCTTACTTTTTGTTTATGTCATTTCATACCTTATGTCAACTGACATATTCATACAAACAATGGTGTCTAGAAATGCACATGTGTAGAAGGTGCAAAGAAATATTTCTTGAAAATCAACCAAAAAATGTAACGCGAGTCACATGGAAAGTCCCATGAGACACTGAGATAGAAAGTCAGAACAATGAGATAAGTCATAATAAGACTAAGTAATGAGACTAAGCGATAACTATGAGATTCTAAGTCCTTAATGAGATACTAAATAATAGATACCAAGTTATAATTATGAGACAGTAGCAAGTAGCAAATGAGATTATTATTGTTGGTTATAATAATGAAATGGTGACTTACAGTCACAAGTATAACTTCCTCATTACTATGATGTACTGTTTGTCTTTGTGTTGGAGAACTCAGCTTCTATGAAACAGTGTAAGAGCAGCTCAGGTGGACTGTGACTGAAAACACACACACACACACACACACACACACACACACACACACACACTCACTCACTCACTCACTGATGATTTATGTATAGTATCGGCCGCGCCCAGGCGTCTTCCTCTTCTCTTAAGTATAAATTATTAAAAACTTCCAGCTGTTTAAAAGGTCAAGAGCACCTTGACCTACTTTCCAAACCCACGAAGGCACGCACTGCACACGCAGAGCAGAGTAACCCCGTTCGTAGTTGAATTGGACGGGTTTTAAGGGTCTAGTTTGGTTAGCATAGCTGCCGCTGCTAACACAGGTAAAGTGGGCGTGGCCTCCGCGCTCACCTGAACGGCTCTGACTGCGACATCAGAGGGTCTGCGCACACAGCCGCGGGACAGGGTGCAGTAAACCCACCAGACACGCTTTTCTCTCAGGGAGGACGGACACACATGGAAATCACCTCGCATGGAGTGACACGTTTTCTGGTTGTGGAAGAAAAACCTGAATAAATTCGCCGCCGGAAGAACTGGAGACCATGCAGGTCATTCGCCTGTCTTCCGATTTGTGTCTCAATGGTACGATTACCAATCATCTAACCTTTATAATTGTGTGTATGTATGTGTGTATGTATGTGTGTATGTATGTGTGTATGTATGTGTGTGTGTGTGTGTGTGTGTGTGTGTGTGTGTGTGTGTGTGTGTGTGTGAGAGAGAGAGAGAGAGCGAGAGAGAGAGAGAGAGAATGAAATACAGCAGAAATGTATATAGAGAAAGAGGTGTTTGGTTGGTGCTTAAGTGTGTCTGGCCTATACCTGTGTTTGCTGATTAGCTCACTTGAAAAAAAGACAAACAAACAAACATGAAATGCTAAAATATTAATGTGAGCTATTAAACATTTAAATCCACTTTATAATTGCCTATGGTCTCAATGACACAGTAGAATGACTCTTTGGTAAGAGCATCCTTGTTGACACAGCAAACAGCCAGGACCCATGTGTCCACATGACCAGTGTGTCAAAAACCTTTCCCCATTATCCACGGCTTACTCTCATCAGAGCTAAACTCTGCCAGGTCTTTGGCAAACGTACACCGCTTAGAGCTTTATAATGTTCTCAGTTCTTTATAGAGTTCTCAGTCCCAGTCCTGGACTGTACTGTAAAAAGTGCAATATCATTGAGGAACATTTTGAAGAACAGTTGAAGTTTTTCCATGTGAAAGGAAGTGGATTTTTCCATTGCTATGCCTTTAAGACTATGTATCTTCATGTGCTCTGTTCTGATTGGATTTTCAGACGGCAGTTTGGGCTGAAACACTCTTTATAGCTTAAGTGAGAACTGACAGGTCAAAATGCTGTAGGCATTTCAGAAATACATTCTACAGCATATGCCTTAAAGGTTTGGATGGATGTCTTATTTATTTTGCAGTGATTGGATATTACAGTGGTTTGCTTGTGTAAATGTATAGACTCTGCCAGTTAACTGATCTAGAAATACAGTTTCTGTTTTATTTCAATCCTTGTTACCTGATTTTATACATAAGTTAAGAAAGTGTATTGCAGCTCTGAAACTCACCTTCTTAAACATTGCAGCCCTAAAACCTGTTTCTCAAGATTTAAAGTGTGACTGCTGTCCATTTTTGCTTGAAGTCTAATCAATCACTGCTGATATGGATAATGCATTGTGATAAGGCCTTCAGAAACATTTGAGTATTAGTATTGGAATTCCAATGACATATTTGTTGAACTTACTCATTCAGGGTTGTAGATCTCCTGCAATAAGGCTGATCACCTTTATTTTTCAAAATTTGCTTTTGAAGCTTTTTGAGTGAACAGCTGAAGAAACAAAAATGTAATATTTAGATGGTACCACCCATTAGTACACAATGCATCAAAGTTTAACATGTGAATTTTTTTTTCCTGAAAACATGATTTATACTAGTTTTAGTAATTATCTTCCGGGTAAGGCTATATTAGAAAATAAATGATATTGATTCTTTTAGGAGTATAATTATCCACAAAATATTGATTGAATATGATACAGTGACATACACATACTGCTAATACTCCTTACGTGAACATGATAATTGTTAAATAGTTTGTTATAACATTGGACATTACAAAAGCCAAATATCTGAAACAAATTTGCGCTTTATAAAAAAAAAGTAAAATAAAATAAAATACTAGCTACAAGCTAACACACTAGTCAGAACAGAGCACTATAATGTATCATGCAACACATTAATTGTTAAATCCTTATTCCTGACTTTGATTCTGGTGCCTGAACAGCACTTTTTTTGATACCTTCTCCTAATTTACCTTGTGAAAGTGAGTGCAGGGGTCAATTTACGGCTTAACAAAGAGGCCTGCATACAGTACAACCAACACCAATGTAGTTGTCCTCATAATCCAGTGATAATGAGCACTTAATATCCTTTTGTAGATGTCACTGCTTTTGGTTAAAGCATAAAAGACTTATTATAGAGATGATGGTAGACTAACTTGATTTGGCTTTCATCCTCTAATACTTTAGAATACATTATTTTTTAGGAGGGGGTGACAGTGCATAAATGAGTTACCCACGCCCATGTCAGTCATTTATGTTTCTTATTCCGCACTCCTGTCCTCATAACAGTCATAAATTTAACAGTTGTCCTGTAGTAAATTTACATAAGTCCTCCTCCCCACGAAAAACTAATCCCATTTGAATAGAGCTTAAGCCAGCACAACTACACATACTATCAGCTTTCTCCCCAAGAGCTGTGGAATTAATCAACCACAGTGACACGTCACACTTTGAATAGAACTTGACAAACCACCTTATTGTGTCAATAAATGTACACACAGTATGCTGTACACCTTTGCACTATTGTACAAATGTTCATACCATTCTCTAACATTGTAGTAATAACAATAGATTTTACAGACCCACATATTGTATTTGAGTTTTGTGAACACTGCTTAGGATTCCTTAAACAGTATTATAGAAAGCAGTAATGCTCTCTTAGAGGTGTACAGTGGCATGCAAAAGTTTGGGCATTCCTGGTCAAAAAGTACTGTTACTGTGAATAGTTCAGCAAGTTGATGCAATGAAATGATCTCCAAAAAGTATGGACCTTTGAACAGCAATAGTGGTGCATTAAATTGTTTTGTAAAAATTTACAGTGAAAAAAGGATTATTTTTTACTGTATATCAAGATATGGTCTGGAATACCAATCAAGAGACAGTTGCTTGTAGGATTGTGGGAAAGGCAAATCAGAACGAAGATTTAGCTAACTCTAAAGTTGTGGTGTGGTGTTCCACTGTTCAGTGACACCTGCACAAATATGGCCTTCACGAAATAGTCATCAGAAGAAAACCTCTCCTGTGTCCTCACCATAAAATTCTGACCTCTTTTTGGCTGCAATGAGCAAAAGTATGTTTGACGATAAAAGGGCACAGAATTTCATGAAAAGAACACATCACCAGCCATTACACATGGGGGAGATCAATCATTCTTTGGGATTGTGATGTAGCCAATGGCATTTCATGGATGGAGGTACAAATTCAATTAAATTGCAGCAGATTCTGGAAGCAAACATAACATCTGTACAAAAGCTGAAATTGAAAAGAGGATGGTTTCTACAAATGGATAATGATCATAAACATACATCATCTTTAACCTTATGCCTTTTGGAGTTCATTTCATCTTCAACTTGACTGTTCACAGTAAATCATTTTGACCAGAGATGCCCACACTTTTGCATGCAACTGTATAACCCAGCTTCTAAAATGTGTAGCATCAGATTGATTTCTTCACATGCTTCAATGTCATTCTTCCACCTTCCACAGGAACAGTAATCCAGTTGCTTTGCCCTGCATCAACCACTGCTTGTGTAATTGATTCAGAAAGAGCCATCAACTGGACTTTCAACCCTGAAAACAACTCCACCATAGCTGGGCCAGCGCTTGCTACTGACAAATGGAGCAAGTCCAACTTTTGGATCGGCCTGTCTTTAGCTGTGCTCTCAGCTTTTCTGATTGGTGGGAGTGTCATCCTGAAAAAAAAGGCACTGCTTCGTTTGGCAACAAATGGCCACACCAGGGCAGGTGGGTGCATGCATGTATAATGACCAGCAACTGCTGAGCAAGGATCAGTTTAGCTTAGGTAAAACTATTTTCCTATTGGGCACAGAGGAAGCCACATAAGCAAATCCTGCACACTAAAGTAAAGTCTCATGTGCACATGGTTTTAGTAGAGAGATCAGATAAATAGCCAGAACCCGTTTACTGTCTGTTCTCAAAATGAATGGTGCCATAAGCAGCTCCTTGTTTCATACTCTATTAGATCTGAAATATTTTACAAGTTAATATATATATGTGTGTGTGTGTGTGTGTGTGTGTGTGTGTGTGTGTGTGTATATATGTAAATAAAGGAGAAGGAGGCCATGGGTATCTAAAGGACTGGCTCTGGTGGGGCGGACTTCTGACCAGTAAGTGCTTTGGAAAATATAGTTGACCCTGTGGCAACCCTAAATGTGAATATTCTTATAGGTTTCTGTCCGTGTGTCTGTTGGTCATTTTTTCTTTCTCCGTGCACAGTGGGAGGAGGTGAGGCAGCAAACTTTGCAGCATACATGTTTGCTCCAGCAACTGTGGTGACCCCTCTGGGAGCCCTAAGTGTTCTATTCAGGTAATGGGCTGTAATTGTAGTTTATTTATAATTAAAATATACTTGCAACTGTAAGGAGTGGCTTCAGGACAACATTGTGAATGTCCTTGAGTGGTCCAGCCAGAGCCCAGACTTGAATCCAGTTGAACATCTCTGGAGATATCTAAATATGGCTGTACACCAATGCTCGCCATCCAATCTAATCGCCATCTAATCTGGCACTTGAGAGGTTCTGCAAAGAATAATGGGAGAAACTTCTCAAAACCAGATGTGCCATGCGTGTATCATCATATTCAAGGTGCTTCAACAAAGTATTGAGCAAAGGCTGTGAATATGTACGTTATATTTGTGTGGGTTTTTTATACATTTACAAAGATTTAAGACAAACTTTTCTCACTTTGTCATTGTGGGGTATTGTGTGTGTAAAACATGGAAACAATTAGTTGAATCTATTTTGGAATAAGGTTGTAATGGTGTGTGCTGTGAAAACATTTGTGATGCACTGTACCCTGTTTCAAAACTGACTGTCAATTTTATCTGCTCCATTTACCATAGAGGAGTAATAATTCCAAACTGTGGTCACTCTGTTTCTCTGCATACTGTTAGCCTCCTTTTACCCTGTTCTTCAAAGGTTAGGGTAGATGGTGGGTCATTCTCAGCACTGCAGTGACACTGATTTGATGGCAGTGTGTTTGGATGTGCTGCACTGGTAGTGCCGCCGTTGTGTGCACTCACTGTCCACTCTATTAGACACTCCTACCTAGTTGATCCCTCTTGTAGATGTAAAGTCAGAGACAGAATCTCATCAAAGGTTTAAATACTCCAGCAGCACTGATGGATGTCAGATCCACCATGTCAGTGTTTCTGCAGTGCTGAGAATGACCCACCACCCAAATAATAACTGCTCTGTGGTGGTCCTCTGGGGTCCTAACAATGTATGCAGAGAAACAAGCAAGAGGATACAAGCAAGGAGGTGGTAATAATGTTATGGCTGATTGGTGTGTACTTGTATTATTTTAACCCATATACCCTACTCACATGTTCTAATGAACAGGTTGGCAGAACTGTATTAACTCATCATTCACGTTCTGAATAAATATGTCAAACACTTATTATAATGAGGTCTTCGTGCCATTCAACTGGTGGATTATCGGGTCTTCGAGATTGTGAAATACTGATAATTGTGTTTTTTGGTTTTTCTCTCCAGTGCAGTGCTGTCCTCACACCTCTTTGGGGAGACAATGAACCTGTTGGGAAAGCTTGGTTGCATGCTTAGTCTTCTCGGAAGCACCATAATGGTCATACATGCACCTGAGGAGGAAGCAGTGACAACTCTGAAGGAAATGACAGTTAAATTGCTGGATCCAGGTGAGTGTGAATCACATCAGATACTTTGAGTTGCTTGTTTACACAACTTTATTATTCTTTAGTTTAGAAAAAGCCCAAAACATAGTTTTTGCACAAATGATGATGAACACAGATGCTCTACACTATGCAGACTGGGTTTTTTCATAGTCGCAGTCAAAAATGTCATAACACAACACAATCTCAAGCTGCATGCTGAGCATTGTCACCTGGAGAGCTACAGTTACTGCTAAATTGTCTTGTACTGCTGTTTTTTTTGTTTTTTTTTCAATCAACTGGTCTGTATGTCAGACCAGTTTGATATTGCTATGGAGTGTTGTAACTGCCACAGTAACATAGCAGTGTTGGCCCAGGCATTGACACTTGTGTTTGTGTTGCATTGTGTTATGCATTTATGATATTGCAGTCATTTTAGGTTTATTTTTTTATTAATAGTCATACCATGATGAAATAAGAAGTTATTGTTTGTTATATCTCTGTCTGTGTCTCTCTTGTTCTCCACTTGCTCACTCCTCCAGGCAGTGTACCCCCTAACCCCCCTCCTCCCCAAATATTCAGACCTGTAGAATCAGCAGGTTCAAGAAATGATGGATATGAAGATAAATGCAATACCAGAACATTCCCATACAGATGATTTTTGGATCACATTTATATTGTGCTGTCTGTTTTCACTTGGCCTATGGAAGTCTAACATGGTGTTTCAAGTAGAAACTTTCAATGCAGGTTTACAATGTTCAGTGTGACTTTCATTTTATGCTGTGATGTCTAGAACATCATGGTTTGATCATGCTGATGTGCTTAATGGCTCTTGAAGGTTAAAGAAAATTTGATTTAATTAAGTTTAATTTAAATACATTTGGCTTATATAACATTTGATATGTTTTAGCTGTTGCATATTGTAACCCTATAATGTTATTGCAGCTCTGGCCAGCAGGGTGAGCTGTGCATTCACTGCTCAACCTGAAAGTCCAGGTCATCAGGGGCATCTCCTAGCCTGAGCCATTTTTAAGGACCCCTGAATGTGTCTCCAGACGATTCATATATATTTTTATAAATACACTAGAATTTTCACCTGATGTTCTTTAAATCAACATGTTTTTTTACACAATGACATAAAAATAATTTCTCTTCTCCTCAAGGTTTCCTTGTGTTTGCCAGCATCCTTCTTGTGACCTGTTTGGTCTTTATCTTCTACTTATCACCTTGCATTGGTCAGACCAACATTTTAATTTACATAAGTATTTGCTCATTACTTGGAGCTTTTACTGTTTCTTCGGTGAAGGGCCTGGGCATTGCCATCCGTACACTCTTCACTGACCCAACTGTACTCCACCATCCTCTCACCTGGATCCTTCTACTGACCTTAGTGTCATCCATCGTCATCCAAATCAACTACCTGAATAAATCTCTGGACACCTTCAATACACTGCTGGTTTACCCCATCTACTATGTCTTTTTCACCACAGTGGTCTTGACCACCTCCATCATTCTGTTCAAAGAGTGGGGATCCATGTCAGGTGTAGATGTGGTGGGCACTGTCGGGGGCTTTCTGGTCATTGTGCTAGGGGTGAGCATGCTACATCTTTTTAAGGACTTAGAGGTGTCTCTGGAGGGCCTGAGGAGTAACCTGTGTCCACCTCAAGGACAGCACAGCTTAGCCAAAAGAGAAGACAAGCATATCCTCATTGAGAATGTTGACAGTCTGCCACCTATGAGGGAGGAAGGCCCGAGAGTCTTTATTATCAGCTGAGTGGCACAACATTACAGTACAGTGTGAACTTTGAGAATGGTGTAAAATAGACTCTTTTAAATGCTTCATATTGTGGATATGTGAGGGTTGTGTTCTCTACTGAAAGCTGTTCATGTCTCTGAGGATCAGCTATGATGAGAGAGCTTCTGATTTGCCTTTTTTTCTAATGTGGCCTTTTTTCCTCGCCTTAAAGTACTGGAAATATTCATTCATTTAACTTTTACATGGTTTTAAATGTTCCAGAGTCTTAAATTTTGTATTTTTTAATTTGCTGCATTTTGATTGTTGTCAATAATAACTTTTCAAAACGGTTTGTTGAAACTCTACAGCTAAGTTTTGCACATTCTGATTGCTGAGGTCCAAAAACGAGTTGCTTGTTTTATTAATTCAGAACTGAAAGCAAACATTTCAGAGGACTTAAAACTGGAATAAGTAATACTGACATATTCTGTATGAAATTCTTTACATGAATTCTGTACAAATATGAAAGGTATTAAGTTTTACAGTAATGTTTTGGTTTGCTGGACTGTTGCTTTTGAAACTTGTATATTTTGGTGGTTTATTGAATTTTGTAAGATAATGTTGTGCAGAATGTTTACTTAAACAATGCTGAAGACAAGAGGCCACAGCCACTGAAACTGCTGATGCCAAGGAATGTCAATGATGCAGTACATTATAAATGCAAACATGTTTGTTTATTAAAAATTATTTATAATAGAATCGATGTTGTTCCTCAGTATTTATATTGTTTGTGCAAATGCTTTGTATGTCAACAATGAGGCACGATTTTAAATAACACTTCGCCACAATATCTAGAACTGATCCAACTCTACTCAGAGGTGAGATGAGGTAATCATGGATAGAATCTCACATGTTGATCAAATATGAATCTAAAGTAGATGATCATATACTAAATGATCTTAATACTTTTGACTAAACAAGGCTAATTATTTTGAATGAACTGTAGATTATTTTTAAACTGCTATATGTGAACAATATTATAAAATACCAGTTACATTATAAACTGTAAGTCAGTTAGTGCTTCAGTAGTGGTAGACCTATGTTTCCACCAAACTATCATATATATATATATATATATATATATATTATATTATATAATATAATATAATATAATATAAAATTTGCTTGCTTAATCAGCCAGATTTTACATATATCTATTATGTATTGCATTGATACAACTGTACCCTGATTTAAAATCCCATCACACACTCAATAAACACCAAATTGGTTTGCGTGAAAAGCCTGTTTGTGTTTTTTGAGTGTTCTCACTATATTTTCTGGACTTTCAAAAGCTACTGAATAATTTGACATTGCTGCCATTTCTTGTTATTTGCTTGGTTGCTATGTAAGGGCCTTGACAGTGTCTGAATAGCTTTAAAATAATGTATATTATTAATGGATATTTTTCTACACTGAAATTGCGTTGTAATACATAAAGCCAATACGATGCTACAACTAGGCATAAGATAGATGAAAAACAGCCTAGGAATTTCTAGGAAGTTCTAACTTAATGGAAATAAGTGGTGAATTAATTTCTAGTACTAATGTATAATCTGCCAGCTCTACTATAAAGTGGAGGAAGGTCAGTAGTGCTAAGGAAAATAAGAGTTTTCAACTGACTTTTTAAAGATGAATTGAAATCCTTAAGCTTGCTGTAGAGAACTTTCCTCTAGAGTTTTGAGAGCCCCATCCTCAAATAACCTGCCGCACTGATGAGTGTTTGATGTGCAGGAGTGCAAACTGTCAACTGCCAGAGGAATTCAGGTAAGAGTGGAGATGCAGGAATGAAGGACCTGAGGGAGATCTACAAAGGCGAGACCATGAAGGACTTTGAAAGTGGTAAGCAGGATTTTGGACCTAAAACGAGATGCGAATATATAATGAGTAACCTGACTGAGAATGGTGGTAAATGTCTTTTGACCTCAGCCATCTGTAAAGAACTACAACCATCTTAAAATCATCAAATCAAAAGTCAATAATGCGCTCGGTAAAACAGGAATTATTATTCTCTATTATACTTCTGCATGAAAGTTTGTGAACCCCAGATTTCTCTATATTTCTACATATCTGACCTAAACTCTAAAATATTACACTTTTCGTTCCTTTATTGAAGAAAAGGACCCAATATTACAGGTGTGTTCAAAATAATAGCATGCATTTTTCTTTAGAAATTCAAACATTTACTTTTTAAAATGAATAATGATTGTTTAGCTTTTCTGTGAATCACTAAACTATTTAGTTGTATAACCACTGTTTCTGAGAACTGTTTCACATTTGTGTTGCTTGGAGTCGACCAACTACTGGCACCTGTGAACAGGTATTCCAGCCCAGGGCAAATGGACCACGTTCCACAATTCCTCAGCATTTCTTGGTTTTGCCTCAGAAACAGCATTTTTCATGTCACCCAATGTAAGTAAGGTCATTGCCATATTTGTTGGCATACGGTAGTTTGGTCAGTATTTTAACTGAATTTTCCTCCGAATCCTGAAATACCTCTATTGATATGTTGTTGATTCCTGTCTGACTCTGTCTTCTTTAACTAAAGGTTCTTCTTTTGTAGCCAACATCGACAAGTTTCTTGGCAATTTATAATAATTTAAAAGTCATTTAGCTGAGGAGCTTTTGGATCCCTCTTTGAGCAAACTTGAACTGGTTGCAAAATCTGGTTGTATTTCCTACCTACCGCCCTTTGAACCTTTTTTCTGCTTGGACAGTCCGTATATAAGGGTCAATGCTTTTAGGGTCTTTCAAGGATCTTCATGTAAGGATGGGTGGACTTCCAACAGTTAGTTTCATACACCTGGCTTCTATGCAACACAGTTATTAGACTAGGGCCACTAGGTGGCCAGCCTTAAACTTCCCTAGACAGTTTTATGTTGGTAGGTAGGTAGTGGTTCATAGCAATAGCTTGGCTTTATAAAGGCATCTTCTAATTCTTACATTACTCACAGTAACTTTGGACCTTCTTTGATCTGAAGGCTTTTAGTTACTTAGCACTTTACTTGGGTTGTGCCATGCTTTTTTGGTGATCTTTGTTGGATGACCACTCCTAGGGCGAGTAATAATGGTCTTGAATCACCTCCATTTGTACAATCTGTCTTACTGATGATTGGTCCAAATTCTTTAGAGATGGTTTTGTAACTTTTTTCAGCCTGTTGAGCATCAAGCTCTTCTTCCGAGCTCCACAGAAATTATCTGCTAATCCTAAAGGTTCATATATGTTTACTACTCACAGATTGGATATTGGAAACATTTTCATAAATGTCCAAGTGTAATGTTTTCCTTATCTTTTAGGAATGAAGATATTGTAGGTCAAATTTATGAAGAAAGCACCACTGTACATAAAGTAAATAAACAAAGTCTGTCTTAGTCAAACAAGAAGTCTAAAATATTTACTGGTATATATAATATATAACTGGTTTTAAGTTTTTCTTTTTGTATCTAAATGAATGTTTAAATTTGTTTATCATATCTGCAATAACTATTCACACCAATAGATGTCACCCTTAACATGTAAATAAATCTACTGAGAGCTTTTCAGTTGCATTTCTCATAAATCTAACTAGGCTTGTCTGGCCGTACAGCCATAGTGGAAACCAGAACGAGATTTGAGGTGGTTTTTGAGACTTTGTGAAGCATAAAGTTGATTTAGCATTGCTATGTTTTCATCAGCGAGGCACAGTCTGTATGTGGTGCTGATTGTAGAGCTCATCAACCCTCAGCTTAATTTTTTTTTTTCCAGATTGCAGCACCATTCATAATCAATTAGAGATCAATTCTCCATTGAAGTCATGTCTTTCATCCCTGGCAATCGACACACGTCTTTGCTTTAGAAGAACACATTGTGCTTTAATTGGTTTTTGTAAAAGTCCAACCAGCAGTGCTTTGAACTGCAAAGGTTAAGTCATGAAATATTCATTGATGAACTTCAGTGCAGAAAGATGTTTTTGTTTTTGATTTCTCAAACAAAAACAAAATGGTCTCATGAAAATTGCATTCATTTGCGACAGGACACGTCTTTTGAAGGATTAAATGGGGACAGCTGCTTTAAGCAGGCTGCCACTGACGTGTTTCTTCACCTTCCTTACAGATAAGGTTTTGGTCAGGACCAGTGATTAATCTCTCTGACTATGTGAGTTTGATTCATTTTTCAAAAGATGTCAGATACTTTAGACTGGTGGGTGCTGCCATGTTTGCATCTTGGTTAAAGATAACCCTTTGGTGTGATGTGAGCTGTGTGATAAGTCCTGCATGTTTGCTTGTCTCTATATGCAGCAACCAATCAGTGCAGTGGTCTGTGCATATCATCATCTAATGATTGGATTTTTAAAGGAGCGCTCCCAGGCTCCTAATTAACAGCCATGGCATTTGGAATAAATGTCAAGTGTTTGTTTCAATCACTGGGCCCTTTGTCCAGTTATTAAACCTCAACATCAAGGAGAGGGAGAGAGAGAGTGGGGAAATGGACTAGAGGGAGAAGCCGAGGGGTTGGGGGCTCTTGGTGAAGGGCTCTTAGATAAGAAGGATGAGAAAGTGAAGGAGCTATCCCACCATTATTGGAGAGGAAGATTGTGCGGGTGGTTACTATGGAGTTAATGTAGTCATCTCACAGAATAATGAATTTCTCTCCTACTCAGTGAGCAATATCTGGGAGGAGAAATGTAATGGACTTCTCCTCAAGGTCTGAAGTGCAAAATGCATCAGGTGTGTCAGAGGGCTCTAATGAATAGGTCTCACTTATCTTTTTTTCCTCCCCCTCCCTTGAATTATTAGTTACCACTCTGAATTGGTGAAGGAGAATCACCTGTATTCTGCATTCATCCCTGTCAGTGCTGTAAAGAAGAGGCTAAACTGTGCCTTCATATACTAGTGCATCTCAAAAAATAATGAATACCGTGAAAAGGGTTTTTGATAATTAAAATAATTAACTGTCATATTTTTATTTATTACATTTAAAGGGATATTTTCAAGCTATTTCTGTTTTAAAGTTGATTAGTGATCTATTAAAATTGAAACAAAATGTTGGAAATGGATTTCTGGTTTTCATGAAATATACTGTTCAATAGTGAAACAAACAAAGGCTTGACATGTCACTTTGTGCAAGGAATATAAAATGGGACAGTTTACTTTTTTGAAATTGTGATTGGTGATGGATGGATTGATACCTAAATATCAATACTTATAATCCATTGTGTTTTAAGAAACAATCTTGGATTGAAAATATCCCTATAATTTATTTATTTATTTAGTATTAATGAAAAATGTAACTAAGTCACAGACGTTGAACAGGTAGACCAAATTAAAATAACAGAAACCTTCTGAGTATTGTAATGAAAGACAAATGTTAGTGATGTCAGCAACAACCTCCAGAGGGTATAGGAAAACCAGGCTGGGATTTGCAGAGTACAGAGACAAATCTCAGGAATTCTGGGACATTTTATGGACTGATGTGACAAACATAAATTTTTATCAATGTGATGGAAAAGTTAGTTTGGACAAAGAAAGCATCTGGTTCATGATCCCAAACATATGCTTTCTTCTGTGAAATACGATTTCACACTTTTTTTAGTGAATAACATTGTCTCCTAACAATCAATGTGGGATCTTCATATTGGATGGCAAGTCAAGCATATAAACAATAACACAGCAATGGAATTAGGAGAAAATATATAAATAATATGAATAAAAACAATAGAGTTAATCGTGAGTAATAAAATATTACTTTAGTGATAAAATAAAAATATACAAGGTGAAAAGAAAGAAAAACAAAACTAAAGCAAAGGCTGTTTGGAGGGGGCTAGAAGGTAAAAGTTTAAAATGATTGAGCTGAGTTTTAGAGTCTCCAGTAGTGAATTCAGCACTGACCGGTGCACTGTAACTAAAAGCAGATTTTCCCAGTACAGAAAAAAAACTCTAGGAATGTTACTGGTGATCCAGTCACTAGAGCAAGTCTGATAATTATTGTTATTTATAGAAAACATGGATGCATATACCTGGAGATTGAATTAGCAATAAAAATAAGACAATCAACATTTTCATACAGTCTGCAATGGTAAGAGTCCCCAGTAATGAATCTTAAAGTACAGTGATGGCGTGAGTCTATTGGTTTAAGAGTACTGGCAGACACTTGCCTAACATCAGCGTAATCTAGGGCTGATTTAATAAGGTTGCTTCTATGAATTTTGTCAGGCATACATAGGCAGACAGGATTTGTTTTGATCAAAGAATCCAAGTCTCTGTCTGCACTTACTGACTATTTTATTAATATGAGATTTAAAGGAATTTGTCATCCAGACAAACGCCAAGATATTTTTATGACTCACTCTATGCTGGATCCTGTCAGGGTAGTGATGGTCCTAGTATTAAAATCAATATTTGAAATTCTGGGAACAGTATAAACTTGGTTTTAAAATAAACTTGTTTGTATAAAGCAGTCTGTAAGGCATTAAAAGAGCAGACGCTCTGAACAGTATACGACTGTGCCATCTGCATACAGTACCCTGCAGTTACATTTATGGCATTTAGCTGAAACTCTTATCCAGAGTGATATGCAAGGTTACTCATATTACACAGGTGGGCTCTTTGCCAAGAATCAAACCCCAGTGTCCCGCATGGTGTGATGGCTCGCTGGTATCTGTTTCTTCCCAGTATTCAGCCCCCTTGGTGTTTTACTTATTTTGTTACATTACAACCTGTATTTAAATTATTTTTATTTTGAATTGTTTGTGATTCATATGCACAAAATGATGATTTCTTGGAGCACCAAACCTGCCAAGAGAATCCCGCACACAGGCAGCACAGAGACCAACGGTAGCCCTGAAGGAGTTCCCAAGGAGTTGCCATACACTCCTGTGGCCAGAAAAACATCATCACCCCAAGAACACCATCCCCACAGTGAAACATGATGGTGGCAGTATTTCTGAATATATGACCAGTTCAAATGACTGTCCACACCACATACAAGTGATCAGTCTATCTACATTGGTTGCTGTTTTCAAATGACTTCCAAATTTGATTTGATTCAGATTCATAAAAATCAGATTTTGTGTGTTTTTTGTTGTCCAGACTTCCGGAGATCAACAATGTATACAATCTAGATACACCAAAAACTGGATTTGGGCCGTCAGTCTGAACATAGCAATTGACAACATTCAGACTGTGATGTCTAAGATGACAGCATCTTCAAAACATCAGGCAGGTGTTGTTGGGTGTTCCTGGTATGCAGTGGACAGTACCTACCAATCCTGTCCAAGGAAGAATAACTGGCGTACACAATATTAGAAAGGTGATTTTAATGTTTTTAGTGATTGGTGTACATTGTGTCAGGAATCTTTAGTGACCGAGAGTTCTTATAGAACAGTTTTTTTCCTGACCTGTGGAAGAACTGTAATATTTTGTAAATCCAGCCATACCTTAACATGGAAAATACCGAAAATATTTTTTCAGTGGTGTTGAGTAATGTTTGTCAATTAAATGACCTTAAATGTACAGAAATTTCCAGTCCTTTGGTTTCCCCTGCCAGTGGACATTTTTATTGTGTTCCAGTACTAAAACCACCTGAGCCAAGTGATCAGTGATGCGCAGTGGTGATTAGAAGCTCGGGTTTGTTTGGAAATGGAACACCTGAATATGGAGATTAGTCAGAACTGATTTTGCCATAGCACCTAAAATTATGTGCTTGAGTGATAAGGGGTCATCTACTCACGGTAACAGGCTGTCTCAGCCCTGTTTGCAGAAACAGGAGAAGTTAGGCTTAGAGCATATGAGGACTTGTACCACTTTTCTTCAGGATTGTTGTTCAGGAGTAGCAGTCATTTTTTCATAGAAATATTACTGCAGTATGATATTTTGCAGTGAAGCAACTTTCAGAAGAGCCAAGTGAAGCAAGTTTTTCTTTGGGGAATTAGTTGGCTTTCATCCACCCTTCCCCCAAAGTCAGAGCAGCATTTGTGATATCCATATATATTTATGTGGCTTTTCCATTGTATTCCATACATTATTACTTAATCCATGTTGTCAGGAGAACAAATGCTTCGGCTGTAGGTTGGTGTGTCCATTGAAGAAATTGCTTCTTTCTCCCATAAATCAACAGACACAAATTGAGTATCTTGGCCTGTACGCATTTGGACATTCAAAAACTGTTCTAACTCAGCCATGTGCTAGTCTCCAAAGAGCTTCCTTTGTGAATGATGAATGATGTGGTAGCCGCAAAGGCAGTGCGTTCGCTCGGACTGCCTGTCTTGTTAACCAGGCCTTGTTGCTTTGACACTGAAATCAGTAGGCTCAACAAAAGGCCCTAATTAGAGATAAGGGAAAACAACAATGCTGCTATCATAAATTACCCCTGCCGCTCTCCAATGTAGCACGCATGCTGTCTTTCGCTCCCTCTTTCTGTCTGCGCTCTCTTCATAATGCTTTCTTGGGCTTTTAACACAGGAAGACTGAGCGGTAAATTAAATTAATGTTAGCTTTTTCTCAATCATTCATCATTTCCAATAAAATGATTAGAGCTGTTGTAAGTACATCGTTAAAACCAAAAGCATAAAAGACCCATTAAAAAGTCATTAAAGCCAGCTCAGCATGAAGGTCTACCCTGTTGGGCTTTTGCTGGCCAAGATGGAAGGGCTGCATTTTATGGACATCATTTGAAGCGTGGACCTGTAATTACATGCTGAATGAATAGGAAGGCAAAACAGTTGGAAACAAAAGGACAATAGTGAACTGACTGGAAAAGACCTTAAGGAAGTGCAGCTCATGTCGTTTGTTTGGAGTGGCATTCTGTTGAACATTAATTCAGTAGGTGGAACAAAGAGAAAAAGACAGAAAAGTACAATATTTCCACTTATCATCAAAAGAAGAGTTGCACTCAGAACCGATTGCAATGCGTGACGGTAATGCAGTCATGCCAGACTGTCTTGGATTCACCCAGAATGACAGTGGGTCATCTTCATTAATGAGTCCCAAATTTTGTCCAGGTGGAGACAATCAACAAATCTGTGTTGGTCCTGCAACCAGTGGCCTTAGCTTTCCTAATGCATACTCTGGTGCATTATTCCAAGAGGACCACGCTCATCCACATAGTGCTGTTGTCTCAAGAACTTGCCTTGAATACACAGATACTATGGCATGGCCAGTCACATCACCAGACCTATTCCTTGATTAGAAATGGGTGCTATTGGGTCTGCTGTCAACACTCCAATCCCTACTGTAAAATCTGCAGTAACTGCAGTGAGAATACTCAAACTGCATGGGATGGATTATCGTGTGTTTATGTGCACGCTCAGAAGTTTAAGGCAACAGCTAGTTCTACATTTCTTCTGGACACCAGCCAGGAAACAGATGTGTTCAATTCTATCCCCAGCTTACCTGATTTAACATCATTAAGTGCTGAATTACCAAAACAGGTGTTGGATGATAACTATATGAATTCTAGACTCCCATGATGATAGCTTTGAAAATGTTTTTATGAAAATGAATACGTGAAAATGCAACTTGGTATCAATTTAATTAGTGCTTATTGTAAAATTACTGCTGCGCAGATCGAATAAACATTTACAGCCCAGATAAGGAACTTTTTCATTGTAATTGTCACATGTGCTTTGCTTAGGACAATACATAAAATACATAATGTGAATCTAGCAGTTGTTTTAACAACTAAACTATTCAATAAACACATACATCGTAATGTGAGCAGTTTAGTGTGAATTGTAATGTACTCTTCTTTGTTTGTTTCTGTTTTAATGAAAGATGGCCCTCAGAAGCAGAGTTTCAGTTTGTCCTGTGATGAGCTGGGGCCCTAATGAGCAGCAGGGTTGTTAAAGACATAAGCATCTTGATGAGTTATTTCATCTCTTATTTAGCATGGACTGGGCTCTAAGATTGCCTTTTTAATTAGACTGCAGATGGTAGAGTCGTTTTATTATCAGGGTCCTCATGGGAAAGTTGTTTTATGTGTGCTTGTGCAGCTTTCATTCGAATGCACTGCTTTGCTCTCTTGGCTTGCCTCAGCTAATTGGACCAATGCCACATCTGCATTGCAAACATATTATAGGATCAGGTTCTGAGTCTAACCATTTCCCTAATTTTTCTGCACTTAAAGCATTGAAAAACAGCTCAGAACGGATTAGTCTCAAAATCAATATGTAAGAGCAGCATAACCTAAAGACCCCTAATGTGTCATTATTGAAACACGGATATCGGTATGATTATTGAATATCAGGAGAACGAAGCTGAGTCATAGTCCAGTTTCAGCTTCATTAATAATCTGAATTCAGACTCAGATGCTCTAGGTAACTGTTCTGTCCTGTGGACAGCACTAGGGGGTGCTGTGGGTATCTTATCAGGAGAAGAGTAAAGAGAAAAGAAAAGAGAACAGGAGCAGTTTGATGCTTGAACAAAAAAGAAGAACTTTCTCAAAGCTTCAGTTTCATAGGAATGACATCGTTGAGACGACATGAGTCAATGCGCTTCCTAATTGGAAAAAAGCTTAAAACGGGTAACAGGTTCATTATGTGATTTCATCTTAAGACCTTTAATAAACAATTAAGGGTGCAATAGAGTGGTTAATTTGATAAGGGGACGATAAACATTTTCATTTGTTTGGCTCGCCATTCATCACAGTCTCCTGGGAGGCTGATAGAATGCCGAGCGAGAGCTTTTCACTGATCCCAAGAGGTCAGACATCAATCAAAAACCCAGCTCCTCAGCTCCACCGTTTAATTAGTATACAGTAAGATCACCTGCAAGCGCTGCTGGAAGTTCCTGGTGCCTGTGTCTGAAATAAAAGGGATTTGTATTAATTTCAGGCTCAGCTGCACGCTGCAAATGGAATGGCTATTGGTTACACTTCATTGGCAGTAGTTGGGTATACCTGTTCTTTCTCTTGCGTTGGTAGGTTTGATTGCCTCCTTTGATGTTTTAATCCATTTTGATCAAACTGGCAAATTGGCAGCTGAACAAAAACAGCTGAAGTTATTCTAAATCGGTCTTCTGAAGGGTTTTTGCAGAAACAGCACTGAGAAAGGGGTTCTAGACTTTTATAACTGCGGATGGTCATGTCCAGTTAGTCAGAATATGAAAGTTCAGGCCTACAGTCAATAATGCACCTGAATCCAGCACGAACATGCTGACCTTTAAATTATTAGAAGAAAAAAAAAAGTCTGATTTCATCATGTGCTGTATAAGGTGTCTAAAGTTGAATGACTCACTGAAAAGAGCACAAACCTTAAAACCATAATGTAAACGGGACACTGAGATAAGAAATATTTAACACCAGTCAATAGCCAACAGTGAATTATCATTCTCTTATTCTCTCACTGTTCTAACACAACTATAAAATCATATTTATAGTAAATGCATCATTTACATCAGGTTAATCACCAAGACATTGGGATGTGAAGTACTTGGGAGTAAATACTTTTTGTCACTACATTTAGGCCTTGTTCACATGTAGCTATAATTATAAACTTAGTAAGAGAAAGAAAAATAGCAGTCAGTGGGGCCACAATGGGCAATATTGAGGGGAGAGGTTCTTTTAGCCATAAAAAAAGAACTGTTTTGCCTTAAAATCGTGGCTTCAAAATCATGCTGACCGTATAATAACTTATATAATGGGTGATGGCTGCTGCACTATGTAATGTGTAAAGTCCTGTAATATTCCTCTACCGCCTCAGTCCACATGCTTTTTTCACTTACACCCAACACATTCACATGTAAAGCTGTCTATTGGGGTTGCTTAAAGCCTGATGTGTATTTATTGCAGTGCAGTAAAAGTGAATGACAGTCCACAATTGTAGGGAGAGTGCAGGAGCTAAAAGGACCAGTTGTCACATAATGCAGCTTTAATTGACACAGAAGTTACACTGTAATGATCTGTACAGATGCCAGAACAGGGCAGCATTTAACATTTGAAGACCTGAACCACCAAATTATTGCTGGACATGTCTGATTCTCTAAAATCTGAGTGTTTGTGACATTTGAAAAAATTATGAAAATATTAGAAGTATGGTTATTTTGAAAGATCTTGATCAAACAAGCAAAACTGCAACTGGAGCGATTGTTGCCATGCATGTTATGAGTAAATCAAATTCAAGAAATAAACGTTTTTAATGATTTTTGAGTGAATACGGCTGAGGAATAGAAAAACATGCAGCTCTCACATGGAACTCCTGACTTATACAAGTAAGACTAAGGAATCCACTGGTACTTGGGGGACCATGATACAAATAAAGTGCCAACCTTTAATGCCAACCCTAGACCTCTCTTATCAGCCCTGCCATGGAGGCAGCTTGCTAATCACTGTATAAGCTGCCGCAGCCTGCAGTAGGCATGCACACATAGCTGGTAAATAAGGGAATGTGTTCCAGTACACACAGAATGCACTAGCCTATATTTCAAAGTAGCCCATTGCAGAGCTTAGAGCCTGTCTCAGCTCATATCCACAGGCCTCTGGTGTAATGCTCTTTGGTAGCCTGTATGCAACCCAACATCAAGTCAATGGCCTCAGGTACCTTGATGGCATGCAGTGACTTGGCCGTTGCTTTAAGATGAAAAGAGTTGGAGCTGTGTAAGGAACGGCGTAATGCTGGAGTGGTATTCTTTCTGCTCTCCGGGCTCAATGGAGTCCACATGTTGCCTGCCATAATGGCTCCACACAACCACTCTTGGCAAAATAAACAAGACATCACGCAGCCCATGCCATGGTCGTAATATCATTTCCGATGGGTAAATGTTTTCCATCCCTCTAGTGCTGCTGTGAGGTGGTTAAATAAAACATTGGCAAAAATATTAATGTTTCATTGCTGCTTTCACCCTCCAGCTTCGTCTCAGCTGCGTCTGGTGCTGGGAAGCTTTCACATTTATGGAGGGCCGAGTTACCCCTAGATGCAGCGTAATGGAGGGAGCCCAATTTTTAACATGCCTGAATTTATTAATGACTGCTGTCTACAGCACTGAGCTGAGGATGCCTCAGAGACCAAATGTGGTGTAACCAGACAGCTTGCTGTTTAAAAATTACAGGAAAATTCAGAAAAGGATGGATTATTAATTGCATAAAAAATAAATGAAAAATATTAATGAAATCTTTTGTATCAGTCATAGACAGGTGATGTAGAAGCGAGTGATTTTTTTAGGTCAAGCACCATGTGGCTTGCAACCAGTGTGAAGGCTGGATGCTTAAAAATGACATAAAACCAGAATGTCATAAAGCTATTGTCAGATCCCACATAACACCATACTCCACCAACTTACACAGGTTCCCCCTGCTCATGACGCTAGAATAGTAAAGAGAGCTGTTTGAGACTATAGAGTGAAACTATTTCTGCTCTATCTGCTAGTAAATATTCCAAGATAAAGTGCAATTAGACCCTCTGTGCTTGCACACAGGGAAATTTGTCCTCCGTATTTAACCCATCCACACAGTGAAACACAAACACATATACACTGGTGAATTCATACACTAGGGGACAGTGGGCACACATGCTTGGAGCAGTGGGCAGCCTAATTCAGTGCTCAGGAGGCACTGTGTCTTGCTCAAGGGCACTTTAGTCATGTCCTGCCAGTTCAGGGGATTGATCACAAGGCTGATTCCCTAACCAACAGGCAACAGCTGCTCAGATAGTCATTCATGTAACTAAGCAGACAGAAAGGCAGCAGAAGCACATTAATTTTGTACATGTAAACACTCTGAAAAAGGCCATAATGGCCTCCTCCTCCTGCTCCTGCTACTACTCTTGGCAAAATAAACAAGACATCATGTCATGAGGTCATGCAGTCTCTCAGTTTCTGCTCAGATAGATCAGTGTTTCTAAACCGTATCCCTGGAGGCCCTCCTGTCCTGCATATTTTAGAGCTTTCCCTACTCCCAACACCTGATTCAACTAAATCAAGCCCTACAGTTGCAAGGGGTGTTAAAGCTAAAACATGCAGGGCAGTGGTACCTCTAGGACCAAGGTTGAGAAACACTGGTTAGATAATGTTTCTTGGTCAAGTTAGGATTTCAGGACTATCACAGTCATTCCAGCAACAATTTGTAGTCTATTTTTAATATCTTGCTTTAATGAAAGGACAGTTAATGCAAGTGAAGGCTGATATATTTTAAGCATATGCTTGATTGATTACAGCCAGTTTACCTTTTCGCAGGCAAGTATAACATCTGTGGGCTTTATATTCTAGTTTCAGAACTGTTCACAGGTATATACATCCTGTAAACAGGACAGTTGGTAATACCCCAGTGTGAGGTCACAGCAGCAATGATACCATTCCAGCTTTCTGCATTCAGGTCATTTGGAACAGTGCTATTAATAAATTATAATTGATCCAAAGTTCAGTCTCTGGCATCTTTGCTGAGTTTGTCTCTATATCATATCTCCTCTTTTTGCTTCAGTTTCTCGAGTTTTATTGCTTTAAATGTTACATAAGATTACAAAAGCTTCTATTACTTTCAATGCACAGTTCACTGGTCAGTTACCATGAAGATGCAATGACATTACACACAAAGTTATAGTCTAAGACTGTGATAATGACATTGTTCTTAACTCAAGGTAGCATTATGTAGGAATTGATGTTTCTTGCTCCTATAGTCAGGAAATTCCTATATTTAAACAAAGTCATGCTTTGAGCCACCCCTCAAGAATGACATGCTTGCATGCATTTCTGGGTGAGCTGTGAGATTCAAAACTAGCTCTGAAACTGTGAAAGTATGTGGATTAATAGGATTTTCATGAATATGATATTACACAATTCTTGCAAGCATTTTCCTATCTGTATCCGTTACAGTGGTATGCAAAAGTTTGGGCACCCTAATCAAAATTACTGTTACTGTGAACAGTTATAAGTTAAATATTAAATATAATTGAAATTTTAAGCAATACAAGTGTATTATTTTAGTTTTGTGCAATTTTAGAGTGACCAAACATTGGCGTGCAACTGTATGAGCAACCAATACTACTGGTAAGTTAAAATTTTCATTTACGTTTTTCTGCGTTATGTTTTGTTATACTTAAGACACTTTATAGGCCATTGTTTATCAAATACATTTTCATGAACAGGCTCTTGTTTTAGTTTTTCTGAAAATTTCATTGACTGATACAAGTAGTTTTGAATTTTACTGTATGTACCAGTCATTGAAAATCCATTTTGTTATCTATTTAACAGCTCCTAGATGAAAGATTGCTAACATTAATTCTCGTCTTTGCGGCCTTTACCAGTTTCAAAGCATGACTGGCACCCTGCAATCCATCATTGGAGTGGAGAACACCTTTCCCATCATGCATCTCGCCTGCAGGGACAGCTGCATAGGCCCACATACTGCTCCCGCCTCATGTTCACTATTATTAATAGTGCACCATACAAAACAATCAATATTCTTAATATCACTTTTACTGCCTAGCAGTCTGTGACAAAAACATGTGCCAGGGGTTTGAGAGGATGATTTAAAGGCAGCGACGGATTGATGCTGTGATCCTGCATGGTTCTTCTGTGGTTGTGGGAGTCTTAAGACATGGAGCCCTGTCTCTGGTGATCCTCCATTTCAGTGTGCTGATTAAGTGCACTGTCACTGAGTGCTAGATCTCAGCTCGATCACCCCATGGGGGAGGCTTGAAGCAGATGAGCATGAGGCAGCATGTTGTTCTGGCTCTGGAGCCTAACATCTCACTTCATTTTGAAAGGACATGTGCTAGGCATGGTTGATTTTTAATAGCTCTATTGCAAAAGGTTGACACACCGTATGTAGAGTAAGGAAAAGATCTGGCAAATTTGGAAACATTGAAAAACCAGCACAAGTCATGTTCAACTCTTAAGCCTTTTTAGGGGCCAAAAGGAGCATTAAAGAACAGTGGTTGCCAACCTTGTGTACCATCTTACCACCACATGTTTCCCTTCCACTCAACGTTCCATTAATATGCTTTGATAAGGCACTCTTAGAACAACAGTGGTCCTCTTTGTGGAGGAAGTGATGATAGTCTTCTTGACAAATGTCAGGTCAGCAGTCTTCCCTATGATTGTGGTTGTATGTGCTGAACTAGACATTATTTAAACTGTTTGAACAGTAATTGACTCAAACTTGAAATAAAATATCCTAATATTTTGAGGTGTAAGCCATACTGATCAAGTTAAACAAAAAAGGATTGAACATTTTCAATTATATAATGAATATAATAAAAAATACACATATAGAATTTTTTATAGTTTACATATTTTTTTCTTTAATTAAATTCATATTTCTTGAGCATTTTTGCACAAGTACAAGAGCAACATTTGGTTCACTAAATAGCTTTTTATAATTTGGTTGTTTAAGGGTCCATGTAGATATTTGAGTGGGCAGATGGAAGTTTTATGAGCCTCCATATAATTTAAAGATTCTATACCAAATAAAGATTTTTCCTAGAACTGTACATCCAAGCCCAGAACCATTTGTGATCCTATAAATTTAAAGTGTAGAAACTTTCTTAAAAACATGTTGTAGGCAAACATTTGCTGGAGGCTCGAGTCATTTTTATTAAGTGATCAGTTTCAGTGATGCTAAGCAGCTGCGCAAGCTTCAATTATTATTTTTTAAGTGCTCTGTAATGATTAACTTTAAGGTATAAATTGCTACTGTGCCTTTTCCTCCTAGCAATTACAGAGATTCAGAGGCATTGCCATTCAAATCATTAAAGCAACTGTAGGCGTGCTGTGTAATATCCTTCTCAGGGCAGCGCCAGCTCTGCACTAAAGGTATGATTATTTGCCACTCTGACACCTCAACCAGTCGAAACATGTGTCCTTCATCTTAACAATATCCGGCCTGGGAAATAGCCAGTGACTCCGGGTTCCTCTGTCTGTTTTTATATCCGGCACTCTTGAGATGGTGCAGCAAGTAGATGGCATGAAGGTCCTTTACCAAAATTGAATTCTGTCCTAGATCAAAGGTCAGCTTTTCCTCTTCTCGCCCTTGTCTGGACTGAGATTGCTCGCGGGTTTGGCAGATGCAGTCAGCAGTTGTGTACTGCAGCTGATGAGGGCAGCACAGAGATAGGAGGTCAGGGACACAAACGCAGGCAACAGAACTGTTTCCCCAACTTGGAGGCTTGCTTGAGCTTCAGTCATAAGATATATTTCCTGTCCACCTGGGTACTGTGTGTGTGTGTGTGTTTGTGTGTGTGTGTGTGTGTGTGTGTGTGTGTGTGTGTGTTTGCTTATATAAAGAAACAGGTTAAATCAAAGCACCAATACCTAGATGGTCCGGACAGACTAAAGTGCGTAAGTGATTCTGCAATTGAATGCAGGTGGTTCTGAGACAACGTGGAGATGACAACAGGGGGCGATTGGAACGCTGAAGAAAAGGTGACCCCAATCTCATAGATTTGAGGATGTTTACTATCCGGAGAGGCTGGGAAGTCAATATGCTGGTAGAGAAAGCCCATATGTCTGTGGATGTAATTAATGGCTCTTGTGATCCAGAGAGGTCAGGCTGTAATGGAACCTGTGTGAAGACTCATTGTAAGGCTTCGGCTGAGTTTTAAATAAATGCCAGACGGGTTTGAGATCTGGGCTGATTGGAAATAAATGAAAGAGTTGCATTAAGCAAAGTCAGGGGTGAATTAGCTAGCACTTTTTAATGAAGGCTTTGATAAAAATGGAGAGCCTGTGGTTGCAGCGGGACCAGGGCCTTAGCAACCATTGAGTGAGTAATTGGTGGTGGAAAGTTTAAAAAAAAAAAAAAAAAAAAAGGTAAGAAGGTAGGTCACTGAACACAGATGCTTCAGCATGTACTATTTAGCAGAGACCTTTTAAAGTTACCTAAAGTAAAGTTTTTTTTAGAGAAGAATAGTGAAGTGCATTGCTATTGCATATATATATATATATATATATATATATATATATATATATATATATATATATATATATATATATATATAATGCAACTCAAAATCCTGCTTTATCAGAATATTGTTTTGTGAAACCAAGGTACTGTAGGTTATTTTACATCTCATTAGTTTTGCTTTTCCCCGACCATTTTCTTTGATGTAGGTACAAGTCCTTTCAGTCATTAAGTGAATAAATGTAGAGGAAGGCATTCTTCTTGGGTGTGTTTCAAAACAAACGCAGGGTCCATAGAAACTAGATAAGCTTATCTTCCCTCCATTAGGCTTGCTTGGGCTTGCTGCCAATTAGAACCCCATATGGATTAGATAAAGGGGTGATGTGTAGAATGGTCAGCCACCGATGGAGATAATAGTGTCATGTTTGTGAGGAGGACCTTCAGTGTCCAAGCGAGTGGTTAACTACTGGGCTGCTGAATGGTATTTATATGGACTCAAATGAGTCAGCAAGTCTCTGATCAGAAATGTTGTATAGACACTGTATAATATATATATCTATATAATATATAATATCTTTCAATAATGTGTCATCGAAAACATTGTGCAGAGCTCACTATCAACAATACACTTATGTGAATTATTTACTGTAAACTTAGATAAAATGGCAAGATATGTTTGTGATTAATTTGACGTGACCCCAACTGGGAAGAACAAAGATTTTACACACTCTAAATTCTTTTAGAAAGTTTAGTAAATGATGCCAAGTGTAATCAGCAGGAAATATATCTGATGTAAATATTTATTCATTTATTATTTATTTCATATTTATTTATTATTTATGTGTTATCTATACATTATTTAAGGTTTTATATCTCACACTAATGCTGCAGATTTCAAAAAGTATGATTGCTACAAAAAATGGTTGTTCAGAGAACTGTGGTGGTAAAGATGAAATGTTGAGCACCAAGAAAACTGCAAGAGAGAACTACTGGAGAATCTGCTGGTAAGAAATCTAACACCCATATGACTTACAAGAACCTACAGAAAGGTTTAGCTGAGTCAAAAGGGTGATGCACTTTTTATGAGACAAGTGTCAGTATTATGCTATAGAACATTCCCAGAACATTTCTAAATATCGTAGAAAATTCGTGACTAGGCATTAAATAAGATGTGCAAGCAAAACAACCCAGGAATATATAATGACTAAAGGCCCACTTTTTTTTTTAAAAAAAATCTATATTTTAAAATTATAATTATGACTGTAACTGTGCATTAATATTTACTGAAGATATTGTGTTTTTTGTAGAATTAGCTACAGCAGTTGTGTTTACTCCTTCTAAAAAATGACCAGGGCTGCCTAAGCCTTATGCATTTTAAAGTAATAGACATTATAAATTCATTGTACCTTCCAAAGCAAGCTGCTAACTAACCTTTCTACATTACCTTTTCATTGGTGTAGTGGCCAGTTAACATTAAATTATGGTTTGATTTTTTATTTTTTTCCTTTTTCAGGTTTAATTCATAACAAGATCATTCTGCCATTTTCTGAGACACTGGTTGTGGCACAGCTAATGCAAAATTAAATCTGTCCTCTGTGGAATACTTTAGAGATTCTTTCCTTTTTTGGAAACAGTGTAAAACTGGCACTGTTATTACCTTCATTTTAGAAGAAAGGTAGGAGAACAGGTGTCTGTAAACTCTATGTAAAACTTTAACTATGAGCATTAATGGGAATACGTTGGAAGCACGGTACTACTTCCTATCTAGACACCATTACTCCAGTGATTACTACACTGGCACAAAGTGACTAGGAATGCCATGTGTGATATAAAATCAACATCTGTCTCAGTTCTGCTGCTGGCCCTAAATGATTTTCTCATTGCATAAAGCGTGCGAAGCATTTTAAACGCACTATTATGGGAACTTGTCAACAGCTGTCTAAAAGCATGCAATTTATTACCAAATATGAAATGCTTCAACTTTAATTTCATGCCGATGAAGTCGTTTGCTGTTCATCCTTCAGCTGCAGTGTTTTCCCCATGCTTGCATTATCTGCTTTCTAAATTCATTATGGCCATGCTAGTGCGGCGCGGACACTTCAAGAGAAAACTATTAGTCACACAGATTCACAGCCATGGTGTATTTGGCTATCAAATGTGGCTCTTGCATGTAATTACAGCAAATTACGATTAGATCAGAGAGTAAGCAGACATCATTCTACTCTATACAGGGGGAAATGTTAAGCTGAGCTCTGCGTGTTTAATTAAGAGGTATGGAGCTGTATGCCTTTAAGCAGGCCCTTTAGAAGGCTGTTTAAAATCGCTGGGCTTGAATGCAGGGCAGTGTGCAAGCAGACAGCCTCATTAAAAGTGATCTATGTGAGCACCTCCACTTCTTTGTGGGCAGTGGACAGCGCCATGTGCGTCACGTCTTGCTTTTGCAGACACGGCTCCCCCTGCTAGTCTGGGACTGCTGTCCGGGAGGAATTTTAATTTGTCCACATTTGCCATGCGGTGGAAAGAGGAATGGGATGGTGTTTATACCTGAGGGGTGTGTGTGTGTGTGTGTGTGTGTGTGTGTGTGTGTGTGTGTGTGTCGGTATGCGGGTGTACTTCTATATGTGTGTGAATGTGAACTTATCCCCTGATTTCTGAGACACATTTTCTTCACCTCCCTCACCCCACCACCCCCATCACCCCCATCCTATTACTCCTGCTAAGAGCACTTTTGGGTTCAACTGAGCTGAAAGATGACAAAGCTGTGGACCATTTATTTGTTTTGAAAGAAACATTGAAGATTTAAATTTTTCATTTATCCATACAGAATGATTTCACCTGTATTAGAGAATGTCATGAGAAAAAAAAATAATGAGGTGTAATAATAACCTGTCTCACTTTTACTTTAGTTCGTAGGACGTGGAATAGAAACACGATCTGCTAACCTGAAAGTTTCATATAATAACAGCCAGTAGGCACCTGCACAATGGCATCTGTAATACTGCATTCATGACTAAGAGAGAACTGGGATGTTTCCAACCTCCAAGTGTGAAAATTTGATTTGAATGTCTTTCCAAATTGTAATTCTCTCTCAGAAAGTCCGAGATTGTCAGAAGCTTTTGTGAGTGGCTATTCCATGATGTTTTGTTTCCATGATGTATATGGACAGTGCTGGCTCAGTGGTCAGAGCACTGTGTTATTGATAACAGGGTTCGCTGGGTTCAGTTCTTGGGTTCACCTAACTGGTTCTGCAGGGTCCTTAAGCAAGGTCCTGAATCCTCTCTGCTCCATGGGGTACCACAGCAATCTATCTAGCCATCTATCTAGCCATCTATCTATCTATCTATCTATCTATCTATCTATCTATCTATCTATCTATCTATTGTTGTATGTGAATTGGAATGTGTGTGGCACCCTGTCCAGAGCATTTTCCTCTCTTGCACCCAACGTTTCCAGGTAGGCTTTGCATCCACCATGATGCTGTTCTTCATTCTTAAGCAAAATAAGTGATATAAATGTTACTCTATCTGAGCATTTTAGCCCTAAGCAAAAACACATACTCAGTATTTATGCCTTAAATAGGAATTATTAATATTACAGAGGGTCCTGTGTGGTTTATGGTGGTACAATGGACTCAACTAATATATTAAAACATATTTAATATCATGTTATAACATAGTTTTAACACTATAACAAAAACAATGTAACTTTTCCCAAGACTTCCCAATTAGTGTTGCTGTCCTCTTGTTGCGTCCTCTCACTGTGGTGTGCAGTAATAGTAAGTAATTATACTCATTTGACCCACCTCCGCATTTTACCCATCCCCACACAGTGATACATACACACTAGTGAATTCACACACCAGGGGGCAGTGAGCACACGTGCCCAGAGCACCCAGGGAGGTACCCTTTCTCAAGGGCACTTCAGTCATGTCCTGCCAGTCTTGTCAGTTCAGGGATTTGAACCAGCATCCTTCCAGTCACAAGGCTGGTTCCCTAACCACCTAGCTGATAAGACTGTAGCAGGTTTTAGTGATGTTAGCACTAATCACTCACACTGGCTTTATCAAATCTTACTGGTAAAAAGGTCTTGTTTAGTAAAGCTGGTTTAATGTACATTTTGGTGTAAATATAACAGTTTGGGTTTAAATTGGAATTTATTAGAAGGAGGACCCTAAGAGTGTTTGAGATCCACATTATGTGAGGTCCATGTGCTGAACACTCATTATTCAATTATGCAAGAGAAAAACAATTATGTTTAATCTTCTGTTCATTTTTCCAATATCTGAAACACTAAATAAATCTCTTTATTTAATTTGCATTACTGGCAAAAATGGCAAATATTTTCTATGAGTCAACTTGCATGAATGGTCACAGCTTCAGTTGTTTGGTGGGAAGAAAGCGATTCTGAGTTGAAAAGTTTGTCGAATTTAGATCATTCCAGTCTCCACCATGTTTGACAGATGATGTGTTATGCTGTGGATTGTGGATCCTATTGTTCCCTTTCCAAACTCAAATTAATCCTGGTTTCATCTGTCCACAGAATTTTGGCAGGCAAACTTTTTTTTTATCAGTGGAATCAGTGTTTTTCTCTGTATACACTGTATTTGCTTTCATGAAGACATCTGCTGATTGTATATTTTAACAATGATACACTTAAGGCAAAGGCGATTCCAAGTTGAACATTTTGGAACATTTGGATCATTCCAAACTTGCTGTTATGAGTGCTGCATTTCTAAATGTGCTTCAAAGCAACAGGTTTTTCTGCAGAAAGGGGTTGAAGGAACAATGCAGTGAAATAATGTGTGAAGAGTCAGCGCAATGTTACAGTCCAATTCTTTTTTGCAGTGTACCCTCACAAACATCCAGTAGAGTCTGTGTCCTTGAATAGTGGCCCTGAAGACTGAGGAGGGCAGCAGAAGAAAATGAGGTAGCTGAAGAAGAGATTAGAAGAGAAGGAGAGGCTGAGTCTTTTCCTGTAGTCTCCCAGGTATCCGGCACTAAAGGAAAGGCCAGGCTCCCTAATGGATCACTGTCAGTCTGGGCCTTTTCAGCATGTCCAGCCATGCACACTGAGAGGCAGCTCCCCTGGCTAACTAAAGAGCCTTTCTGTGTCACTCGTCTGTCTGCTCTCCTTCCAAATTACCTTAGGTCAGTTTCAGACACTACTAAATTGTCCTGATGCAGACAAGTCTGTCTTGTAGTCTAGCATTTAGCCTCAGTTTTTTAGTGTTTGGGTCTACAGGCCCATTAATGGAATTTCACCACTAGTAAAACTTGCTGGTGAGATGCAGAGCTGTACATTTTTCTCTTTCAGACACTAATATGCACCTTGATATATAGTATATGAAACAATACAAAAAAAGGATACAGAAAAAGTATTTGTTGTGATTCATTCACACGATCCTACATTTATTCAGTACAATTTGATCCAATTCAGTGTCAATATGAGTTGATTCAGGCCTCAATAAACATGATCCAGTTAATCTACTTTATAAGGAACCATTTTCATATATTATAATATAATATAATGTAATTATTTTGTGAACCAGCTCTCCAGAAGTGTGACAAATCAATGATTCCAGGCCAATGGACCACTGAAGCAGAGTCAATATTCTGTAGTCAGCACCAAGCCCTGATTAGGAACTCACTCAGAAATGAATGTGATTTTTCAAAATCCACACTCTGTCATAAACAAATGTGATATTAGCCTTGGAACCTGATTATTAATGAATCAAAACATGCATTTTGCTATATGCAAGCATCCTAGCTGAAAGTATAGATCTATACACATTAGAATTAATTGAATATTAGTGTCTCAGTTCCACTGGCAGTAATAGTATCTCCACCATGTTTGACAGATGACGGTGGAACTCTGTGGATCATGAATCCTTTTGCTCTCTTTTCATACTCAAGTTCATCTGTTTTATCTGCCAAAGAATCTGGACAGGCTTTTTTATTTAAGATGGTTTCAGTTGGTGGAATTCTGGTCCTTGAGTCTGACCAGTGATTTGCATATTGAAGTAAACTCTGTATTTACTTTCATGAAGGCATCTCCTGATTTTAGACTTCAACAATAATTTGTCTGTCACCTTCAAGTGTTTTTAACTTGGCTAGATGTAGGAAAGTGTTTTTTTTTTGTTTTTTGTTTTTTTAATAATTCCACTTTATTTGTCTTTCATGCTGTTACACAGCTTAGTGTATCTCTTCTTTTTAAAATTGATTTTTGTCACATCACCCATAACAGTTGCTATATATGGACTGTGTGAGTTCCCGTGAAGAACAACCAAATGCAAATTCAACACTGCTGACCTTTTGTGACCTTAATTAATATTCATGAAAAAGTGAAAGCCAAAGCTGGCTATGAAACTGTTTAGTCATTTGTCAAATTACATTTGAGCCTTTTAATTTATTCCTAAATACATTATGTCAGATCCATTAAGGTACAGAATCAAAACTACAGTTGTTGACCTGACTGTCAATGATGTAACAAATCCTAAAATATACAATATATATCATCTCAAAATCAGGACACTGAGCCAGTATATTTTCAGCATGGAAATCATTATAATCAGAATTCTAAGGGTTCTGTTTCGAGGTCAGCGCTTGTACCAAGATGCCAGGATCTTCACTTGTCCCTTTGCATAGTTACAATTCACATAGCAAGTCAGAACAGCTGGCAAAGAATGAAACCTCGCTACTGCATTTCATCAGGCAGTATCAAGCACACTGTTTTCATACTTTATTCATGAAGTATCCTTTTGAACAGCCCTAAGAAGTATGTGACTACTGCCCTTTGTACATTGAGAGTCCATTTCCATGCTGTAAGCTTTTGTTACCTTTTTGTAAAAAAAAAAAGTACATACTTAAAATTCAATATGACCAAAGCACCAAAACGAGACCCATAAATTAAGCTCGATATGCAGAAAGAGAATTAATGGGAGTGTTTTATCAGTGGTGGCAGAAAGCCTGAACTGTCAGAATGCAGGCAAACAGGCATTGATAAGAAGCCAGAAAATGCTTTTGAAGAGTTGATCAAAGCGGAGGGGCTTTGATGATGCCGTGTGGCTGCGCTGACGAGGCTGTGGAGGACTGTGCTGAAGGACTGTGTGGTTCCGCCCATAATGAAAGTCAAGGCCGCATGCTCAGCTCACGTCCTCTGCCACTCCAACAAGTGCTTTAGAACTGCATCCACAGGAGTGGAGGCCTCACTTGGACATTTGACAGTGTGTGCTTTTAACTTACCATTACTGATCCATTTTCAGGTGTGTAGATTTTCAGACAATAAACCAGCACCTCTGCTGTTTCTGTAGTACATCCCTCAAGAATTCTTCTATAACATATTGTCTCTGATATGACAGAAACCTACTGTTTTGTTACAGTAACACATTTTTTAGTTACTGATAAAAAGGATGTTTGATTAATATGCAGGTTCATACTTCAACTTTCAATACTCAGTTAAACTTGGTTACTTTACTACTCTGAACTACTCTTCTGTCTTGAGTAGGACAATGATTGTAGATTTAACTGAGTCAGGAATTGTCCTTCAAGTAATGAACAAAAATCCAGATTTTGACAACTGTGGCTTAGGCCCCATTTACACACATCCAGGTTTTTTTAATCCATATTTATTCCCCCCCTTTTGGAAGTGACAAACGACTCTCCACATGTGACATGTAAAGCCATCCACCACCTATTTTTGAACTGCCGCCACACTGCAGAGGAAAGTGCCAGGTCCCCAGCTCTGATACAATGGCTAACAGATGCCTGTGCTGACCAGCATCACACTGAGTGTGATGTGTGGAGAGAGTGCCATCTACCCACCCTGAGAGATCATGGCCAATTATGCTTTCACACTTCAACTGCCAATGACACTTTGTTTGTTAGTGCTATAAATATGCTTTTTAAAAGGGGGTTCTGGACAGCACAAAAGAGTGTTCCACTGTTGTTGTGAACTGATGAACCTTTTGTGGTGCTTTTTAAAAGGTTCTATATATATAAGGTACCATTTAATCAGACGAAGCACATAACCATTTTATTAGACAGAGAGCATTCAAATGGTTGTCTGGGTTGTGATTGTTGTATTAGTATATAGACATACTGCTTTTACTGAAGTGTCCTTAGAGAACTCTCTTTAAGAGGAGTGAGACACACTTTCAGCTTGAATTAATGAATAATTAGCATTGGCCAGTATATTCTTGCAAGGCCTTTCCAAACGGCCTGAATTTACGTCTCTGCTCTGGCAAAGTGGCTCCTCTCAAAGTATCTTCAAATATCTTCATAGTCTTCTAGCTTAATTTAAACAGATGTGGTTAGACATGGCTCCCTGAAATCTGGGTTGAAGGAAACCAACAGGAACATGTGGTTTGGTGATCTTGCCATTATGGGCAGAATTTTGTTAGTGGAAAATGCCGCGCCTCTGTGTCATCTCATCAGGGCAAGATTGGACACGGTGCATTACACAGAGGGAACAGTGTCATGTGGCTGAATAGTGTGTGCTCTCCACAGCGCTTTTTTATGTTTAACATTCCACCCGTGCTTTGTCTGCGTCCTCCTGAGGACACTCATCCCCACCCCTGTGGAGAAGAAGGTGAGAGCTCACCTGCCCCCTCCCTCTGCCGCCTGCTTTTTTCTTCCGCTCTTTGACCTTCCCCATCTTTCGACTCAGTCAAGCATTGACCTTCCCAGTGGCACGTCATTACTTCTTCCCTTGGCTTTGTGTTTCAATTTCAGCTCCTCAGACAATGTCCCATCGCTTTTTCATCCAGGGCAAGAAATAATCTCAAGGTATGCTTCTGGAGACGCTTCTAGCAGATGCTTCTTCGCAAGCCCCTCACCAACCCCCTAACCCCACCCCACTCCAATCCCTCTCCGATGGGCTTCGCCAGTTTAAATATTTAACGGGGGCCATGTGGCTCGCTGGCTGTGCCCATCCACCCGGCAGGCACTAACACGACATGAGCATGCCTAGAGATGCAGCCTGGCTACGAGAAACCAAGAAGCACCGAAGCATCCCAAAGCAATTTTCAAGGTCACCCAGGAGCAGGACCCACTTTGCCTCTCTTAATTTTAACATGTTTGCTGCTCCTAATTGCTTGTTTGCACTTAACAGTTGGTGGTCTGCACTTTAATTATCATGCATAATACTTTAACATTTTGAATTTATCCATCCATTTCATCCAGAGGTTATTTCCCTTGATGCCTTTTATTTCTCTACAAATGCTGAAGTTTGTGCTACCAATCCGATGGGGGCACCACCCCTTTGCTACTTCAGTCCACGAATTCCACTTCAAAGACATGAAAGGGATCGGTAAAACAAGATGCATGCTTGTTATTGTGTGAATTGTTTAGGGCTGTACGTTGGAGGAGCATATTAGCATTGAGAGCATTCTGCGTGTGTTTTCTCCTGCTAATTCTATCCACATGAGACGAATGTAACCTTGTACAGTTAAACTAATGAAGTAATTGCTTATTATTTGTGGCCTTTATCTCACCATTACACCTGGCACAGACTGCTTGTTAAAAGTTTCTGGCGTTCTCGACTGAATAGGCTTCACTGCAGATAACCACAATAATCCATATATAACTCCCTGGCCTCTGTTCCAAGGAAAATCCATAGGTATGTTTTATGAAGGTAGGAATTTCTGGGCGATTTCCGGGGGGCACGTAAGCATGTCCATGATTGTCTAGACAGCTGTAGGTGTAGTCTGCGGGTCACTCTCCAATCAGCAAATGTCACCATCCCTCGTTTACAGGTGCCTACTAATTGAAAGACCTTTCGACGTTGGCGTATGAGTAGCTGTCACGGACTGGCGTAATCTGACCGAGCAACCAGGGCATTCTTTTTTATTCACAATGCTAAGAAAATCCGCGTCCAAAGGCACAGCACCTCCCTATAGAGGCGCTTTCAGCAGTCAGAGTTTGACATGGCCACATATTTGACACGATGACTCTCATTCTCCAGGCTTCAGTCTCTCTGCAGTCCTCTGGGTCCAGCAGGTCCACTCATCATGTCCAGGTTTAGACACTAGCCCTTAGGTAAAAGTCTCTCCAAGAGTGATGTGTCCTCTTTAGAGCCTCGAGGGTGGGATGCCTGAATCGTAGGCCATCTAACAGAACTTTCTCCATGAGCTGATGCAATGGTTATGAGAAAGAAAACCGTCTGTGAAGCAGAGTCGAATTTGGACCCTGAATAGGGGACAGCGCAATTGTGTTTTCCTGTTAAGTTTTTATATTTATGTTATTATGAATAATAACTTATGTGCTTATCTGATATTAGTGCTTTGTTCGAGAGCAAGAACTTCATGAACCGTGGTCAAATCATAGTCACAGTTACAGGGTTGATTTGATTGAAATAATATATATGATCAAATACTCATCCATTAAGTGATGTAATTCATTATCAGCCACAGTATTTTTCGGTATCTTGGCACATCAATACAGAATTCAGGTGATGTTTTGTAAATATTAAAATGTAAAATATTTTATAAATAGAGCTATCTTTTTTAATAGCTGTTCTCCTTCAGGTTTGCCACGTTTATTATCTCATTTGCTTGTCATGGATCAGCATAATATTAAAATAACACCAATTCTGTTCATACATTTCCATGCATGCCATCCCATTAGCTACTTCTGGACATGAGAACCTCACCTCAATTACCTAAATCTGCACCATCCAGTGTTGACTTGATAGGATGGGCTGATGTTTCCATTAATATTTCAAATGGTAAATAGACACAGCAGTCCATTTGCTTGGACATTCACTTTTCATTGCACTCATGTTAGGTGATGGACCAGGTCTTGACCTAATTAGCTGAGGTTTTTCAAGGAGGCGAAAAGCTGAGGCACTTATTTCTGCAAACCAGAATGCTATTTTTTAAAAAAAAAAAGAAAAATTACTGTCAGACAAAGATCAGGGCCTAAAATGGTATTTGCTGAAATGCTGTCAGATAGCGGGCAGAGGGGAATGAGGCCATGCACACATTTAGCAGCAATTTCTAACATGCCAGCTTTCCTGCAGCTTGTTAAAAGCTCTGGTGGTTACCAGTCTCAGAATAGTTAGTTGAATGCTTGTTTTTTTTTCTTGTTTAAATGACACCTTGTCCTGTTAAAAGAATGGATGATTACAGTAGGCCTAGAAAATGTAGCAGCCACTGATATCTGTGTTAAGCCCCATCAAGTTTCTCCCAGGCTATCGGGGCCTTGATAAGATGCAATGGCACTATTCCAATTTTAGCAGTTTATTTAATATTGATTTGGGCAATTATTCACATTGAGCACTGTGTAGGCCTAGCTTGGCATTCGCTGTCAGATAACCACTGGTGTCCTGCCATAACTTTGACCCTCAGGCCAGTCCACTGTCATGTTAAGCTCAGTGTGCGCCTATGCAAAGCTCAGCCCTCACCTGCATGCCCCTATGAATAATGTAGGCTGTGTCTGAATTCATAGCAGTGGGAGAAGCATGGATTCATTCAAGCACCAGAGAAGAATTTGGAGAAGAGACTCGAAACAGTATTGGATGACTTGCTTGTCATTTTTTTCATGTATAGGTCAAATGTCACTCGTTTCTACTTCTCACTGACTTCAGAACTAAAACAAAAAAATCTTAAATCTTCCAAACTTTTAGGTTGCAATGTTTATGTTTCATCTAAATTGTGTTGATTTTCCTCTCAATTTTGAAGTGTCAATTAACCAGCCCCATTGGGACTCTCCCCCTATCACATACGACACTCCCAACACTAGGAAGACAAACACATGCAAAACTAGCCACTGCCTCTTTTCGAAGTGCCACCATTGCATCATTGCTGGTCAGCCAATGCCCTCGGAGGAAAGCCTGGGTGACGGGCTGTTGTGATACAACAGACATCTGTGCTGGCCACCAATTTCGCAATCTCTGACTCTAGATCATTGTGCTAGTGCATTAGACTGCTGAGTCATGAATCTGTACTTTCGACCTTTTTCCATTTATTTTGACAGAGCAAAACAAATTATGCTTAAAATGATCATTTTGTTTTTCATAATAATACTCAATCTGCCACTTGTTTTTTTTCTTTTTGATAATATTATTATTGTCAGTGTGACCATGAGCTTTGGAAAGAGAGTATATAAATGAAACATTGTCTTCTTCTTCTTATTGTTGTTTTTAGTATTGTTTTTCCTTCCCCTAATTTCTACCAATTTAGTCATTTCCACCATTAGCTTATGGAGGGCAAAACATGCCGAATCAAAAAAGAAATATGCATAATAAAATGAATAAGTAATACAATAGTTCATGTTTAATGCAGCATTTATTTATTCATGCATTTTTTGCAACTGTGTTCCTTTTTTATTCATGATGTATTTCTTCCCATTTTAATTCGATTTCATTTCATTAATTAAGTTTATCTTCTGGTATGTTTTGCACTTCATACAAGCTTGGCCTTTCCTTACCACGAGTCACATGAAGGGTTGTGCTCTTTTTTGGTGCTACTGATGCAACATTATTGGACAGCTGAACGGGTTTGGAGGAGAATGTTAATGGCCAGTTCTGTTACGTCAACTAACAGCTGTCCACACTGGCTTGTATTGCACCATTTAACTCACCCAGAGAAAACAAGGCCAATTATGTTCTCTTGGACTCCTGGCCATGGTTAGATGACTGTACTACTCAGGAGCCTCTTATTATTATTACTACTACTATTACTACTGTTCCTTCTCCTTGTACTACTAGTACTACTACTAATCATCTATTTGCAAACACAAATGTGGTACTGAATACACCCTCCTAAGGAAATGTACAAAGATACATTATAAGGTGCATACACAATGAGAGACCTAGGAATAGCCTTGGATTAACATTTTGAAAAAAATGGGGTTTGGAACAAATCTTTTACTTCCATTTTAAGACTCATGCTCCACCAGGCCATAAGATACACTTAACAGATTTTACATTTTTAGTCTTGGTCCATACCAGAGATTGAAATTCAGAACACCTCTTCAGATGGTTTGGTTGATCCATGCAGAATCCTGAAAACGAAGCGAGTGTCTTTTCCCTTTAAGCAAACTTCCTAATCCAAAGGCATTAACCCATTGAATGCACGGGCCAGACGCAGCAGTGTGAATGGGTGCAGCAGTGTTCTCCATGCCGTTGCGATCACAGCCACTCATGGGTAACCCTGCATTTACATCTCCAAATGATTCCTACAGAAATTGTCCAGGGATGACAAGGCCACAAACAGAGAAAATGCGGCCAAAGCATTTCCATTTCTTCACTTTTGGCTTAAAATTCATGGGACCGTATCGCAGCACAGAGGCAGGAATGGATAAAAATGGTTTATCAATATTGCAATATCAGAGATTTATGTAACCTATCAAAAAGCAGCAAGGAATAAACAAAGTGTCTGTGCTTTGCATAAGTTATTGAATTGTTAATGGGTTGGAGGGAAAATGCATTTTCTCTAGAGCCTGATGCCACGAGAGGGCCGTCATTTGAGTGAGTTGACAAATGAGCAAGATGGTTCATTTGTATAGAGCATCATTTAGTAATTTGCCCCACGACAACAAGCAGTATTGTGTTATTTCATATTTCTTCTCGGCCTCCGAGTTCCTCTGGCAATTTAATTATCTTTGTTGAATTTGCGTTGATGGTTCATTTATTTCAGAAAAATTAGAGGGGTGAGTGATGAGGCAGTACTTAGTTGCTAAAAATACACACAGATACATATGCATGCACACATGTATACACACACACACGTCAAAAAAGAGGTGTTTAATAACAAAATATTGATTTTTGACAAGGAAGAACAGATGAAAGGTTAAAGATGGTTTAGAAAATATGTCGGAAATATTTATAGCCTTGGTTAACTTAATATTCCTGGTTTGATAAAATTGCCTAACCATTTCATAAAATGATGTTTGTTGTATAAAGAATAGATTTAGTTAATTTCTTCAGTAAAACCTAAATTATGAGTATATTATTATTATTATTATTATTATTATTATTATTATTATTAATAATAATAATAATAATAATAATAAAAATAATAATAATAATAATAATAATAATAATGATAATAATAATAATAATAATAATAATAATATAAAGATTATAATTAAATGATAGGTTAAGGTGTAAACAGGTATTTCACATTGTTCTTTAATATATAAGTTGTAAGTGTAGATAGTATTGATTTGTTTGGAGTGACAATTTTGGTTTTACTTGTCTGTTTACAGCTTTTGCCTCAGAAAGAAACATGCAAATCTTCTGTTTATGGTGGTTTATGATAAAAAAGTCATTTCTATTGACTGGTTAACTTTAATGTTAACACTATAATGTTTCACAAAACTTTACATTATAGCATGATTTTAACTCTGTAATCATTCCTGAATCCTTACTAGATACCCAGACAGTGAGCATATCAGTCTGATTGCTCATTTTGTAGTTTTGGATTTGGTTTTAGAGTTTAGAGCTCTGTTTTGGATGTGTTTGTTTTTGATGTCGATGCTGTGTTGGTTCCATGTACTGAATTCTCAATGTCAGTACAAATACAGTTTGACATTCTTGGGCCCTTTTAACAAAGAGACATTTTATAATGCATCATATCAAATTTTTTTTGTTTGCTTTTATTTAATTTAAAAACACTAGTTGACATTAAAAAAATAAGCAAAATATATTAAATATTTCATGATAACTGAAGCAACATGAATAGTCTAAAATGATTTAAAATGAAATCTTATTACAATATGATATGTATATACACAGTTATATATATACAACCATAACATTTTGACCACCTTGCTATTAAATTAGCTCCACTTACCATACAGGACCTCAGTTCTATAACTACAGACTTTAGTCCGTCTGTTTTACTGCATACTTTGTTAGACTCCATTCACAGATTCCATTCTTCTATGGTCAGGACCCCACAGGACCACCACAGATCAGGTGTTATGGGGTGGTGGGTCATTCTCAGCATTGCGGTGGTGACTTGGTGGTGGATCAGACACTTATTTTATTTTTAAAAATGAGAATAATTTGGAAACTATTTTATATTCTTAGTGATATACTTCAAGCTTTTTTGTTTTAAAGTTGATACTGTGATTAGTAATCGATTTCTAATATTTTGAGATTCTGGATTTATGGTTTTCATGAGCTATAAGCCACACTGATCAACAGTAGAACATGGAATATATATGAATATAGAATATGACAAATTGTGATGACAAATGAGAATTGTAATGATATTCAAAATTGTGATATGCATGCATTCAAATCCATATAAAATAAGAGATCAACTAATCATTCAGCATAATGTGTGGCATTGTGCATGTTTATATGTGTGTGGCAGGGCTAATGAAGCCGTGTGTCTAAGGCGGATGACTGTGTGAGCCAGAGCCCTGCGGCACTGTCTGGGTCACTGTTGACTGTGCTGATGCCGACAGGACAGGAGCAGTTAGTTCACTGCACAGCTTGCACTAATGACTAAAACCTGCAGGGTCACTGCAGTTCGGACAGGGTGGCCACTAAATCTGGAAGCCCACGTTTACATAGTGTCATACACTTCTCTATAGGACTTAATTATAGTATAAAATATAGTCCGGAGCCACTTACTGTGAAGCCTCACAGTCAAAGTCCATCAGTTGAAGACCAGTTGGGTGTAGCTGTGTGGGTGGCAAAAGAGGACGTTTACTGCTATGGGAACCATCATTTCCCCCAAGTTACCTTCCCTATGTGTGGACTTTTAATTTATATTACTTACCTACCTTCAGTGGTATAGGTTGTCAGAGTAAGCTGTCACTCTGCTGGTGCTGCTACTGCTGCTGATGATGGTTGTATGTTGACTGAATGCTACATTGATCACTGTTGCTATCAAGTATATATCATCACCATTATTGAGGATGGTGTCTAGAATATGGAATTTTGACTCTTTTGAACAGTGTAAAACCAAGTTTACTTAATTAAAATAAAATAATATGACCAAAGGGACATGTTAAATCAAGGTGTGCCCACTAATTAGCATCTCAGGTGTCTACAATCTAGTTATCTGGGCCTGTATATAAGCCTACTCAACATGGACCAGTGGAAGCAAAGGAAAGAGTTGTCTCAGGAGATTAGAAAGAAAATTATAAACAAGCATGTTAAATGTAAAGGTTATAAGACCATCTCCAAGCAGCTTGATGTTCCTGTGGCTACAGTTGCACTTATTATTCAGAAATTGAAGATCCATGGTACTGAAGCCCACCTCCCTGGATGTGGCTACAGGAGGAAATTTGATGACAAATCAAAGAAATTGATAATATGAATGGTGACAAAAGAACACAGAAGAACTTCTAAAGAAATTAAAGGTGAACTTCAAGCTCAAGGAACATCACTGTCAGATCGCACCATCCGTCATTGTTTGAGACAAAGTGGACTTAATGGAAGATGACCAAGGACAGCATTTTTTAAAACCAATCATAAAAAAGCCGGACTGGAATTTGCCAAACTACATGTTGACAAGACACAAAACTTCTGGGAGAATGTCCTGTGGACAGATGAGACAAAAATTCTTGGTAAGGCACATCAGTTCTATGTTCACAGATGGAAAAATGAAGCATATCAAGAAAAGAACACTGTCCCTACTGTGAAACATGGAGGAGGCTCTGTTATGTTCAGGGGCTGCTTTGCTGCATCTGGCACAGGGAGTCTTGAATCTGTAAAGGGTACAATGAAATCAAGGGATTCTAGAGAGAAATGTGCTGCCAGTGTCAGAAAGCTTGGTCTCAGTCACAGGTCATGAGTCTTACAAAAGGAAAATGACCCAAAACACACAGATAAAAACACCCAAGAATGGATAAGAGGAAAACATTGGACTATTCTGAGGTGACCTTCTATGAACCCTCACCTAAATCTTATTGCGCATCTTCGGAAGGAGCTGAAACATGCCATCTGGAAAAGGCAACCTTCAAACCTGAGACAACTGGAGCAGATTGCTGATGAGGAGTGGGCCAAAGTACCTGCTGAGAAGTGCAGAAGTCTCATTGACAGTTACAGGAAATGTTGCAGTGAATGCCTCAAAAGGTTGTGCAACAAAATATTAAGTTATGGGTATCATCATTTCTCTCCAGGCCTGTTTCATGAGTTTATTTATTTTTTAATAATTCTGTTGAAGCATGGTTGAAAAGCAGTGTCTGACTTTCATTGGTAAATTTTCATAGCATTTTTATTTATTATTACTTTTGTCAGATTCAAGTTATTTCTGTGACCATTGGGAGTTTTTCTTTGATTAATTGAGGGGTACCAACAATTTTGTCCATGTGTGTAATTAAAATTGTATAACTTCAGCAAGATTTACTTCAGGTGAATTTTTGCAAATGGTTTTTGTGACAACATTAAACCAGTTTGATTCCGTACATTGATTATAGGGACATGGGTTGTGAATGGTCCAGTAATGGAGATTTTAAGATGTGGGTCACTATGGCAACCAGAAACACTGTGCTCTTTTCATCATGCATGTGTTTCACATGATACTTATGCCCCTTGCAGAGCTGTCAGATTTCTTGCCAAATTGGAGTAGTCTGAAAATGAAACCGGGCAGAAAATGATGAATGTTAAATTTATTTAATAGAAAGTATAAAATAAAAAGAATCATTGTATTAGTGAACTGACTGATTCTGGTGAACAACTGCAGCCAAAGGATAGAATAGTACAGTAAAAGAAGGGGCAGAACAGGAAGTTTGATGCTACGTCAATGATAGTTATCTTAAGGTCAAGCTGTGACTGTGAAATTATGAGTAATATAAACTGATAAAAGATTAATCCAGAATTGTGTTTTGAAAGATTTTAGATGCCTAGATATGAATGTTTATAAGCTAGTTTCAATTAGCAGATGTTAATTAAAATGTCGGGGTCCTGCAAAAGCTGTCACCACTGTCATAACAAACACATAATTACAGAATCAAAATAAATGATTAACAATTGTAATATATTCCCACACATTCTCTCATCCAAATCAATCTACAATTCAATTAGGACCATTTTTGCTCCGTTTTTTTGCCCCTGCTTTAATGTTCAAGTTTGCACCCTGTTACTACGATTTTTGCCAACTAATACAGTATGCAGGTTTTAATACAGTACGCAGGTTATTTATGAAAGTGATACACTAAAGTATGTGCCAACATGAAGATTCCTGCATTTCAGTGTTTTTAGAGACTAAAAATAGTTTTGCATGATATGAGTCAATTAAGTCTTTTTGCCTAAGTTTAGAATGCATTTTGTTTTTAAACAGTCACTATTACACAAAGTCATTAGAAGGGCAGCCCCAGACTGAGGATGAGTGTATGTGTGGATACCGGATACTGTCCCAGAAGCAGCAGACTGTATCAAGTAAAAGTGCTGATGTAGGCTCAGCACCTGCAGGGTCAGATAATGCTCATTAGTGTTAAAAAGCCAAAAATCGATTCTGGCAGAGCAGCTTTACTTTGAGATGTTTGGTACACTCATTAAACAGTGAAACTGTTGGACTAAAGACCCTGTCGTGATAAAATAGACCTGTCAATATCCTGTTGACTGTGGCAGTGGCAGAATTTAGGAGAAATTGAGAGAGAAATTTTAATACTAGCTTCAGTACTTTCAGTAAGGAGACATAACTGTACCACACTCCACTATAGTATTGATTCATTGATTGTTTGATTGATTGATTGATTGTTTTAGCACTGACTCCATATGCCCTGATGGTCACACTTTATTTGGATTGTTCACTACACATTATCTACAGATGCTTAAATTTAAAAATGTCATATTTTGTTTTATATTTTTTCTGTCCTTTTAAGCGGTAATCAGAAATTCAGAACATAACATTCTTAGTATTAGATTTTCAAGTTTCAATAAACAAATTTTTAATAAGATCACCAACATTAAAATAAGAAGAGAGTTGAAATACGTCACTACAAGCATAAGTAGTAAAATATGCGACAGCGACCTTTTTTAAATAACTTCATCTCGAAAACATTGGAGATGTACTAGTTGTTTACAAACCATCTGTTGAAACTGATCAAGGTTAACATTTGGATTCTATTTAGGTTCAAGGGGAGATTTAATATATTACTGTTTATTTAGCATTCAATAGATACTGTATTGAGGTGAAAGTTAAAGGTAAGGTGATTATACACAAAGCATCTATAGAAGACATTCAGAATAAAGGTTTTGCAAAAATACCACTGAGGATGTTTTACGTTGTTTGTATCTTAGTTATAAAAATTGTGCCTGTATCTGTACAGTACTTGTATTGTAATTGTATTATAAATTATCAGCCCACATTGTAAAATGATCAGCCTGCTGCTGAGTTTGGTAGCACTGATGGGTTTTACAAGGAAACCTTCAGGGCCTTCGAGACCTTCAGAGAAGACTTAATGATTTCTGTTCATTAAAATACATAATTTTAGTCCATCCATCCATCCATCCATCCATCCATCCTTCCATCCATCCATCCATGCATCCATCCATCCATCCATCCATCCATTATACCGCTTATCCGAGGTTGGGTCGCAGGGGCAGCAGCCTAAGCAGGGAGACCCAGATCCAATTTTAGTCCATTTTATTTAACATAATTATGCTTGTATTTAAAATTACTAATTTAATTAAAAATTAATCTAATTTAATTAAAATTAATTAAAACTCAATATTTAGGTTCTGGTTGTCAATAACAGGTTTAAAATGTTTTAATGGGAAAAGAAAATTCTGCACTCACTGGTATCTGGGTAGATGTGGCTGAATTATTTATCTCATTGGTTGAGATTTCAACAGCAGAACAGAAGGTCTAATGTGTCAAATTAGTCACCAGTACAATTAGAAACTGACAAAAGAATTAACTTTTTGACTTGTAGGATGAAGTCTGTTCACTCCGAGCCTTCTGGAAGTCCTAGATATGTCACCAACTGGGAATACATACAGGAATCCCAGGATTAAGAAGATAGCAGCAGCAGCAGCAACTCTGTCACGTGACCCATACTAAAATAATCACTGTTAAACTTCCAAAAAGTACAATATACAACAATTAACAAAGATATGTTAATTTAAGTCTAAAATGTTATAGTAACAGCATGGGCTAGTTTACACAATTAGAGTATTAGAGTATATTACGTTTATAGTTATGATCCCTAGACAAACATGTAGGTTTATATTAAATGATTCTCCTCATTTTAACATATTCAACATAAAATACACCCACATAAACGAGAAACAAACAGATTTTCAAGTGCCACCAATAGATTTCTTAAAACATCCATTTGCCAGACACAAACACAGACTCCAGGCTCTTGAATGCCACTGCTTTCATGGTGTACTTAACCTGCAATGTGACACATCTAAAGTTGTTGAACAGTTCATGGATGGATGAAGCAATGGATGGATGACTCCAGTGCTGTGTTTTCTTGCTGCCATTGTTGTAGGGCTGTAGCAAATTTAAATGGGGTTGAGTGTATGGCATAACATCAATTTACCACTATTGAATTAAAGTGCAAACCTGATAATTGCACTTGCACTGTTTCAGGCCTCAGCTTTTAGTGGAATATTTTAATAAGCATAGTTTTGCATCACACTGTTTCACATTTAATTAGCGGCCCTGGTCTCCCATCTGCCAGTCTCCGCAACTCAATTTAGCTCCGGGTTCCAGCAAGCACACCAGAATTAGCATAATGGCTGAACTGTTGCACTTTAAGAACGCCACAAAATGCCAAATGGATAAAAAATTATGTGGCGCTGATGTAAATGCAGGAGATTGGATGAGCATTGGTGCCTGTTTTCTGGTGGGCAGCCAGTTTGGGCTTAAAAATAACACTGGACTAAAAAAATGTTGGATGTGTGTGACTAGCAGAAACAGCCGGCACTGTGAAAGTATTTTGAATGATAAAGTGAGAGAGAGAGAGAGAGAGAGAGAGAGAGAGAGAGAGAGAGAGAGAGAGAGGGAGGGGGGGTGGTTTTTGATATTATGCTCTTTAAACTGACACCAATGATATCTCATTATCAAGAGTCTCTCACTTGTTCACTCATTGACTCTTTCACTATTCAAGTTCCATCTTCAACAGTTAACTAAAACTAGACACATTTTATTAATGAGACCCTTTTAAGTTGACATTTCTATTCTCCATTTCCAAGATCAAACGCTTTCTTACTTATCCCAAGACTTTTTTTTTCATTTGGGTTTCAGTCCGCATGACCACATCACAAAACTTGTATACAATTATAATTTGAAGAGGAAGAGCTCAGAGAAGGTTTATGGATGTAGTGAAGGTGGACATGGAGATGGTTGGTGTAACAGTAGAGGAGGCAGGGGATAGGGCAAGATGGAGGCAGATGATCCGCTGTGGCGACCCTTAAAGGGAGCAGCCGAAGGAAGAAGAAGAAAAAGAAGAAGCAGCACAGCAGTCAGAACACATCAGTGTAAGAAGGTAACATGCAATTTTAGGAGAATCATTTATATACTGATTATGCATCACATACATGGCATTTTTATTTTTTTATGACATTTTATTAATTATAATCGTATAATTTTCATATATAAAGTAGGCCATATAGATATCATGATGTCATAAATATTTTGTATTTCAAATAGAAAAAGAACACACTGGGACACACCGACATTGGTAATGGACCCACGTTCTTCCAGGGAGACTGCAATGCTGTGCTACTCGATACTCACCTATCTTACACATCTGCTTTGCTGCTTTCAGGTTCATTAAACAGGCCCACAATGAAGGCTGGACCAAAGAATTTAGCTCATAATTATTATTGTCATCTATCTATTGATAAATCTAATTGCAAAATTCTGTCAGTCTTTCTGATAAAACCATGGCTTTGTGTGTGTGTGTGTGTGTGTGTGTGTGTGTGTGTGTGTGTGTGTGTGTGTGTGTGTGAGAGAGAGAGAGAGAGATTGATTTAAATTTTTATTGTACTTGCTTGCAATGAGGAAAAAAAAATTTCCCAATAACTTTCAGTATTTTTAGGCAGCTGTTAAACAATGTCCTCTTCTCAAGCAGTTTGACAAATGGCTTCATGTTGATGTAGGTAAATATAGAGCAGTTAAAGAAACGTCTTTAAAGCTGTAAAACTCTGCGCACAGAAACAATGTGAAATCAATGCAAAATTCCAAAAATCCTGGCTGATGCATTTTCTAAAGTCCCCCCAAAATATTCTGTGCTATTCCCAACCCCAATAATAGCAAGCAAAAAAAAAAAAACAGTCAACACAATGTACTGAGCGTAACTCTCCGTCCATGCAGACAACGCTGAGCTGCAGATGAATCGGGGCCTTCCATTTCTATACTAATGGCAAGTCTCTATTCTTTGGAACAAAAAAGAGGAGCTTTTGATGAATAAATGTACATGATGGATTAAGTTCCTCTCCTGGAATTGCAGGCATTTCTGGAATGATGAATCTCACAGCGGGATTTTCCTTTTCTTACTCAGCCGCCCAGGAGTCCAAATTGTTTTGCAGATTACGGGAGCGTAGCCTTAGGAGCACTTTTATTAATATTTATGTGCACATTAATCTGCGGCAGCAGCTGTTTGACCTCTTCTCAATGAATCATACATAATAGATGTTGGATTGGGAGATGCCACCAAATGGAGGAAGACTTCTGTGTAGTTTCCACCAGGATCAGTGCAGGCTGTGTGACTTTTTATAATAAGGTGTTTATCAAAGCCGCCAGATTAAAGACTGCAGACCAGAGTGACTGATTTATTCATGTCTGCTCTACTTGTCTTAAGCTGGATAAATGAGAGAACTGCAGGAGATTAAACGATCGCACCGACAAATTCAGGTACACATGTCTACACACAGCTTTCCCCTTCACAGCTAAGCAAAGAAAAATGGTCTTAAATATGCAGGGAAAAGAGCATGTTTGGTCATGTCCCTCTGAATTGCTGGACGTGAAATGGATTCATTGCTGGTCCAGTCAGGCCCTTCGGTTCTTGCACCCATTCAAATTTTGCCGTTCACCTTATCCTGCTCAGCACGAGTCGGGCGACCACTGTCACGTAAACACCAATTAACAGATCCACCAGATTGTTTTACATAGCCTTGGAGGCATTCGCTGCAATTTTGCAGTCTCATAATTACTATTTGTTCTCAGGGGGGAACTGTTTGAAAGGCTTCACATTGTGCGATAAGATCAGTTAATTGTTGTTCTTTTTTCCCTTTCTGCATTTCTTTGCAAATGAGAGATTGCTGATGTGCACGTGTTCTAGTATGTAGTCTTTTAAATGCTTCAGTCACACAGTGGTGTAGTGGGTGTTTTTTTTTAGCATTCTAAATCTCAAAACATACACACACACACACACACACACACACACACACACAGACACACACACACACACACACACACACAAATGTCTGCTGTTAACATTAATGCTTTGAGGCACACAATTATTCTACATTAATTTTTTTAACACACTTTAAACATTTTAGTAAATATGGGCCCAACTTCCTTTCATAATTTACTCTTTTTACAGACCCTGTTGATGTAGTGCTTTTCTACAGCAGTGTCATTACTACTGTTGAGAAGGTAGATTACCTTTTTTTTTTTTTTTTTGCTGAACTATGGATTAAATCTCCTAATTAACACTACTCTCACACACAGGAGCAATGTAAGCATGCCTTGCTTAATTCATCTGTTTATCTGTTAAAAAGTAGTTGAAGCTGCAGTAGCCACTTTTAAAATGGAGGGCTCATCGAGGGTTCTTCAGTAAATACAATGGTTTTACATAAAACGCATCTCCATCCTGAAAATACAAGGAAGTGTTTTAACTTGTGAATAATCTTAAATTGAATAACACTTGAAAAAAACCCTCAATAATCTGAAGTGAGGAGAATCTTTCCTTGTCCCTGTTTCATATTTTGTATTGATATCATTTTTTTTTTACAACAGTTAAACACATTTCATAAGAGGCAAACTGTGTTCAAACTTCAGTTTTCAGAAGGAAAATTGATCATTTTTCTGTCACCTGTCCTAAAGTCCACACTTGCTGTCTGTGGTTTTTCTAAAACAAAGCTGGGTATCACATTCAAGTGTGATGTTAAGGTGACAATAGATGCATATTTTTTTAATATTCATCCTTTAGGAAGAATGTATGTGTCGAAATGGCTCAGTCCTTTCCTTGTGTTTCAGCGTTGATCACACTCCTCCAGTGTACCAGAGCATACCCTATAGTCTTCAGTTGTTCCGTTTTCTCTCGCCACCCCCCCCCCACACACACTCTGCCTTTTTGATATATCCTGTTGTACAGTATTGTACAGGGGAGAGATAAACTTTCAGTGATACTTTTGAAAAAATACAAATACAAGTTAAAGAAACCAATAAGAAGAGTACCCGAGTAGAAGTTTTAAAGATTTTGCATGTTTGTCTTCCCTCTGTTGGATTAATCAGTGATTATCTTCATCTACAGTGGCATCTGTCAAGGGATGGATAATAGGATGCAAGTAAACAGTGTGGTCTTGAAGTTGTTGAAGCAACAAAGGCCAAATAGTGATGGCTTTAAGCCTTAGACCTCTCCAGTGCATCTGTAAAACCTCACGTCTTGTGGAGTGTTATAGTAAACATTGGTCAGTTCCTACCAAAAATGGTCCATGAAAGGACAGCTGGTGTAAAGTTCACAGGGTCATGGGTGCCTAAGAATCCTGGCCACCTAAGGTCATTGAAGTGATCCATTGGAGACTGAACTTCACAATTACAGAAAGTAAAGGATCAACTGCACCTCAAAAATGTAGAATATTCTGTGAAAGTTCACTTGAGTTAAAAACTTCATACAAAAAGTTCCAGATTTTATATTCATTACATGGAAAGTGACATACCTCTTTTGTTTCTGGTGATCTGTAAGGCTTATAGCTCATGAAAATCAGAAATCCTGATTCTCAGATTATAAGAACATTATGGAAAACACTTCACTGTCAAGCTTTTAATTCCATCTACCTCACATAACTAAACAACATAACTTTGAACTTATGGAGTGGATTAGCAATAATAATACACTACAAACATGATTTGCATAGGACATGCCTACCTAATGTTTGCCTCAGCGCTCTCAGTTGTGCCAGCTTTATTTCGCTCTGCAAACTTGGCTAGTTTCTTTTTGTTGTACTGGTGTTCACCACAAAATGTAACATCTAAGCAAACCTTGACTGTCAGCATAAGAAGAATTTTAATCAGGGACATGGAGTAATAGGCCTCTATACAGAAATGCTTCATCTCGCTCAAATAGAATTAACAGGAAACATCTGTATGTGCATGTGTGTGTCTGTGTGCTTCTTTTTGTTGTCTGGTACCAAAAGAAAGGACAATGGAAAAGATGAAAGCAGACATTCTGTGTATTTGAGGATAATGTTCCATTCCAGTTTGTTGTGGGAGCCTTTGTTGCAGTCATTCAGTAATTCACCACACTCTGACAGATTCAAAGATCCTATTTAGATTATACACCTTTACATGAAACCTTTGTAAACATCTAATCCCCTGAACCCTGCTGTTTCTGGATTGCAGACATAGAGGAAATCCCTAAGTGTATGGACGTTCTAATTGTTTCCACTGTTGTAGGTACATTTGCACTGATATTCAAATAAAGTTGTTAATAATGTGGCAGATGTCCTGTATGATAACACTAGGTACAGTAGACTGATTCGAATTTTCATGTGCTTTACATTTCTTTCTCTTTGAAATATTCATATCTATACAATAAAGTACAATAAACGAGTTGCCTAATGTTTTTGTAAAATGGCATCAAAATGTAATATGACAAAGAACTGATGATGAGTGGCCATACAGTTGCAAGAAAAGCAGTTAACCCCTTTTGCCACGATTTGTTTCAATTATAGATACACACAATGTAACTAAAGTAATAACAGTATTTTATTGATCATACAAGTAAACAAATAGAGTGCACACTAACAAAATTGAACCTTGGTATTGCTGTCATCTCCAAGAGCTAATTGGCAAAGGTTTTTATTAAATAAAGAGATGAGATTGGAAGTGTGGGCTTCACACTATAGTGCTTTGCCTATTAAATAAATGTGCACATAGGACTGCTAAAGATTTAGATGTGCATCAAGACACAGACATATGGAGAAAATCCAGGACTTGGCATCATGTTAAGATTACTTCAAGAATGAAAGAGGTGGGAAAGAGCCCAGGAGTGCAGCAAAATGCCTACAGAAGACTTTACACACTGCAAAAAACTGTGTTCATGTGTCCACTATAAGAAAAAAAAAAACACTGAATAAGAATGGATTCAAAGACACAATTAAGGAAGCTGCTACTGCCCAAAAACAAATAAACAAACAAAAAATATCCCAGCTGTGAAATATGTTGAGAACATCAGTGTTTGGGGCAGATTTGTTCCCGTAAAACATTTTATGGGAGAATGTGAGGCCAGCAGTCCTTGACCTCAAGCTGAAGAAGTGTTGGATGATGCAATGGCAAAAAAAATCACAGTTAAATGAACTATGATTGTTTAATAGTTACTAGTTCAGTTACATTTTGTTTGTCTATAATTGTGACTTACACAACAGTCTGTTAGTAATAAATGTAGTGCAAACTGTATGTTTGGCTTTAAACTATCAGATTTTTTAAACTGATATTACATAATGTCTGATTAATGCATTTTATCTACATTAAATGGCAGCGAGCTATATGTTCTTTGTTATTGAAAATATGTTTTTGCAGGAAGAGACAGTGACATTTGAAAAAGACAAGGTTCTAACTTTTAAAGACAGCCCGTATATGTCAGACTTGATTGATGGTTTCCACGTTCTGACACCTCTAAATGAAAGGGAGAAAAAAAGCTATGATGTGAAATCGCTTTTCTTTAAAACAATTGAGCCTGGCAGATCATCTGAAATGGTGCTGCATTCAGCACGTAACATGCTTAGTATGCTTACATTATTCATATTGATTGCTATGATTAATTTCAAAGGGGAAGCTTGCCCAGACGTTGACAGATGTCATCATCCTACAGAATGTAATCAGAATTTTCTATTGTCAGCTCACTGACATCTAGACAGAGAAGCTGAGCAGCAAATGTTTAGTGCTCAATCACAGACCATGTATGCAGCAATCTGGAGTTACTACCAGTGTCATGTAACGTAGACATGTCTGTTTTTCTCGTATAGGGTCTACAGAAAAACAACAAGTTCCAGTGGCGGAAGCAGTCCATAAGACCTTAGCAACCATAACCAGGTGCTATTTCTCAATGTGAATTCAGTTGTGGAATGTTGTTAGTGAATGTCAGCTGTGTCATACACAGTTACTCCCAATAGCTACACAAACATTTTTTGATAAGTGGAGAACAAAGCATTTTGATTGACAAGATAATGTTACAGGATTTTACAAAAATAAGACCGCAACGTTACTCAGTTCTCACAAATTACAGTAGCTGTTTTGTCCATCAACTTGCCTCTTCACCCTCTCACTGGCCCACATCCATTCCCAAGAGCAAAGCAGTGTGTTCATAAGCTATAGAGATTTGTAACGATACCTCTCATAAAAGTTTTTTTTTGTATTCAGATATATGATTTAGAATATATGGTGCATTTTTGAAAGAGTTTTAAACTATAGGACAATGCATCTATTTATCTTATTTTAAAAACTGGTCACTTTCTTTTTTCCCAATGAATCAGAATTACTCTGACAACTAATTATTATGAAATTATTTATGCCATTATTTATACTGCCTTAGTATGGACTAAGCCTAGGAAATGAACGGGTTAACTAATCTACAGCTTAGTATATTAATATATAATACTATAACCAAAATCTTAACATTAGTCTACCTATTTTGAAGAAGGATCCATTTGGCTACCAGGTCTCACGAGATACATCATGAGTTTGGCTTTTGGCTCTCTGTGTAATGTTGATTTAAAAAGACCTTTCTTTGACGAATGAGTGTAAAATTGAGTTGGTATCCAGTAAATCTGAAATTTTAATATTCGGCGTCACTTGTTCATATTTGTTCAGAACGTATGATTTGTTCACTCTGAATAATGTATTCATATTTGATTACATCTCTAATTGACACTGAGATTATGCAGTGATCCGCTTTTGGGGCTGGAAATGTAACCACTATATCGAGTCTGCGGACAGCAGTGAAGATTCTGTTTTAATCATTAAAGTTAAATAGAGTCCCCTGGAGTAAAGACATAGAAGAAAATCTACAGCCTACAAAGTTTATAATCTATAAAGCATTGATTCTCAAAGCAGTCCTCAGGGCCCCTAGACTTTCCACTTTGTTGCTTTGTTTCATTTGTAAATGAAATGTGAGGCTGTGAAGAATCATTTTAAAGCTTAAGGGAATAGTTAAAAAAACAACAACAACAACTAAAACAATAATCAAATTAACAATTACAACAACAACAACAACAACAACAACAAAAATATCACATATACCATGATGGAGCCAATTGGCCAAGACATGTTTGGTATCTGAAGTTTGGTCCTTTAGTTTACAACAGTAGATGCTAGGTTAAAACAGCTAACAGACACTGGATTTCAACTGTCACCAATCTCTTCTCTGTAAATACACACTCAAAATGCCTCAACATGCATCCAGAGCTTCATTTCCTTTTCACAGACAAATTTTAGCTTGTGTTTTTAAAACAGGGATATCCATGCAATCTTACTGGTTTGCATCAAATTCCTATGCATGTTTAAAACAGTGTCTCTCAAACCTGGTCCTGGAGGCACCCCTGCCCTGCACCCCTACCCTGTCTAACCATCACAATATCTCATCATTGTGTGATGAATTATCAGCAAGTAATCCAGCTTGGAAAAGAGCTAAAAATCCAACTGAATTAAATCCCATGCTCAAAGTACAGACTCCGACTGATCAGTGAGAGGGGGAGGGGCTCACTCCAGATATTAGGATATTGAGGACAATGAGAATGGAGGAGCTGTTTGCTCTCTTTCTTTGAATTTTCAGAAAAAAAGTAATCATACATACTGGCATACAAAAACAAAAATAATAAAGGACATTCAGGTTGTTTTTAATTTGTACAACTGTCAAGCATTTTGAAGAATTTTATTATTATAAATTTGCTAATAATTACATAGAATCCAAATTCAAAATTCAAAATTCTGGCATTTTGAGTTCAAAGACATTACAGATGATCAACTGGCAATGTAAAGCTCTTAAATTAAGTCTCTAAAACCAAAAATGAAAACTTTATACAGTATCATAGATATCATAATATCTTCTCAAATGAAGACAGTCTTGGATATCCCGATAATACCTGGTGTTAAAGCAGGACATCTTTTAAAATGTGCAGGGATGGGGTGCCTCCAAGACCAGGTTGAAAAAAAAACTGCTTTAAAGTGGCTGTTTAAACAATATAGAGGTCCTCTAAAACACAGCACAGTGTACAAACTTATGCTATAAATTTAGGGTTAATGATCCAGATAGTAACCCATGAACTCTATGCCCTTCTTCTGATGACTGAATTAGGGCTGTTGCTCATTACCTCTTGGAGCAGATGGGTATCATGTGTATGAAATCTGCCACATAGCAAGTTCTCCCAACCAACTCCATTCACACTGTGCTTCACCCAGAATGCCATGTGAGCTGAAGGATTCAAACCAACTGTTCGCACTGTAGAGATTTGCGCAAAAGAAAGTGATAATCACTTTTGAAGAGTAGGAAAACTTCCATGACTAAAGAGATGGAAAGAAGAATAATCCGAGGGTTTGCTTTCTTTAAGAGAGCCATAGCTGGTGGAACATTCCACATGGCTATACAGTCTTTTATCCAGTCCTTTATGTTGAAGACTTTCTGCTGCATTAAATGATTTAATTCAGAAATAAACAACTGAAATCACCACCACAAGGTTGCGTAGAACTTATCCATAAATTAGGGGGAGGGAAATGGTGTGCCCTCTTGTGGTTGTCCAGAAATTCCAAACCAGTGTTTTCAATATCAAGAATTTCTTGCTGCAGTGCTTGTGGAATAATAAGATGATGAATGAAGTGTTAATCTTATTAAAGTTACAGTGAAGGAAATCATTTTTTGATCCCTTGCTGATTTTCTTTGCTGAAGTTTGCCCATATGAACCGTCTATCATTTAAAGGGTAGGTTAATTTTAACAGTGAGAGATAGAATATCAAAAATAAAATCCAGAAAATCACATTGTATAAATTATATAAATGTATTTGCATTTTGAGGAGAGAAATAAGTATTTGATCCCCTACCAACCATTAAGAGACAAGATCATAGACCTGCACTCACTTGTCATGTTCGGAGGAAGAGAAATGCTGACTATGACCCAAAGAACACCATCCCCACTGTCTCCACTGTAAAGCGCGGAGGTGGAAACATTATGTTTTGAGGGTGGTTCTCTGCAAAGGGCACAGGGCTACTTCACCACATCAGTGGGAGAACGGATGGAGCCAGGTACCGTAAAATCCTGAGTGACAACCTCCTTCCCTACGCCAGGACATTAAAAATGGGTCGTGGCTGGGTCTTGCAGCACAACAATGACCCAAAACACACAGCCAAGCAACAAAGGAGTGGCTCAAAAAGAAGCACATTAAGGTCATGGAGTGATCTAGCCAGTCAACAGACCTTAATCCCATGGAAAACCTATGGGTGGCTCTGAGTTGCCAAGCGACAGCCTCAAAATCTTAATGATTTAGAAATGATCTGCAAAGAGCAGTGGAACAAAACTCCTCCTGACATGTGCACAAACCTCATCAACTACAAAAAACTTCTGACTGCTGTGCTTGCCTACAAGGAATCAAAAATGGAACAAGGATCAAATAGTTATTTCTCTTTTCAAAATGCAAATAAATGTATATAATGTGATTTTTGGGATTTTATCACTGTTAAAATTAAACTACCCTTACAATTATAGGCTGTTCGTGTCTTTGTCAGTGGGAAAATAAATATTTCCTTCACTGTAAGTAAAGGTTTCTGCACAGTTCTGGGCTTCACTGTACACTTGTAGGAAACATTCATTTACCTCATTAAAATATTCTTCGGTAAAAATATCCTTATTAAGCAAACAAAATGATTCTCCTCTGTCATTCTTTGAAAGAAAGAGTGCAAGGCTAGGGTTGGAAACATGGTTCTAACCGATGGGCTACAGCTTTCTCTAGATTAACAGAATGCTGTAATAGCTGTAAACTGGCATTCCAGTATGTCATAAATATGAACAAAATCATTAACTTCAAGCACACTAGTTAGACCTACTGCCGACTTCTGCTTTTCAGAGCGAGACCCCCCCTGCCAAACCATTGAGGATTGATGCTAGCTTCAACATTGACTGATCTCAGACATGTGTAATGCTTTTAGCGGCGGTGATGTAACTGGATGTAGGGAAGAGAGTTATTTTGGTAATCCCCATAGATTTGCAGGGAGGCTCTGAAATCTTGATTGTGAGCTGTCCAGAGACAAATGCGATGCATCATTGTACCTGAGGTGGGCTTCTCTGATTATTAATGCACTCTAATTAAAAATATCACACATCTTTGATCCTCACAATTATATGTCTTGAATTTGCCAAACACAGACAGCTTGTCATATCTGATTGTCTGAGCCATGGGTAAAGATGTTGTATGATAGTGGAGTTGTATGATAGGGGGTTCATTTTTTATGTAGTTAAATAGGACCAAGCAGGGAGCCATATTCTAGGGGACTGGAAAGACTGCAAAGGAAGGGCAACAAAATGTTGCCAATTTATGACAAAGAAATGTGAGCGCAGTCCATGAATGGTGGAAATTAATCTGCTATCTTAACCCAGAGTGATAATAGGCTTGCTCCAATAATATTAGTTACTGAATACCACTGAAAATTCACATTTCACCCTTCTGTTAGGCAAGATCTATTTAAAGCTGGCAAACCTATAGCAAGCTGTTCACAATACATCAATTGTCACTGCATTGTGCCAAGTAGGGCTGCAGAATATATATATAAGGAAAATTCCCACTGTTCTAATTTTCCATGGCAGATCTACCAAATCTATCTCTAATTCCCAATAGAGGGATTATTATTATTATTATTATTATTATTATTATTATTATTATTATTATTATTATTATTATTATTATTATTATTATTTATTTTTATTATTATTATTATTATTATTATTATTGAAAAGAAGGAAAAATAGATTTTTTTAAAAGATTTTCATTAATGTTAAGAGAATTTCCCTTTCCCTTCCGTCATGAATTTACACATTTAAATGACACTTAAATTGTAAAACATGGCCTTTAACATCTTTCATATAGAGGGTGTCAGTCTTGCATCAAAGAGTGAATTCCTCTGTATACAGAATGTTGCAGGCATGTCTGCAGTGTGATATTTTCAGGGTATGTGTGCCATACACTCCCCTACTTGATACACACAAGCCACATATACTAACCTTTCATGAAGCTGATGCGAGGATGGACAAGTTTTGTACAATGCTAGGAAAAAGTGAATTTTATATAGAGTTGCTAACCAACATTGAGTTTTCATTTTTAAAATGAATGCATTTAGCATTTGGTAGACACTCTTATCCAAAGCAATGACCAACATGATCTCAGTTGCATTGATTTAAAAAAATCTATTACAACAGTGTGAAACTAATAACACATTATACTTGTATGTGTTTTGACACATAAAATGAGCTGTGCAGTTGAGTTTTTATTACCTTGAATGAGATGTTTGTGAAAGCTCTAAAATGCTTGATAAGCTAAGTTAATTGAATTCTGTATTAATGTGCCAATCATTAAATAATATTTGGAATAACTAAATAAATTTTTGATAAGCACTGAATTGCTTGGCAACTGTTAATGAATATCTGCTTTATTATTATTATTTTTAATTAAATTAAATGAGTCATGCCTTGTTCCACCTGCTAGCTAGATTTCTCCATCCCTGCTACCAATCATGTTTCCTCCGAGTCAGTTAAAACGGCACTGCATGTTGCTGCATTGAACTGCAGCTAATGCAACATCTTGTTCCATGTTAGTGTCAGGTCCCCTATCATCGGACAGTCTAAAGATTGGCTGCTTTGGTGTCTTTCTCTCTCCCTTTGGAAATGAAGGGAACTAGGTGTTATTCCCAAGTGGCCAAAATTGGGGAATATTTTGGACCAGCCAATGACAGGCGTCCCACCCTGCTAACAGAAATTAGTATTGTGCTGAAGGATATTAGAAGAGTGAGGAAAAATACCTTCCCAATAATGCAACAATGACTTTATCATGGTTACAGGTATGTGGTGAATATAAAACACCCTTTAAATGGGACATTAGTTAGAATTTAAGAAATACGACCTCATGCAATTCAGAGGCAGTTAACACTACAACACTGAAACCATTTTCCCTTTACATCCACTTTTCATTCTCAGCCATCAACACGAATCACTGCTAATATCAATTTTCACAGATTTGTTGTCATCTTGGCACAGCAATGGCATTTGTCCAGAATGGGTATCAAACTGTTTTTGAGGGGCATGATTGTGTTAGCATATTACATTTATACTGTAGTAATAATAAGTAAATAATTAACCTACTTAAACTAACACTTTGATTGGAAACGATTTGCTGTTGTGAGAACAGTTAAGTATATTTACTGTCTTTTCTCTGTAATGGACTCTCATCAGTTTATCTGCCACAACTTATTTTAGTATCATTAGCAGCACCAGTATTATATATTTTTCCCTGAAGGAGCTTCACCCAGATCTTTACTTTACTTAGCTCTCTGGCTGATAAAGATTGATGTAATCCATTGTTATTGAAGTCTGTAACTGAAACAGAACATTATACTGATTTACAGAGTTTACATATCTAATTATATGTCCATCTTTATCTCCTCCATGAGTAATACTCCAAAACAACACATATGAAAAACATTAAGTGGAGTAAAGATGTCCTTAGCAATGAATGGAGGTACATGTCCTATGGAAACATTGACCCTCCCCAGAAGACAAGACAGTAACCATCCAGACAGCAATGTGCAAGATGTCAGAGTGCAGTAAGAAACATTCAGGTGAAAGGTGCCATCCAAATATCAGCCACATTGCTGACAGCCAGGCTCAGCAAGGTTAGAGAAGGATAAGCCATAGCAGTGCATTGTTGGGGTAAAGATAGGAATTTCATGAAATAAGATTGCACGGACAGGACATGGTGAGTAGTCATTATCAACATTCTCTCACCCGGAGATGACGGCACAGAAGATTGGTACATCTAACTGCTCTGTTGTGCTTGTCTGTTTTTAGCACCTTGTCTGTTTGAAACACCATGCAGAGAACACAAAAAGGAAGAAGAGGGTATGACTGAAGGGAAGGACATTCCTGAATATGAAGCATTTGGTCTAGTGCAACATCTAGTGGCAGAAAGGACCATAGTGCACCTTCAAATCTTGTTTAGCATGAAGTTTCTGGTCATCACAGTGTGTTCTGTTGTCCACAGTAATGCAAGGTGATGACCTGCATTCCCCATGTGTGTTAGCATGGGAGGGGGGAGCAACATGGGGTTAACATGATCTCATACTGACTCAGAGGAACAAAGACAAGGCTCTGTATTGATGCAATTGCTAAAGAAATTATTTCATTGTGTTCTTGATATTTCACGGGTTTTAATTTGTAAGCAAAGTGAGAGAAAATTGACTAATGATCCTTGGTCAATGATAAAACCACTGTAACACACAGCTTCAGATGAAATAATTAAGGAGAACACACACGCCACAGGCATTGGACAGATTCTTCCAGGGGAGCTTTCTCTGTTACTGTTATTTCAGTATTATGAGTGTTTTTTTTTTTTTGGCAGAATAATTTTGCTATGTAAGCAAAGTGATTTTTCAACTCAATTGCATATTCATAGGGCCTCAGTGAGAGAAGACACAGTAATCCTTAATGCATATATTACAGATCTGAATTTACTGAAGTGGTCAGATATTTATGCATTAGAATAATGAAAATCAGAGCTCGTTATCTCCAGTGATGATCCCCACTGTTTAAATCTCCCCACGCACTGGGCATCAGTGGAGACAGTGTTAAATTATGCAGCCTGGGCAAGACACAAGAAATCCATCATCTCTTAGCAACTTCCCATTCATAGGTAACACACAGTGACTGCCGACATAAAGTAATCTCAGAGCAGCACGTTACAGACACACACACACACACACACACACACACACACACACACACACACACACACACACTCACACACACACACACGTGCACACACAAAACACATACTAGCTTCTGCCCTTTTTTAATGGATGACTGGGCACACTGCAGACTCTCAGAGCCAGCATATGAGGATAGAGAAAGCAGGTGATGTTAAGAGGAGCAGACAGCAGACAGGCTTTAAAATCCTACTACAGTCATAGTGTGATGCTAAAATTAATCTTTAATGTCTTCAATACAGCTTCTGTCCTATAGAGGTTCATTATTTATACCATTCACATCACAGTATGTATACCTACTGGATTCACTTACTACATGGCCCGATGTTGTTCTGTCTGACAGCTACACGTGGTGCTGTAGACAGAGGTCACCCAGTTTAACACTGTCTCTCATTGCTCTGTCTGGAGATTACTTGTCCGTAATTAATACTCTGCATAAAACCCTAATGTGTTTTTCTTTCAGCAGTCCTTAGAACCATTTACCTGAGTGCATCTATATTGTACTTTCAATATTTCCTTTTTACTGTTTTACTTAAACATAAACAAGTATCATTAATTCCTAAATTACCATTTTGCAGCTTTTCCCCATCCAGAGTCTTTTTATGAAATGGCTGGCATTTGCATCTGCAACATTTACTGGGCTGCAGTATGATTTGTGTGTAGTATGTGCATTTGAATTACCAGCCTGTCACACTAACTTGTTTTATCTAGAATAATGTACTGTTGCTTTAAATGACATCACAAAAATCAGGAACAGCAAATTGATGAATGGCTTTATCTGGGCAAATTCGATTTTCTTTTAATTTCTCTATTAATACAAAGAAAATGTATATTTCAAGTGGATTAGCTTGTGTGTGAGGTCAGGAACCACATGAAGAATTACAACCACCCATTACCCACCCATATTATCACTATATCAGTAGTATAAAATTGTCTTAAAATGGTAACTAATATCACAATTATTTTTGGAACAATATATTGTCTAAAAATTGTTATACTCTTAACTTTATGGTGAATGGTGAATATATGTAAATGCGTTTTTTGCCATCACAAAAAGAAATTCAAAAGGGTTTGGGAGTGAGTGGAATATTTTGAAAGTTTATATTCTGCATCAAGCTCTTATTTCAAAACAAGCAATAAAAAAATCATTTTTCATTACAGGACCCCTTTAAATATGAGAAGCACTGAGGAATATGCACAGTGCTTTGGATCTGGAGCTTGAAAAAGCCCTGTGCGTGGTAAGTTAATTTTTTTTTGGCACAGATCAGAGTGAATATAAATCCACACCACAGGCACACAACACTGATTGGATTACAGTGTGGGGAATTTGATTGTCAGATTATGACAATACCTGTGATCATCACATCTATCATAGTAAATGTCGTTTGTGCACCACTGTTAACCTTGTATTGCATTCTAGTGTCACTTAGGACTGCTGGTTAGCTATTCTGCCAAGGCTTCTTCTTCTTTCACACACTTTTGCTTACTCCTTCCGCTCACCGTTTTCAATCCAAAGCCCTTAAGCCATCCTGAAACTCCATTCTTTCAGACTTACTGTTTGGGTTAGCTCATGAATACTGATACCAGCCAGGCTGTATCAGGCAGAAGACCACCTGAAATAGAATTTTAATAACACCCTTGTATTTCTTAAGGTTATTTATTCTTAGATCTCTGTGTTTGCGTCAGGGGGAATGATAATGGTTGTGTTTGAAAAATTTGTCACTGATAGTTGGGGCTGATTACCATGCTGCTCATGTCGCATTGCTTCCTTATTCACTTTTATGTGAAAGAGAAACTTCAAACTAGAGCCAAAGGATTGAGAAAACACTTTGAAGCCAAACTGGTCTTGATGGCACATTGCAATGGCTCCACTCAAACTAAATGCACATATTCCAGCAGATGTAAGTCATGGAGGGAAGTCATGGAAATTCAATTGTTTTGTCAACAAACAAGAAATCCAACAGGGGAAAAAGACAGACTGCAATGCACTGTGAAGTATCTCTTTCTTCTCAGGAGAAAAAAAATCACAAACACATACACAGATGTGATTCACAGAGACAGCTGTACAATTTTGGACAATTTCTATTGGACTGCTAACATTTTCAGAAGGGTACCAAACAATTAATTTACATTGTAAAACAATTCTTCTCTGTTGTTATAACACAGCATCCTCTGGTGTCCTCTAGGTAGACAGTATTCATGACCTGAAGCAGTGACTGCATATGATAACAAAGCAGTTTGAATGTTTGGGTCAGTGTTGTGTTATTTTACATGAGAACATGACATATTGATATATCTGGTTTTCTCATGTATTGACTCTGTCTCATGAAGCCACCTTTCCCCTAAACCTGTGTGTACAGTGCCTTGCAAATGTATGCACGCCCCTTGGCATTTTACCTAAATGTTACATTACAATCTGTATTTAAATGCTTTCTTCTTCATCTAAATTGTATGTGATGCATCTGCACACATACACACACAAAGTCGGTGAAGTGAAATGAGAAAAATATAGTAAAAAATATCTATTTCAAAATGAAAATTGGCATGTGCATATGTATTCACCCCTTTGCTATAGACCCTAAATAGTTGTGGTGCAACCAATTACCTTCAGAAGTTTAGTGCTTAGTGAAATGAAGTCCACATCTGTGTCACATGATCTGTCAGTATAAACACACCTTTTCTGAAAGGCCCCAGAGGCTGCAGCACCATTAGAGGCACCACTAACCAAACATAATGAAGACCACGGAGATATCCAAACAAGTCAGGGACAAGGTTGTTGAGAAGTACAAGTCAGGATTGAGTTATAAAAAAATGGCATTGTATTCATGAGGAAATGATCAGCAGATGTGAATGAAGTAAATGTAATTCAGTATTAATGGTTTGTTTTCTCACATAGACTAATGTTGCCTCTTGTGTGAGAAATCAGGTCAGAATGAGCAGTAAGGTGTTCGCTGGATGAGTGCATGTTCTGTGATCTTTAAATATCTTTGTGATGCAAAGGGATGAGGGCTGGGCTCTTTATAAGCATTCACACGGCAGCATCTTGAGCTTCATGAAAGATTCCTTCTGTTACTCTCTAAATCTGCAAAATGCATTCGTAAATCCCAACATTTCTTTCAGACACTTATCATACACCTTAATCTTAAGAGATAATGGAAGGTTTGCGCTTATCTATAAAACAAAACACAGACAAAATATTGGTTTTAAAATGCCTTCAGTAATAGACATTATTCAGTTTTTTTCTTAATATCTGTAGGAAATTGGATTGCTCAGAGTTATTGCAGAGTACCTTTTCTCACTGTTGGAGGTTCTGTGCCAATACATACACACAAGCATATATATGTGTGTGTGTGTGTGTGTGTGTGTGTGTGTGTGTGTGTGTATATATATATATATATATATATATATATATATATATATATATATAAATGTGGTTGGTAAAAAGATGAGCCAAAACATTATAATCACTCATGCATGAAGCAAATAGGATTGATTACCTCATAAAAACAGTGACTGTTGAGGCCTGAACAGTTGGTTCTGAGAATTGATGTTAGTTGTGGGAAGAACGAGTTGGCAAGAAGATCTGAACGACTTTGACAAGGCCCAGCCTAGATCTGAGGACAGAGCATCTTTAAAAGCAGAAGGCTTGTAGAGTGGCACTGAACAGTGGTGAGTAACTCTGAACAGAGTCATCTGAGAAGAGACAAACCACAAACCAGTTGAGTGCCCAAGGCTCACTGATGCTGGAGGGCAGTGATTCTGTTTCGTTTGGGTTGAAATGACAGGAGGTAAGGAGAGTGACCAAATGCTTTTACTTGCATTCACTTTACTTCTTCCTCAGTTACCCGACTGGTTCTGTGCCCACAAGTGTGTTTATCTATCTGTGGCTGCAACACCACAAGGTTAGCCTGCAAACCATGCTTTCAGTCATGTCATCCGCCAACCACATTTCAATTTGGGAAATCATATTGCTTGGGGTCTGTAGTGCATAAACGTAAAGACTAAAAATTATACAAAATGCCATTATACAAAAGTAATTCCAGCCTGTCAGAGTCACAGTCATGTCAGAGGACCGTGAGAGCACAGCAGTGTAAAGCGTAACCCTTCACATTTTTACGAAGAAAGTGTTTTCTCAGTGGTACATGAGGCCAATGTGTGGGGTGGTGTCACTAAAATGCTGCTGCTGTTTAGATCTGTGTTTGCAAATCACCTCAGGAGTAGGTCAGGAGCTGATGGAGAATGGCCTTTACCAAACATGGTCCATCATTAATACAGACTGCTTTTGAATAAAAGCAGAGTAAAACTGATAAAAACACAAGTGAAAGAAAGTCTAAGAATTTTTATGGCCCTGCTCAAAATATCTGTCTCTGTGAACAGTAAAGCGAGCAAAAGATTTCAACATTTAAAACTTTATTTTGATCATATTTTAATTTTAGGTCTGATGACTTGTTTAGATTGTTGGGGCTATAGTTTGTTAATGGTCATCAGAAAAGGTGATACAGAGATTCACTAATGCTGCCGAGTGTTGGAACAAGATTTGAGTTTGAGTTACAGTAATGAGTCGTCTCCTCTGCAGCTGCCTTTTCATTTCTGTTGCCTCAGTTTGTAATGTAAGTAAGAAATAGCAGTGATTAAGAACAGTGGAGGTCAACGTACTAGACTGCAAGAAAGACAATAAAGAACCTGACTGCAAAAGGACGACACATACATGCTATGTCATGTACACTTCTTGTAGTTAGAGTAGGACCACAGAGACCCAAAAATCAAACACCCCAACAGCCAGACAAAGCTCCAGTTATGTAAAACAAACACACACATACACAAAAAAACAAACAAAAAAACAAACAAAAAACCCAGCAGTACTTGCTTGACGATGTACTATTGTACTGTGCAGGTCACCACCACTGAGCTTAATGACCTTAATGAAAATGTCATCAGATGCTGGTTGGTGACAATGGTTGGTGAGGATGATTCAACCCAAATTTGACAAACCAGTGTAAATTTTCATGAAAAGAACCCCATTCCTACTGGTAAGCATGGGGGTGGGTGGATAATGCCTTTGGGTTGCTTTTTCACCAGTCCAAAGAATTCATTTCTCTGATGATTCAGTTAAATACCAGCAAATTCTGGAAGCACATCACATAATCTGTAGAAAATCTAAAGATGAAAAGATCATGAATCCTATCATGAATTCTATAGCAGGGCAATCAAAATCCACAAAGAACTACTTCAGGAGGTGCAAGCTAAATGATTTGTCATGGCCCTCACAGTTCCCCAACCAAAACATAATCAGAAATCTGTGGATAGACTTCAAAAGAACATGATATGGCCCAAGACACTCCCAGAACTAAATTCTTTGCCAGGAAGAATTGGGTAAATTTCATAATAAAATGCATTTTAAGTTGTGATGCATGCTAAAGGGGGTGACCATGTAGGGTACACACTTAAAAATTAGGGTCCTTCAAGGGTTCTTTAGTAAATAACGATGCCATATAGAACCCTCTCTAACAGTCTGAATCTCTATCAATCTTTATTCATGCAAAGGGTTCTTTGAGTGTTCATGGTTCTATATAGAACCATTTTTACCATCTTAATAAAGAGCCACAGTTACTGAGGAACCCTCATTTTTAAAGTATGTATCCAATTATTTGCTTTGTTATTTTGAAACTGTAACATATAAAAATAAAAACATGTTCTTAATCTTTGTCTTTAACTTTAAATCAGGTCGTCCTTACTGGCTTAACTATTCATATAAAAAACATTATGACCCGAGGGCCCAAACTTAAATAATTGTAATAGTTTGCCCATAATTCTTTTTTACAGTTCTTAGTGAGATTCCATAGAAGAACCTGCAGAAAATAATTTCAAGGGATGCTTCTAATCTAAAGACTATTTTTGTAAATGAGATGTGTACTTATAAAACACCATGTTAAAGTGTAAAGAACCTTTACACGAGGGAAATATTCTATTTCAGTTAAAGGCTTTATCTTTAACTGTACACCCAACTGATAACTATTTAGGGATCCTTATTTTCATCCTGAATGTCACATGCAGTACAGCTCATTAAGCTGCTATGTTTATTGTTAATCTAAAAATAAAATAAAAGTATGTTGCTCTCTGGCCAAGCTTATGCTCTGCTGATTAAATGAAACAGTGTAGATTTATGAGGTGAATTTTTTTAAGTCACAGTTTCTTTGAGCAGCTCAGTTCAAAGTCCCTCTTCAAGCCATGCCATCTGGCTGTGAGTTTTACATAACCTGCTGGTCACACACACACACACACACACACACACACACACACACACACACACACACACACACACACACACAGAAATACACATACAGAGGTGCACACACACAAACACATGCATGGAAATACACACACACACACACACACACACACACACACACACACACACACACACAATGAAAATAACCCTAATGTAGGCCAGCCTTTTCCATGTCTGCAGTGGAAAGGATTAAGCTGGAGCTAGACTCTTAATATCTGCAGCTCTTTCCTGGGGGTAGCCAGGCCTGTATCCACATTCTCTCTCTCTCTCTCTCTCTCTCTCTCTCTCTCTCTCTCTCTCTCTATCTCTCTCTCAGACACACACACACACACACACACACACACACACACACACACACACACACACACACACACACACACACACACAGTGTAAACAGGCTGTATAACCAGGTCTACACTACCAACAACTCCTGCATCAATTATCTCCATTTGACATATTTAACTGTTATCAGTCACCAATGCTGGATGATACCTGTCTCCAAGCTGGCCAGTTGGATGTTTACTTCTCTGTCAAGCCTGATTATCTAACCTTTCTGCATATGTGAATGTTATTTATGCTGGAGCTAAATCTTCAGCAGAGTCTGCTGAGAACAAGGTACTAACAACAACATTTTAACCACTATCCTCAGTTATGCCACATTGTCTTATTAAAATAGAGCAGAGAACGGCTGCTTTTACACTGATCTATAAGTCACTCAGGCTGGCAGATTTTCTCCAGTGCTGAACTACTCTTGAGGAAGCATTTCCCTGCTTATCCAGTCTTGTGGATAGTGGCCTGTGTGACATAATGTAACAATTCTGAGAGTGAAAACCATTATCACAGATGTTCAATGGAACATTTAAAAGAGCCCGAGGAAGTTAAAATAGAACATTACAGCTGCAATGAGCTGTTTGGAGGAAGACACTTTGGAGAGAAAAGGATGATGAAGAGAACACCACTCCAACTGGTAAGTACTGGGGTGGATGGATCGTGCAAAGCATGATGGACTTAATTAAATACCAGCAAATTCTGGATGTAAACATCACATGATCTGTAAATAAAAAATGAAGAAGAGGAAAAGAGAATGACTTCCTGATCCTAAACACACCTCAAACTTCACAATGGGAAATTAACAAGCTTCACAAGGTGCAAGCTAAAAGCTTGGCCTTCAAAGTTGGGCTGGGTACAGTTCACATTTCACTATTTCAACAATAGTATTTGTAATACCAGTACCTGGAATTCAGTACAGGTACCTACTTTTTCAGTTCTTTACTCTCTATAAACAAAAAAAAAAAAACAGTCCAAACACAGTTTCAATATTTTTTCATTTATGTAGTAATATTTGATGCATTGCCATTGTTAATAAATATTGACCAATCTCCTTTTGTGCCATTAGTTGTGTCTGTTGTCTTCTGATGCTCACTGTACTGGGCTGAGTGATGATCTCTCAGTGTGTATCAGATTAGTGATGTTAAATGCCTTTACTCTGCTTCCTTGATCAGGCGGATATGGTAAAAAGCTGATACTTATGACATATTTTCTATTGGAGTGAGCAGCAAAATCTACCATGGCAGTACTGCAGCTGTGTGCAGTCATACACAACATGCATGATGCCAGATGCTTCCACAGTGCTTGTTTCCCAATTGACGCAACAAACACACATTGCAAGTGGTAAGAAAACAGGGAATGCTCTGGGAGTGTCAAAGAGAATGCAAGGCATGTGCATCCACACTGGACAGGAGGTGAAGAAATACCTAGAGCAAAAGAACTCCCAGGAACACTATCTAAAAAAAGCCTTTATTGAAACATGGCAAAAAATATAATGCCAACACGTTGCGGCCTACTCAGGCCTTCATCATGGCACAAAATGGCATCTCAAGGGCAAATCACATGGAAAGTGTCTATATATAAACAAAGTAGCTGTCCCCTGGTCTTCTTGTCCAGTAGGGGCAGCTACTTTGTTTATATATGTAAACTATATAAACTATACTATATAAGACTAGTCTTTTTGTCCAGTAGGGGGCAGCTACTTTGTTTATTTTTTGCCATGTTTCAATAAAGGCTTTTTCTAGATAGTGTGTCCGGGAGTTGTTTTGCTCTAGGTATTTCTTCACCTCCTGTCCAGTGTGGATGCACATGCCTTGCATTCTCTTTGACACTCCCAGAGCATTCCCTGTTTTCTTACTACTGCACCCATCCTTTTGTCTGCACCATTGTGACCCCAGCAGCGCTTCTTCATTTTGGCTTTTTTTTACACATTGCAAGTGGTTTCTGTTTGTCTTGCAATAGAATACAAGTTCCAAATTTTCTTGTATCGCTCAAATAAATGGTGTGACCGACTACAGCAGCAGTACTATAACTATAATGGTTAAAGTTTGGCAGTTATTCTCAAACATGCTTAATAAGCAGTAGCTGCTGGCATGCTGTTAATAATTTTTTCAGCTATTGTTGGGAACATAGCTTTCAGGTTATCAAACATGGCACAAATTTGAGATATTAGGGATGTTTTGCCAGGTGTTTGCTTGGGTTAGAAATGTTGCCAGCTTTGCATTCTGTATTACAAATATCGCAGAGAGCATTTTCTGCATGAGGTTTTAAAAAAAATGTAACCACACTTGAGCTTGCTTTTTGCTCTCCAGTTCCCTGCCAGTGTGTTACACTTGTACTGATATTTGGTACTCCGTGATTTGCCGTGAATCTGTACCTTGAAAGCATTGACTTTGGTACTCAAACCTATTCACAGTGACCTAAATATTAAAAATCTGTGGATAGATGAAAAAAGCAGTGCATGGAACATGGCCAAAGAATCTCATTTAACTAGAAGCCTGCAGATGTGAGTTATGTATGCTTAAGCTGAATCTTCAGCAGAACCTAGTGTGAACAAGGTATTAATGACAACCACTATCCTCGGTTATGCCATATTGTGTTATTGAAATAGCTCAGAGAGGTAATGCTTTTACAGAGACTTACGAGTCGCTCAGGTTGACAGTTTTTCTCTAGTGGAGAATTATACTTGAGGAAACATTTGCCCTCATTTGACCAGTTCTGTAGCTAGCAGCCTGTGTGGCATAATGTAAAAAGAGTGTGAAAACTGTCATCAGCAGACTCCAAACCAGCCATACAGCCAGGCTTTGGCATAATGCAAACAGAGGAAGAATATCCCAGTTTTGTAAAAATGCACAGCTCTATTGTGTCTGTTAGGCCTCTAGAGCAGACTTGTGGCAATGTTAGAGAAACCAAATCGATACAATAGAGTCAGCGTTCACAGCATTGATTATTTAACTATAGCTCTCTACAGATACTCAGCAAGTGTATCGCATTCTAAAGAGATTTAGCTGTACACTGTGTGTAAAATTAATGAGCCTCTCCTCTTACGTCCAGTCTCCAGTCAAACAGAGTGATCCAATATATTTGAAATGTCATAAGCTGCATCTTTGCACAGAGGTTACCGTAAATAACGGTCTCCCGGTTGTAACAACCAACCACTCAGGTTTCTGGGAGAGCACCAAAATCACAGAAGATGCCCTTCTTCAGCTGGCATTGAAGAGTGTGGTACCCAAAGATATAATCTGCCCTTCACACAAGCAAGGGAGCCCAATAAAATCGACTGATATCACACAGCACAGCGAGTAGGTGAAATGGCAAAGCTCCTGATATTTTTCAGATTCACAACAAATATTTTCACAGTATTTATTAGGGTAAACAGACGTCCTCCTTTTTCAAGTATGTCTTCTTTTTGGGACATATTTTAGGCCAGGATTTGTAAATTGCTTGAAATGTCTCATTTCTATTGGTCTATTCATTATGATCCTCTGGTACAAAATAAAGAAAATCTGCAGAAATACACATATCAGTCCTATTACCAAGTGGAACAAATAATCTGAAATCTCCAAATCAATAATCAGATCAATGGCTCACGTACAGTCTGTACAGAAGAGTGTTCAGGCAAATAATGTTTTTAAGATGTATTTGATTCATGTATTTTTAATATTTTGATGAAATAAAGACTGAAAGGAAATTATTTGGCCATACAGGTTATCCGTATTATTTATTGGTTTTGGTAAATGAGCACATTTTTGTGTACTAATGTACAACCAAAGCGACTTAATACTGCATGACATTAGAGTACTGTGAGAATGTATATTTTTATTCAGAATTTAATTTTAAAAAGCCATTTATTTTATTCATTACGTTTAAAGACAAATATTTAAAGTTGTTTGTGTTTTATTTTAGAATACTTCAATTTGAGGGATGGTCATGAAATCAATGCCTGTTCAAACACTGGTAGGTGTTGGCTACTACTCCACTCCAACTACCAACTAAGTATTAGTAGCCTGTTCTAACAAAACTCTAAATGTAGTGCAGTTTTTCATTTTGTTACATGGAATTTTTGCCAGTGTTCAAATGAACAAATGAGGCATAATGCATATGCCTGTAGACATAGTTTCCAAGGTCAGTTAGCATGCTTTCAAGTATCAAAGGCAGTATCAGGATTTAAACTTGGGATTTCCCAGCGATAGACGAAAATACAATTTCTGTCTTTTATACAGCTTTTAAATTGCAGAACATCATCATAGGTGTTCAGATAAACATGTGATAATGACCACCATATATTTACATTTACAGTATTTGGCAACAGCTCTTAATCAGAGCAATTTGCAGTTTAATCTTGTCACTGAGGTAAATGTAGCATTAGTCTTGTTGAAGACTGATGTAGGTGTGTTGATATGGGGAGAGGGGGGTTTGAACTAAGTGGGTTCTCCAGTAAGCAGAGAGAGAGAGAGAGAGAGAGAGAGAGAGAGAGAGAGAGAGAGAGAGAGAAAGAGAGAGAGAGAGAGAGTGATGGATGCGCAGCTGTGTTTACCAAACAGACCTCAGCAACCATGCAGTATATATGCACACCTTTTTCTAACATCTGCTCTACTGAATCTGGAGCAATCAACATTTAAATATAGATATCTCAACTCAACCTTTAGAAGCAAAAGCAAGCCATGTTTGTATACTCATTATGTCCCATTCGGGCTACAGTTGCGCTAATTGAAAATTGGCAAGAAAATTGTGTGAAAAGTGCACATTCTAAATTTTCAGCTGATACTAATTTGTAAATATACAAGAGAAGGAGGTATGTAACGAGAATTTGAAGTTGATATCATTTATTGTTCTATGGTTTTGTTTTGCAGTAAATATTGCACTTGTTTGACCCATTGTCTATATATTTTGTCATTTCTTGACATTGAGACATGCAGAATCAAAGCTGTCCATACAGATTGTAAATTTGTGCTTTATTATGTGTGTGTGTGTGTGTGTGTGTGTGTGATAGACTGGGGACCGGTCCAGAGGATATTCTTGCCTTGCGCCCGATGACTCCAGGTGGGCTCTGGAATAACCGTGGCTGAACCGTAACCGAAACCGAACCGTAACCGAAGCGGCTAAGAGAATGGATGACTGATTTACTCAATATAATAATGACTGGATCTGGCTTCAACTGTACTTTAAGTATGTCACATAAGGCTGCAAAGATGTCTAACCAAAATGCCTGAACCCTAGGAAGCAGAGCGTAACTGTGCAAGAGTATGGCCTTGGTTACTGACATTCGTCACACAAAGGAGAAATATCTTCAAACAACCTTTGCAGTTTTATCCTTGAGTATCTTAATCTATGTAATATTTTAAACTGGATTAAACAGAGTCTAGTGTTGATGGTGCAAGTGTGGACGTGTTCAACTCTGGCTTCCCAAACCTCATCTGATATTACTCCTCATTGAATCCATAGCAGGTATTGTAAGACTTTGGAATATATTGATATACAAAAGAAATCACTCCCTTTCTTCCTACCCCATGGTAAACACACTGGTTGAGACTATCCAATTGTGCTTCAGTGAAATCAAACAAGTGTGATTTTACATAGTTTCTGACCTGTAGATATGTAAAAAAGTGATTAATCAAGTGTAAATTTAATCCACAGTATAATCATGTCACTCAATATTTGGTTACCTAATTACAGTTAAAGAGTATAGCAAAATAAATATAACTCACACTCTTCGGGTTAATCGTCTTAGAAACGTGTAGTCATATGTAATGTGTTTTAATTGTAATTTCTCTGATAGCATCCTACAAAGTCGGTCCATTAGATACCATGTTATAATAAACTGCTTAACAAAACAAATGATAATGAGAGATTATGTGTCCCAAAATGCAATGTGATTTAATTAAATTTCCAAACTTCCAGTTCAGCCTCACTGAATTTGCTCATAATAAACTCTCTGTACATAATTTATGACCGTGTCCCTTAAATACCCATATTACAATTTTGACCATATATCTCATACAGTTTAGTGACTAAAACTAATGAACACATTCACTGATTTACAGATAATTGAACATGTTCATACAAATGCAGAAAATGTAATACTAATGACTATTAGGCCTTTGTTGTTGTTTTTTTTTTTTCCAGAGTTGAGACTGATATGAAGTTTCAGCTAATCTATGACACAGTCTTTTGCCTATTACAGCGTTGTTCTCATGACAACCAGCTATTACCAGGGATCGCAAATACTTTGCTGATATGTGATTTGCTTCCTTTGCTCTCTTTTGAAAGTATCCTTTCAAAGCTGTTCAGATGAGCCAAGGAAATAACAAATACAGCTTTTCCTAAGAAATAGTGGACTCGTGGAGCCATAAAGTACAGTCATGAATTGATTTTCTTTTCCTGACACATTCACTGTACAGCAAAACACTTCAAACAGAGCATTGTACTGCACTAATAATGCCTATTGTTTTGAGTTTTCATGCACAGTGAAGTTGTCAGAATCATACTCACAATGGCTATTGCTTCGGACTCTAAGGTCTGACCCAACGAGATGTGTGAGGGTCATGTTAATGCAACGTATTTAAGGATACAAAACATCATCAGTAATTGCTATGGGTACATCAAACCCGGTTTATCCACACACCAACCTGGGCTTTTTTGAAATGTATGGGGGGTGGAGTGGGGGGTATATCATTAGAAGATAGTGAGGAATGTATTGTACAAACTTATTGTACAAAACTATTATTTAAAATAACAAAACCAATACACCGATCAACCATTACACTGTGACCACCATTCACTGTCCAGCTCTTCTTACCATACAGGAGCACTTTGTAGTTCTATAATTACAGACTGTAGGACATCTGTTTCTCTGCATACTGTACACTCCTTTCACCCAGCTCTTCAATGGTCAGGATCCAACTGGACCACCACTGAGCAGGTGTTATGACACTGATATGGTGGTGTGTTAATGTCTGTTGCACTGGTATGAGTGTTTCAGACAGCTCTGTTGAAGGAATAGTGGATGAGCTTATGATCACTACCTTAAATACAGCAAAAACAACCAGCAAGCACCAAAAAAAACAAGTTATCATTTGCTTGTCCAACAAGAAAATGCAATGGTAACAACTGGGCTCAGCAGAGTTGGAGCCGCTAAGCTCACTACAAACTAAAGCTAAAAGACACAGCAGTCAGGCTGAAGAGCTGGCTGCCTGAGGTGTGCCCTTAATTGTTTCACCGTTCTCGCAAGAGGTATTTGTCTGCCTCCTCATACTGCAGACAACAGCAACAACAGAGATGCTATTCTCTCTATTACAGGTCAGTGAAGCAACACAACGACCAAAACAGTGGCATTTAGGTTTTTAATACTTTACTGTGAAAGATGAGAGCATTTATTTGCAAAAGTAATCATGCTGTTTAGGTCTGTGCATTCCCAATTAGTCAGACAGCTCAATTAACACTATGACATGTTTAAAAACCTCATTTGGATTTACAACATAATTACCAGTTCCGCAAAAGCATCAGTAGCAACAGTTTGACCTTCTACACTGTTGACCAACTTAGTACTGAGAAACAGAATGTGCGAGAAAGCCAATCGCTCAGCACATGTGTAATTTTCACTTTCAAAGCTGAAAATAGCCCTGCGGAACTTTTCTGGCTGAGACACTCCCGACATTAGTGAAGGGGAGATAACCCAATGTCACGAACCCAATAGCACGGAATTAATGCTTTCAGTGTCTCCGTTATCTCGCCAACTCACAGACAGGAGAAGACATTTTTAATAAGCACTTTTTTGCTTTTGTCTGAGAAACCTGTCCAGTCGACAGATTTGCTCCCGGTGCCCCACAAAAAGGCAGCGATGGAGGAGTGTGCTGGAGATAAAGGTGAGCATAACATCAAAAACAGCTCTTTGAAGAGAGTTGCACCTCTGGGGGAGAAATATCAATTCGGCATGTGTAACCCCTTCATTCTTGTCTTCCCCTGGACTATAGTTTATCTGCCCTGTCCTTACCCTTATCTGCATCACACTGTTGAGGGTCACTGGGTATCAGGGGGCTAATCTGTCTGTCCTCCTGACAATCAGCCATGGAGGCGTCATACTGCTCTGATGTGGCAGACAGGACTGAGACCTCTGAGAAAAATCACTATGGTCCTAAAAAACAAATGGCTGAAGTTTTCATACAAAGACACGTCATATCCTCAACTGACCTCCGTGTGCTTTATGTGTTCCAGGGGCAGTACTAGGCCCAGCCTCCAGTACTATAGAGTCCCCACCTACCCTCATCCTGATTCAGAGGAAATGAGAAGAGCACAGAGTGACCCCCATTTACAAAAATGGGACACAGTGTCTAGCTATAGCCAATGCAAACACAAGACATGGGGTAAGGAGAAAGCCAAGGGTGGAGTTACACAACATCAACAAGCCTGCTTATTTTAGTGCTTTCCTTATTCCCAACACAACTGATTCAATGGTTATTAAAGTAAACATATATACTGTGATCTACATCTGGGTAATGGGGTGTGGGCACAAGACCTGATACATGAATGCAAAGGACACATGAAAACATGTGATCCATGAATGCACATAACACACCAACACCAATGTATAATTTGAAAATGAACATCTATCCTACTTACTAGTCCTTTGTAGGGTTTTTCTAACCCTCTTGAGTCACGGTTTCTCCTTTCTTTGGCCTTGCTTCCTCTCCTTTCTCTCTCAAGGAACATGAGGGACAAAATCAACCCGCATCCACATGCTAATTCTCGATCCGGTAACTCCTGCATTTTTCAAACGGGAGACCCACTGATGGTGAGGGTAGATGTGTTTTAACAAGCCCTTTCAGAGTCAGACATCAGACATTTTGAAAGTACTTGTTTGTGTCTTTGTGACAAAATATGTATTTGGAGAGCAGATAGGTTGTCAATTCCTTCTGATAAAAGAAGGAACTTTTGGGGTTTATGAGACCAGGGAGCTGGTCAGTTGTGTAGTTTACAGAACATAACCACCAAAAGGGTCTTGGTTACAAAACAAGTTGTGTAGTGTAAACAGTACAATGGTCTGACGGCTGAAAAACATGTGGTGTGGGCCTGACATTAGATGAGGCAACAGCTGCTGACTTTTAGGACCTTTGCTTTATCTTGTCTTTCCTAATAATTTTGAATAAACTATAGGCCTGATAAGCTAATTAAATTCTGAAACCTTGGTAAAAGTTATCTGAGAGCTCGAGTCTCTTAGGATGCCCAAATTTTTACTTGTTGTTCTTTTTTTTCACTTAACTTTCTGCCTTTTGGACATTTTCTACTTACATTTTCAGAATAACAGCAGGCAGTTACTTAACCAGCTTCCTGTTCTAATTTGAGCCACATTCATACAGTCATTTCAGAAAAGTGTATCTACCATGTTGCATCCTGCTCTTATTGGTACAGTGGTAATTAAGAGCCAGTGTATTTTCTGCTGTCCTGTGTAAGCAGCTGACTACATGCTGATGCTGTCAGAAAAAAACCAAAACTATTCTTTGTGTGAGACACCATCAGAGAACATATTCTACAAACACATTCAGAAGTTCTGCTTATTTTTAAACATGGTTCTAATCTGGTGCACTTACATTTCACAAGAGTTATTAAAGATAGAGTGGTGATATATCTAGCAAAGACCACTGTGTGGTCACTGGGTGTATTAAGGTGGGGTTATCAGTTCAACTACTGTGAAGGCTATGTTGCGGCTTTGTGTCAGAACTATGAGCTTATCCCCGCTGGGTAAAAAAACTTAGCAATTAGCAACACACTGTGCTTTGCCTCCCTCACTACCTTACCCCATGCTGTCTCAAAACCCTTCCAGCAATTCACTACAGGAGCCCACCACCTCAGCAGCAATGAAGATCATGAAGATACACCTCCCAAAATCACTTCCGGCAAACTTTCAATATTCAGTAGATCTGTCTGAAAAAGATTCCCTCCGGGAAAGTAAGGTGCCAGCAGTGTCAATACAGTACAGAGAGAGAACAAGATAATAATAATAATAATAATAATAATAATAATAATAATAATAATAAAATGAAGAGTATATTTCTTTTAGCTCTTTTTAACTCAAAATTGTGCTTCTTTGCCATCACTCCATAGAACCCTTTTCATTACTTTTTTGATTGTGTTATATGGTCTGAAATATGTACTCCTCTGTGAGATGCCAGCAAGTTTACATCCATATACATTAGTTCTCACAGCAAAACTACTGTAAAATCCAAGTCTAGCAAAGCGCTTTTTCCGGAAACAGAAAGGAATGCTTACGTAAGGATTATTGTGTTATTAGAATGAGCTCTGAGGCTGAACATGGTGCAGGTTGTCTTATGAAACCCATGAAAACCAGTGCTATTTTTTATCTACAATTACAATCAATATTTTCCAATGGTGGTATTATTTCTCATCAGCAATAATTTTGTTAGATCAGTGGTGTATTTGTTTTCATGTGTCACCCCTCCAATCTCTGGACCCTATTTCCATTATCTGTGCTTCTCTGGGGGGGAACACTATGCTGGCAAAATTTAATGAATGCAATCTGTCATTATCAAGAGAGGCAAACTTTTTTTTTCAGCATGGCTGCAGAGAAGTATGTTGGTTTATAACACAGGAATACTGACTAGAAGTTTGTTAACTCTCCAGTGAATCCAACAGGGCATCTCTCAGCACTGATTCATTCTGTGGATTTCATCAGTGATCTGATGTAAACACAACGCAAACAGTCAAACACAGAAATAGTCTTTTACCCTGCCTCTGATTGCCTCTCTAGAGTGGTTTCTATCAGTGAGGTTTTTTGATACACAACTTGACAAAAGGAGAGTAAATAGGGAATGTTTTTTTTTACACTACAAAACCACATGTAGTTGTGTTCTGATAAAAGATTTGAAGGTAGATATTGTAAGCTCTGAGATAAATTGTAGCATGTAGTTCTGAGACAATGGTAGAGCATCTGATGCCAGATCAGAAGGTTATGTGTTCAATTCATGTCGGGTTCAAACAATTTTGTGGTAGCATTGGCCTGGTGATTATGGAACCAGCCTTGTGAATGGTTCGATTTCCTGAACTGCCAAGACATGACTGGACTCACAGCCCACTTGTGTGAATGTATGTTTCACTATTATTACACTATGTATGTTACACACACACACACACACACACACACACACACACACACACACACACACACACACACACACAGACACACACACTGAACTAAATCAGTATTTTCATCAATATTCAAATGGCTTTTGACTGAAACTGATTTTTTCCCTTTCAATTTATGTTTTGTTTGTGTCAAAATTTCAAATATTATGAATGGGCCAATAAAAACGCTCCAAAATTGAATAATTTTTAGCATTTAACTTTCTAAATGTAAAATCAGAATCATAACAACTAAAAAAACAATCAGAAACACAATCTTTATTTATGAAGTACCAGGTATAGCAGGTATTTTCTTGGTACAGGTGTCGACATAAAAGTTAAATCCAGTAATAAATAAATAAATAAATAAATAAATAAATAAATAAATAAATATTATTATTATTAATAATAATAATAATAATAATAACAACAACAACAACAACAACAACAATAATAATAATAATAATAATAATAATAATAATAATAAAATATGATACACTATCAACATAAAGTGTTAAATAGAAACAAAATTCAATTCAATTGAAATGCTTAAATGGTTGTTTGTTTGTTTTTTACATGGAAAAGAATCCTGTTGAGTTGTTTTTCAGCGAGTCCGTCTGGACTGTGTGTTTACTGGTGTAATAAATCCCCCTTTCTGGGTGTGTGTGAGTTCAGAGTCTAGTGTTCCTGCTGTTGCTCTGGTCTTGCTGTTTTTTTTTTAAGTTTTAATGTCCACAGTGAGTGTAGAAGCAGGCCGAGCAGGCTCAGGGCTGCAGCTGCAGCAGTGAACTGATGATAAAGCGGCTGATTCTTCTCTTCTTCCTGATAAACGGCGGAGTGACGGCGCGCGCGCGCCTCCTCCCCTCCCCGTACGGCGCTGAGCGCGGCGCACGTGCGCTCCGCGTTCTTACTGACCGCCGGACGCTGGACGGGGATGTGCTGCTCTCCGCGCTGCCCTGCTCTGCTGCGGGACACATGACTTTACCCTGAGTGTGTGTGTGAGTGTGTGTGTGAGTGTGTGAGTGTGTGTTTAGGCTGTGAAAGTGGTCGCCGTGGATGCGCGTGCAGGAGGCGGCAACGGCACTGCGGACAAAAAGTTGGGTCACACTGTCGAGAAAACATGGCACGCTCCTGAAAGAGAGCCGACCGAGCGGCGAGGTAAGACGTTCCGCGGCGCGGAGAGCTCGGGCTCGGTGATCCTGCAGAGAGGAGAGGGCTCGCGCGCTCTTTGGGGGAGGTTAGGGAAGGTTTGGGCATCGTTTAGTGTCGGGTTGTTTCTCCACACTCTACTGAACTGCAGCCTGCACTTCATTTTACTAAGACCATATACTGTAAGATAATCCTTTATCAGTCCCACAGGGTTACAGCAGCACGGGGAGGACAAGACACTCAGGACAAATAATAAAGAGGACAGGATATACAATATAAACACTAAAGATTCAACACATAAACTGAGGACTATTATTTACGGATAACTGCACATTAATGTCTCATAGCACACAGGGGACGTGGGGGCAAATGCCACATTGTTATGCTGCAATTCATAAAACTCTAGTTCCAGTACGTGTGTGTGTGGTTTGCTGGGAGCATCAGGAAGGAAGGACCCAATGTACACACAGACCCTCTGTGATGCACACAGGGGAATTTGTCCTCCACATTTAACCCATCCATGCAGTGTAACATACACACCAGGGGTAAGCACACACATCTGGAATGGTGGGCAAATGCCTTGCTCAACAGCTGCCTGTAACAGACCTGCGATACCGTTCCTTGACACAGTTAGGGTGAAGCAGCCTGTCGCTCTTGTGTAGTCTCATGCATGGGGTAGGAGTCAATCTTCAGCAATGAAGCCAGGTTGGCTGACATCCTCCTGTCTCCCAACCCCCTGCACTGGATCCAAAGAGGTACCCGCAAAAGAGCCGGCCCTCTTTATGAGTTTAAAGACAGGATATTATTGTCGTTAAATGATAATATAACAGACCTTGTGTTAATTTAAGGAGGTTTGTTGTCTAACAAGGGTTCTGCAGGGTGTTGTGGAGTGGATAGCTTTAAAACTTGGACCAAAACACTTAAACCAGCTGTAGAGAGGGTGAGAACTGGTGGCATTCTTGTATGTTAGTGAAGTACCACACTGAATTGGAATGAGGCTCTTTAGTAACACAGTAAACTAAGTGGTAGTGAGGATACACTCTGGTGCAAACACCCTCCTTGTTTACACTGTGAACTTTAAGCCAACAGAAGTCATTCCTGGTGGTCAGACATCTCAGAAAAAGCTTTACTAATGGCTTTACTGGGCTCAAGTGACCGGGTCATTTATCATTGGCATTTAGTCATCCATCATCCCAGAAGCCCTTTTGGTGAGAGGCGTTTCTGAAGGGTGAGGATACAGCCCGTGCCAGCTGCCCTTGCACTCTCCACTGTGGCTGAAGTGGTTTACTAAGTCTTTACACACTGCTGCTTTTATGTTTTCCTCCTTTTATAGCTACATATGATATCTCGTACGGCTGAAACAAATTGCTTTTCTTGGATGACTCTTTTTCGTTCCTTGACATGCTGATAGTGACGGGCAGTTTCTAACGAAGTGGAGACTTTGAGGAGTTGGCTTTAGGAGATTAGAAGACGAATTGACGATGTTAATCCACTGCATAAAGAGGTAGATTAGTGTCACTTCTTAAGCTTGAAGAACAATATAGCCCAAGCAAGTGCCTGGCCAGCACACAAAAATGGGAGCGGCTCTGATCATATTGCTGCTCTCAGAAACAAAACCTTGTTTCTCCAACAATGTCCATAAGGACAACCATTTGTTTGCATTTTCTACCATATTGCGAGTAAATAAATTTTTGGTTTGGCATGGTTTGTTATTGTTTGTCTATGCCCAACAGGCACAGCCATTTCTGGACGTTTTTAGATTTCATAAAAGGTCAACTTTTCTGACTGAAAGCTTCTCCTCTCTGCTCTTTGCTCTACGTGTCATCAGTGCAAACCACTTGCAAGCTGCCATCACAGCCTCACCTGTTAAGCTCCCATTACCACCCCATTAACACGACAGCTTACAGCAAATTACCAAGCATGCAGGTGACGTGCGTAGGTTTTTGCAGTCAAGCATGAACGTGATGATGGTATGGTATGAAGCATAGCCCAGAAGCCCAGGGCCAGACAGATGCAGCCAGCAATTCCCTAAGCTCTTCAGATTATGGGGATTAAAAGATATAGACTTTGTGCAATATCCTTAATGCATCATCAACAGCAGCAGACAGTAGTCAAGTGATTGTACTGTATAGCAACATCCTAATGCAAGACATTAGTAACCTGCTGTGTACTTCTCCCGTTCCAAGTGGTCTCCTTGTCCATGTCCTACTGTGTGTCACACTTTCACTGACTGACCCACTTACTGGCTGTGTTAAACCTGTGCTATTACAGCATAAGACAGGGCAGTGAAACACATGCAAATAAAGTGTTTTCATATTCACAGTAGTCATGGAAAATTATTATTGCATATTATTTGTTTTATTAGTAAATGGCTCATTCAGCATTTGTTTTTGTGTTTTATGTTTGTCCTTGAGGTTTGCTTGAAACTCGTTGAGTTTAATCAGGTATGGCACACATGGCAAATCGGAACAGCTGCATTACATATCATTTCATTTAGGATGCCGACACTTACATTACATCCTTCAGTTCTATATTTGGCCACTATTAAATCTAAAGTGGGGTTCGCTCCTTTAATTTGCTGTTTAAATATCTTAATAATTTGATTGTGTTGGTTCATCACCAGTTTATTGGTTAATCAGATTAATCAGTTAATTCGTTTTAGATTTAGCCTAATAGATTTTAGAGGTTTGTTAGGGCAGGGCTGTTGCTACAAGGTAAAGTAGAAACGTTTGCTGCTCTGATTTAGGGCCTGGATCAGGGGTCAACAATATTCAGCTTATTGCCCATCAGTTTACACAGTAAGAGGCGAATCAGCCTGTTGGTTACAGAAGTCCCACCCTTCAACAAAAAGAACCAATCAGCTTGATTGATGTACCACAACATGCTGAAATATATATATTTTGTGCATTATTGAGCCAAATGCTACAAGGCATTCGCAATTTTAATCAAATTTTATAATTGATTTAAAACAAGCTTTTTAATCAGTAATTTGAGCTTCAGCTTCCAGTGTTTTGGTATCTGCTCATTCAAAGAGATTGGAGTGTGGGATTTATATTGTCAGGTCTTGCTATATGACCATCAGTCTGCAAACCAATCTTCAGTGGCTTCGCAGGTGGTTTGATCTTGTTTGAAATAGAACAGATTCGCTCTTCTTAAACTTTGGGTTGCTGACCCCTGTCCTAGATTGTACAGTTTAGTAAGAACACAGATTTTTCTAAAACTGTTTCTTGGTAGAAAAAAGTAGTCACTATATTTGAGTTAAGTAGAAGAAGAATGGTTTGAATCTGGACCACTTCACAATGCTCCCAGCTACAGCGGAGCACCTGATTTAACTTAATTAAGCATTAATGAAATCTGCATGTAATTCTTGGCTTCCTTAAGGAGGGATTGGAAAATGCTTAATATAGAATTACAACTAACTATTTATTAAACTAGAGTTATTTTTTATTTATGCCAGTTCTAATTTTTACACTGCCCTGAGAAGGAACCTAAAACTTGTGTACAGTACTGTATATCTGCACATTTAGCCTGGAAGAGTCTAGTCCTGCCTGTTCACATCAAAGATGGACTGAGCATTTCACACTTTTCTATATAAGGCAAAATCCAGCACAGCCAACCAGATCAGACACATTTTCACAATACCATAACTGACATGTTTAAGTTTTAGGCATAAAGACAGGTTGAACAACCACTGTTTATACTAACCAACACGTAAAACCACACAAATGTCATAAGTAGAAAATAAAATTTGACAAGGGCCTTTTAATGCTGAAATGATTCTAATGAACTGGACTGTCAGTAATCCTTATCTGTTCTGGTTAGACAGTGTTAACTGTCGAGCTGTAATTTTCCTGCAGTTCATAGCATGTTCACACACACAACTACAGCAAACAGTGCAGGCCTGTGGGAAGCTGGAGAGGTATGCCAATTGCATCTGGCTTCCTGTGATGAATTTTGTACATCAGTTCATCAAATCTTAACCACTGAACTCCCTCATCTTATACAAAATAACAGTGTAACAGTGCTGGCATTACTAGCTGTTAAAGGTTCATTTGATTGGAACACAACTATAGTCAAAAGGCTTTTATATGAGTCTGCTGTTGGAATTTTCACACTTTCTCAAGAGACTCCTTAAAGATCCTATTAAATAAACTGCCTTGTCTTTTCAAGCTTCCCAAGCTTGCCTTGAAGGTAATAGAACATGGTCTAAATTAATAAAAGGGCACAATCAATTATCAAGCCCTTGTAGGCTACAGGTTCAACATCACAAAGGAAAAAACATCGATCTGCCTCGTTTCCCTCTATTTAAATAAATAATTGAAAGCCTGAATATTTCACAATGAGAACGTGTGGTTTTAGTTGTTGAATTTAACCTTTTTTAACCATTCTTTTCCCCAAAATCTCATTAAAAAAACAGTTAAATGCAAGTGATCCTGTTTTAGGAAACTTTGAGATACAGATGTTGTTTACAGTGTATGCAGAGATGAATAGACAGCTCTAAAAGCACACACTAATGTATTCATACTTTAAAGGGGACTACTCTTGTATGTGCTCTTGAGTTAACCATTCATCTCTGCACACTTTGTTAAATATGACTGTGCAGGCACTGAGTATCTGATGTGCCTACCAACCCTCAAACTGTGAAATAAGACAACCCTGTTAGCTGAGCAATTCACAGGCCTTTGCTTGTCCCCTCTTTTGAATAACTCCACCTGCTACCTTGGGGAAGGCAATGTTTGAAAAACTTGCCTTGGGACAAAATCATTTTTTGAACCACCAAAAATTAGACCACATACATCAGAAAATAATCTGTGTAAGTCAATCCTCAGAGACTTAATTGTGAGGTGTTTTCTTGTAAGTGAGGCTGAACACTGGTCAGCATTCTTGTGGGAGTTCAAGCGAGGCTTGATGGATGGAATGTTCCATTTTAGAAGTTGTGTGGGCATTTATTCCAGAAGCAAAGTTTGATGTGTACTAGAAATATATCATAGAAGGCATTAACACCCACAGTGGACAGTGCAGTGGCTGCACATGTGTGCATGATGATTGTGACAGTGTTGTCTGGCTATAGTTGTCTCAAGTACCTCTGGCAGAAATCACACCCACGTTCAATGCAGGAAGCCCTACACACTAGGTCAGTGCAAATTTTAGCCAAGTCTAATAGAAACCTTTTGAATATGAATAGCAGACCAAAAATGAAACAGCAAAATAGTCTACAGATCTCTATTGGCCTGGAGTAAAGACTGGTTATGCTTGAAATGTAAAATTATAACTGACAGCACAGCAGGAGAAGGTGAGTGCAGTCGACAACAGAAGATGATAAAAAAAAAAAAAATAAACACAAAACATACTGGTGGTCTCTAAATCCAGACTGACATCAACTGACTTTGAAATGCTGCTTTCAGGACCTATGTGACTGTTTTTCTTTCTATTTCTATAAGACCCATCATAAATATTAAACCATTACTCCAAACACTTTCACTGTTCTGTTATCTCTCCGCTTCATCCTCTAAATAAAATGTAGTGTAACGATGGCTCCTGGCTCTTTCCTCTCTCAGTTCTTATCCCACTGGTAAACAGTACAACAACATTGATATTGTGGTTATTTTTTCTTCATTAAAATGTTGTGAGAACAGTATGGACCACACAGAGCCTACCTGAAACACTGGGCAAAGGGAAGGAGTACACTCTGGATGGCGGTGTTAATCTACTGCAGGGAAACACGCAAACCTATTTTTGAACATTGCCGTATTTCTTCATTTTGCAGTTTGCTGCTCAGTGTCTGACAGAGCTGTAATGAATAGGCTCTCATTACTTATTGCTTTCATGTAATTAAGATTGGTATAAATACTGTAATATTACCATTGAACTCAACTGTTTGGAGTTGGAATAGTAAACTGGCAAGGAAGATTGGAATTTAGCTGTGACTGAATGAGAAGAATAGTGCTTCACATATGGGATTGTATGATCACATTCAGATAGTTATTTAGACTTTTATTATCCTCTATAAAAGTACATTCCAAGGTAAAGTATTGTACTTTTGTTACATAATCATACCTTAACTGGTACAAAAATATATGGCTAGAGTAAAGGATTTTCACTGAAAGTTATTTTATTGAACCTTTATAGGATACAGTCCCAGCAACAAGCTTTGAACTTCATGTTCTTAGTGTGTATATCACTTAGGGACCTCAGGAACGGTTCCTGGAGGCACCCCTGCCCTTCACATTTTAGTTTTCAGAGTGGCTTCTTAATGAGTTGATTGGTTGAATCGGGTGTGGTGGGAGTAGGGAAAACTCCAATATATGCAGGGTAGAGATGACATCTGGATCAGGGTTGAACACTTTTTATAAGAGTCTGTGACATTGTCCTTAAGGGTTAAACAATTACAAATTGTGTCACTGGGCTGTACTCTAGTGAGGTACAATACATTATTTTTTGTACCACTATTATATACAACAAATTCAATATTATATTCTTAAGGGTACATGTATGAAAGATGTACCATTAAGGACAAAACAGTACCTATATCATACCTCTGTTGTATAGTATGTACACAATATTTCTCACAATATTGTCATGCAGAGAATACTTTCATAGCAGCAGATTCTTTAAACTTCCATTATACCATACAGACTAGATACATTAAAATGATGCTGCATTTTATTCAAATGACACTGGACTACACTCTTTATAATGAAATATGTATTTAGTCCGAGTTCTTTGAGCACTGACGTTATTCATGTTATACTGCAACATTTATCACGATCAAATATTACCCACCCGTACCTACAATTCAATGTTCATTAAGTGTTTAAATAGTAGAAATTACAAATAAATACGTAAGACAAACCTACAGTAGATGAACTGTCTAGTGCACTTCTAAAAATGGGGCTTCAAATGGTTCTTTGAATAAAGCTGTAGAAGAACCAGTTTTGGTTCCAGAAGAAAACCTTTTTAACAGAGATGTGTGGTCGCTTGATGCCAAGGTCCTTTACCAGTTTAATTGAGTAACGAAATAACAAAGTTCATGAGATGAACAATGCTCAAACCCCTCCTCTCCTTAAATGCATGCCTCAACTCTCCCTCACCTTCTCATGAAGATTTGCATCCCACCACTGCCCTAGTTCCTCCTTCTTTTCAAACTTCTATGCTCTGCCCTTATTTGGGAAATGGGGGTCTGGCTTCAAATATCATCAGCCAAAACTGCTCCGAACTCTAGTCCAAGTTTCTTGAGTTCTGCTTCCTTGTTCCAATCACAGGTTACCACTTGCTATTACAGACACCATTCTTTACAAAACAAAAAGTGGTTCTTCTATGCATCGTTCAAAGAAGCCCTTGAATCATCTTTATTTTTGCACATTTGTATATTAATATAAAATACATGCAAATATTGAACTGCCACATGCTGGTGAATTTAAAAGATCTACTGGAAAATGTTGAATGATCACAATAACAATAGCAGATAAATAAGCAAATTACATTGTCATTTTTTATTTAGTTACTGGGGGCAGCTATTTATTTATTCATCACTTTCTTGGTTGCCCTGTAGCTCAATGCACTACTGGCTCTTTAATTTCAGTTATGGAGATCTGATGTCCAAAACCGTTTGTTGTGTTTCCTGATTCTATGCATCTACTAATATTGTGCTAGTTATTAATTAGCTGATGTTCATGAGTTGAACCAGGTTGAACTGAATTACACTACATGCCCGAACACCTCTACTATTGACTGCATTCAGCTACTTTATGTTGCATACATTGCAGATGTGCACATTTATAGCTTGTCTATTTCTTGTAGAGATACATTGCCAATAGAAAAGGACACTGAAGAAGAAGTGTATAAAAACTCCTGGCATTGAGCTGTGGAGCAGTGGAACTTGAGCAGTGGTTCTCTTGAATGATCCATCCAGTACTTTTGGGATGAGTTGGACAGTTGGATATGAGGTGGGCTGGTGATCATTCAACATCCTGTTAAGTACATTAACCACCATTTAAGCATTGCTGAAAACATAATCTGTATAGAACCATCGAATGGGAAACAAAACTGCAGCATTTACAGCTTTCAAATCCTGCCCAGTCACCCACAATTTGTGGAGGGTGCTGAGGCCTGGCTCTTGCCCCATGCTGCTCCCACTCAATCCTATTACTGCAGTACAGCATACATGTGCATGGCCCACAGCACTGATCCCTGAACAGGCTCAGGCTTCCATTTTGTGTAACGCTTTTTCATTTAATCCCTCACCCGGCCAGCTGAGCTCCATGGCCGTTGGCAGAGCCCTTGTTCTGATGCCCAGTCTGTGCTACAATTCTCCGCCAAACAAGGTGCAGCCTGGGCATGCTGTTCCTGAGGAATCACAGACAGGAATGCTGGGGGCCATGGGAAGTTGCACAACTTCTGTGAGAAAAAGCCTTATCCAATCGATCACTCCCACAGCTGACCAAAACAATGTTATTGATGGACACATTCAGCCTACATTATTTTGTATTGCTGGACATTCCGGTGACTGCAGGGCTTGTAACCATATCATGCTTGGATTACAACAAAATTGCAAATGATTGCAAAATGTAAATTTATTTACATACAAGAATATAATGTTAATAATGGGTTCAACAGATTTCAGTCAACTATACTGACCGTTTTATCTAGAGTGTAATAACCTTTATATAAGACCACACCAAAACTACCTCTCCCTTTTTATATTCAATTGGGAATCTAAAATCAGGAAATGTAAGAATATATTGTAATTTTATGAATCTTTTACTAAAAGTTAAAATTACAAGCTTTTTATTCATATCAGAAACATAAAAAACACACCAATGATTGAACTTGATTTTCATATTTTATTAGTCCAGTTTGTGTGACATGGATATTATTCAGTTAATGTTTTGAGTAATTTGGTATCATAGCTGTAATTACATTGCTTATGAAATTGAGATGGCTTGAGAACACCCAACACCTGTAAAAGTTCTCTTGGTGTTCTCCTGTAAGTGAGGTTGAACACTGCCCAGGGTGCTTATGGAAAGGTGTATTGAATTATGGGAGACTGAGCAAGGCATCATAGTGGGTGCCAGATGGGAATAAGTCATAGAAAGCATCAGCACCTACAATGGACAGCACAGTGGTAATGACTGTTTACTAGAATTGTCTGTGTTCACATTCCATGCACGAGATCCCACTCACAAATCTCACAGGTCAGGTGACCAATGGCAAAATCATGGGTCACGATAACTAGTTTCTGTCCCATACTCTCCACTATTTTACAGATGAATATGATGCATTTTGATAGCTGAAAGGTTTACTGGTTGTTATGGAGATTTTTCTGGTTGGCATGTTTTTCTTGACTGACTGCTACAGTTCCTATGAAAAAAAGATCAAACTCTGTCCAAAGTTATGACCTATCCAGGCCATACAAACTCAATATTAAATATGAAAACCATGGTTGGCCCCTAGTCCATTTTTTCATTTTATATTTTTGATTTGAGCATAAAATTGACATCAGATTCATAAAACCATATTCATATATTATTCATATTCATAAAATAACGATTTTATTATTTATTTATTTATTTTAATTCTGATTTGGATTCTCAGTCGAATATTAAAATAACAAACGATATATGGATTGTTCCATTTTTATAATGCATAACCATTAGATACATCCGAGTATCACACAATGAAATCATGTCATGTCTAACCTTTCTTCACCAAGTAATCGTTTTTGAACTTTGAGGATTTGTTAAGACAGTTTATGACAAGGTTTTGCTTTGAGTGTGATAATACAGTCTACTTGCAGACTTGTAGTTTTCAGCATTGTTACCCATGTAGGACCAAAAAATTGAAGTATGCCAGTAGTTCCTCTCCTCTTTCAATACAGGCCTAGAATGTCAACAACTGGTTGTAGTTGTTTAGTCCTCAATGACTTGAGGAAACTGCTGGAGCTTTTTTGTCTGGCTCCAAAGCCCCTGCCCAGGAAGCAGACCCCATTTCCAAAGCAATTTACCAACTCACTACCCTGCTTCAGAGTCAGTGGGCAGAGGGTACTCATGTATGTGCATGTATATTTAAATGTTTTGCTTGTTTATGTATTTATTCACTGCCTTTGTGGCCAAGCCTGTTCATGCGGAGCTCTGTCATTTTAGTACTTTATGGATTCCTAAGCGGGCAAGTGCTCTGTCAGCCAGCAAGCTATGAAATGTAAAGTGGGTGGCATTGCAAAAAAGGGACAGATGCATTTGCACATGCGCACACGGGCGCAACCAAGGTGCTCTGCTGTCTGGGAGAATGGATGGTAAGTGTTGAATCTCCTGGAAGTATAAAATGTTTGGAGCAAGGGCGTACATATGCATGCTTTTCACTTGTTTTTCACAAGAAAGAGGGAGGGAAGAAGAGTGAAGTGAACAGCATGAAGTGAAGATTTATTCTCAAATATTCCTCCTCGTCACTATGTAGGGCATCTGCATTGTTGCACTTCACAGGGTGTACTGCATTTCATTAGCAAGTTTTAATTATTTTCGCCATTAAAACTGGTGAGGGTACAAATTTTAATTGAAATCTTCTTTCCACTACATGAAACAGGAGGTTGGATAGCCAGTTGGTGGTTGGGCTGGGTTAGGTTTTCTTGGCAAGAGTGCTGCCACTGAAATATTGAAGTGGTGTAAAACAGAAGGCACAGAAAGACTTGTGCCAGGACCTGCTTGGTCCATGGCTACAGTTTTTCTGCAAGTGCTTTAGGAGCGCAACTTGAGCAGTTTGCTGTTGGTCCGATTTCTGATTCGATGCACAACAAGTGTTCAAAACAGCACCTTCCGTACTGAGTGGAGTCAAATGTGTGCCAATATGGACTGCTCTACTTGTTCTCGTTCTCCATCTTGAAGATTTTGGCTGTGTTAGGACTGTCATTGTGAAGGTGTTTCCTGTTGGATGGAACTACATAACAGGATTGGTGCATTTGAGAACTGGTTCTTAAACTGAATATAAAACGCAAAAAACGTATGTGTCTTAATCATATACTATATGAAAGAGTGGACAGTGTGTCTCTGTATGTCCCAACTCTACTCCCAGGAGCACAAGGAGGGAAAAGCTTGACTTTCATCAGAAAAGAGAACGCAGTCACTATGCAATGACTGTCCACGACATATTATTAAGGGTAGCTTGCAGATCTTTACTTAGCGGGCAGTTATATTCTACGCTTCACAACTCGGTATCAGAATAACCTACATGATACACGTAACATGCCAAACTACCATTTTCAGTCTCATCACTGTGTGATGATCTGTCAGTGAGCAATCCAGCTCAGATAACAGCCAAAATTCACTTGTTTACAACGGACTTTAAATGCTGAGTTTAAATGCCAGTGGAGCTTTCCAGTGCATGTTTACTGCTCTGTCCATGTGTAAATGTTCAACCTGCACCCAGTCTCCAACTGATCAGAGAGAGGGGCAGGCTGATGATGTTACAGTGACACAGATATTGCATTGTAGAGGAAAATGAAAAGGGAGGGTCTATTTGCTTTCCTGTAAAAGTCCTCAGAAGGACTAAGTTGATACATGAATAACAAAAATAATAAAGGACACTCAGGGTCTAGGTCTATGTCAATTATCTGTTGTACCCATATTTATGTCTGAAATCAAAATGAAAAAGGAAAGAGACCTAGTTTTATGTATTATGAGAGGTTTTACTGCTTTTTACCACTGCACTGAATGGCCAAACTGAGGTGTGAACTGCCCCCTCAAAAGCATGGCTTTGTTTTTCAAAGAAAGTCAATGAAATTCATTTTAGGATGTTCAAGTGTTATTGGCCAGGCACTCATCAGTGTTAATACCCAGATATATTAAAACCACCATGTTTACACTGAAAATGTGTTAGACCTAAATGTGTTAGATTGGTGATGAATCAATTAAGAATTAGATTGATAAGAAAAATCAATAAAATAATTGGATTCAGTAAAATATCCACAATCCCCATAACTAAATGCTAAATGCTCATCGTTATTCTGCTTGTTTCTTTGTAAATGTAAGATAATGATAGTGACGGGTACTGATTGCGAGTTATCTATATATTTTGACACTGTCGTCTTTTATGTTCACCAATTAAGTTAAAAAAAAAATCTTAAAAATCTTATCACAATTTGAAGTGTCTTCAGTTTAGAATGGAAGATGCGATGCCAAAATTGTAAAAACTAAATAAATAAAAATAATAATAATAATAATAACATGTCATAAACCTGAAGTTAAAACTAGATGATCAGGATGTGTTTATATATCACACACACTATAGCAATGTCCAAATGTTTGTGGAAACACTATATCAAGCCCAGGTAAACAATGCTCTCTGTGGAATGTTGGCTAAGCGTAAATGAAACAAGCCTCTCTGACTGTGTTTCAGATATTTTATGAAGTTTGATGTGGTCAATCCAGTTGCTTTAAATTGTTTCCAACTTTCCTTTCATGTTGTTTCTCTTATATCCCAGGATTTTGAGCTCCCTGTAGCTGAGGGCTGATGTGTACTGTGCTCCCAGCCGTGCTGTTGCTTTGTTTACATTTCGCACCACTCACCCATTTCACACTCATGTTGTTGGATGTTGCAAGAAAAGGGGTATGTCCCAAATAAATAAAATACAGTCACTGTGTTTAACTTTCACACACTGTGCCTGGGTAATGGAATGACTTGTATTGTTTGTGAATTGAAGTAGTGAGTCATTAGGGATGAGTTACAAGTCAAGTCTGAAGTCTATTTGTATGCGACCTAATAGTCAGATACAAGTTGTTAACTTCAGTGTCGGTTTTTGCGGTAACTGCTCTAGCTTCCATTTGCATTAGTGTGATTTCCGTCTAGCAGTATAGGTATATATGTGTTGATATGGAAAATCTGGGCTGATACTGATGTCTGATTCATGTTGGGTGAACATATCTACCAGTGATAACGGCAGTGTACACAGTGCAATCACACAAAACTGGATTAGCATTCCACTTTGATATACATTTGTTTTTTAAACATAAGCAAAAAAGTTGCCCACAAGCATACAGTAAACACATCATCCAATATGTTTGAAAATTTCTGTCTGACGCTGAAATTTCTCTGTGTTTATTGATACAGATCAGAGTTTATTCCAATATCATCATACATCCCAGTTGTTTACTTCACATTAGCACAGATTGATTGTTAATGGCATATGAGGGGAAAAAACTAAAGCTACTTGCACATCAACTGCATAATGTGTAAGAGCTCAAATTGAGGGCTGAACTCCAATCACCGCACACACAAATGTGGGCTGCACAAGGTCCTGGAGGGTGTGACTTTATTGAATTATTGTGTCAAGGTTTCTTCAGACTAAGTGAACTGAAGTGGAGGTGTTGTTGGGCAGCCCAAGGCAGTGCGGCAGGTCTGACAGAGCTCATCCACTGCCCAATTCTGTTGGCTAAGGTCAGTGCACCCTGGGACGTGGACTGGTGTGGGGCTTGCCCTTGGTGTTTGTGAGCAGAGAGAACACAAAAGAGAAGTGTGTGAGCAAGAGTCTTGTGTGTCCACGTCTTCCTGTCCATGGTGGTCTCTTTTTTCGTGGGTGTTAAGCTACTGAGCTTCAGAGGCCTGCTGCCCATGTGTTCTGGAGCTGTCCAACACAGTGGTGCTAATCTTGCTTCAGCACCAGGGACAGTGATGCGATAGTCAGAGTGAGAGGATTCTGGGAAATGACCCAAAGTCACTTTGGTCTTTTTACAAATCATGCACAAAGCACTTTCATCCTACTGTAAAAGAATAAAATGAGAGAAACTAGAGGATTTGAGGACACGGTCACTGTTGGAAGCTCTGGAATGGAATGGAATGGCTTAAGGCTTTGTTACACACTGTATATCCAAATTCTTGTGGACACCCCTCCAATGAATGAATTCAGCTATTATATATTGTGCTTATAGCTGACACAGATGTGCAAATGCACATAGGGTTTATCTAGTCCTCGTAAAAAAGTACTGCCAATAGAATGAAACATTTTGAAGCAGATAAACATGAACCTATTGCCTCCATACTTAGCTGCAGATAAAGCAAATGTTGTAGCTGAGGGTAATAACTGAATTAAGAAGGAAATATTATAGTAACATCACTCACACTTAATACTCACACTTAATTCAACATATGACATGAAAACTATTCTGGAAACTAGATTTTTAACACTAGATCATTTTCTTTATTAGTTGGTGAATTGCAGCTTACTCCTTTGTTACTTACATCCTCATGTATTCTTGGACAGCTGCTGAGGATACATAATATACTAAATTATATTCAAATTATTTGAATGTAATTAATTGAAATAAAAAGTGAAATCATTTACATGCAATCATATTTAAGCCTTTTTTGGGTTTAACCAAAGCTCCTCAGATTGTGTTTATTGCTGAAAACACCTCTGTCTGTGTCAAAGTATATTAATGTAAAGTTGACTGGAAGGGGGAAATGTGGATGGAAAATGACACAAGTAACAGGGATGACTGCAGTCAAATAAAAATTGATTCAAGAACTTTCAAGTCTGTGGCCAGTGCAAGAGCCACCATGAATGGACGTCTACAGGAAAGGCCCGTGTGAAGATTCCAGTCTGTGATGGTTTAGGATACCATGTCATTTGCTGTTATTGGTTACTGTGTTTTATCAAGTCCAGAGTCAATGCCACATCTACTAGGAGATTTAAGAGTACTTCATGTTTTCATCTGCTGATAATCTTTATGGAGATGCCGATGTCCTTTTCCAGCAGGACTTAGCACCTACCCAAAGTGCAGAAATGTCGTATACCTTATTAAATATAATAATTGATAATACTGGATTGCTGATTTTAATGAGTTATGAGTAAAATAAAAATACTTAAATATTTTGATAAATGTAATTAATATTATACGCAATTGTTTTCCATTTTAATCAAATTATGAGCAAAAATAAACTGTTTTGATTGAGATCCATTAGTATTTTTAGAACTGTTTTTCATACAGTCTCTTATGATATCCTGCTGTCTTGTAATCTAAATTAGACAGTGCCTGAGTGAAGGCACATGCTGAGCAAGAAAAGGTATTACAGAACAGTCTAATATAATACACACATGTTCAATAAATAATTTATGGTATTATTAACAATAATTGCCAATAAACAGTTTGTGGTTGGTTAACAGTAAACCAGTAGTTGACAAGTAACATAGAAGTGCAAAGCATCATTAACAATACATTAACTTTAGTATCATGATACAGAATTTGTGCGTGCATGTGTGATTGTGGGTGTTCTATAATGGCTCTGAACATTACTCAGACAACCTTTATTATAGAATTGGATATTTTAGAAGATAAATTATAACACTGTTTGAAATAATGCTTGGGCATGTGAGAGCGTGAGCCACAGAGAAAGGGGGTTGCCCTTTTTGGATCTGTGCTGCTACCCCTGTAAATGTCTGTGCACTGGCTAGGCTGCAGATCTGATGAGACATGTTAATGAAGATAATGGCTCCAAATGTCCAACCATGCTCATATCACTCTGTTGGGCAGCTTCAGGGAATCTTGAAATTGCTCAGCAAATGTCAATGTTGGCTCACTGACTGAAAACACATGGTACAAGTGAAAGATTAGTTGAAATAATGTAGCATTTGAAAGTGTTCCTCTGCTTTAGACAGTGATGTATTAAATGTTTCCTCTGTTTTTTTAGAATGACAAAGTCTTACTGATGCCTTCTGCTCCTCATTGTTACACAATGTTTCAATCAGATGTAGCTAAAATCCTTGTTTCTTATTCAGTGTGCATGAAGAACATGTAGAATTCTAAGAGTTCCAAAAATCCCAGCTCCTTATTACACTGAAACAAAACAGAAGAAATGGGTGAAACTGGCTTTTAATGCATTTTGTTACAAAACCCCTCATATGTTGTTTCTTTTGCTGGGTATTTAAACATTGTATAGAGAAGTTTACATTTACTTACATTACTTTTCTGTTTGTGAAGTAATAGCAAGCTCACAACTGCCTTTCAGGTCTTCTGGTCTGATGCAATTGTTTTTTTTTTACTTTGAATTTACTTTGGGAGATATATTTATACCTGTATTGCAACATGAATGTGATATGAGGCAATATAATTCATATTGAGTTTTAAAGTTTTTACATAATGTTCTTTTTCAGTCTTGCAGAAGACCTTTTTTCTGCTCTTTCGCTTGCTCCACCCCTGTTATCACCCCCCCCCTTCTTGCATTCTTACATACACACCATGGAGGGGGCTTTAGAAGGAGCTCAAGGTGACATAATGAAATTTGATATTCATTTCTTCTTTATACACACTATGTTTAAATATAGTTCAAGACATAAAGGTTTTCATAAGATGTCCAAATTGTTTCACATTTATTTTTCAGATCATGTATCGAATATTGCCATTCAGCTGCAATTTATCAGGATATGAATTTTTGTCCATATTGCCCAGCCCTACTTTGAATAGAGAATCTCCATACCCCTCCTTAATCAACACTGTCTGGGAAAACAATTTAGACTTTAATGGTATATTAGTACTAATGTCCCACCACAATATTGATTTTTGATTGTAGTTAACTAGACTCATTCGTGCCATGCATTCCAATAGACACTTTGCTTTGTGATGTGTATTTTGTCAGTTGTAACACAAGTGCAACTGATGGGTGGATGGAGGTAGGTCTTGCCTGAACTCTCAGATGGATGCTTACAGGATTTGTTGGATTTCTCTGAGCTCTCCAATAGTTTAAAGCTGCATTCCACAGTTCTAGTGTAGGAACATTTTTGCTTTAAACTGAATGAGTGATCAAGTGAACAATGTGAACAAACTGGTCAACTTTGTTTAAAAAAAACAATGGTTTTATTTGACAAATATTATTTTATGTAGGAGCCAAACAGTCTTTACATCTACAAGATTTATGAGTAGACATTGACATTTATTATTAAGCCAACCAGTGTGTTACATTCTAGGGCCAAATTACAGTATTATTTCTCCCCAAACACAGTCACATACCTTCTGTTCTTACATGAAACATAAAATACTAAGTAAATGCATTCTAACCCTGATCACCCTTAAAAGAAGCAGAAGAGAACACAGTGGCTAAGTGGGTTTGTGAAAACTGTACTGTGTAAAACTACTGACACTAGCTAGATGTTACATTAAAGCCCTGATCCAAGAACCTTTTGACTGAAACACTGCAAGAACTAACAATTTATTTTATTTTAGCCCTTGAGAAAAGTTATTGTGCTGTAACTCAAGGTGTATGAGAAGTTCAACAGGAAATAAGAACCTGCTATTACAGATCAGGCTTCAGAACCTTTTGCTACATTTTCACTCCTGAATTTGGGACAGGTGTGATTAAACATGACACTTTAGCACTTTCTGTCATTTAGGCTCATGCTAGGAATAATTCCAAGACGGCTTGAACGCGGCACTGGAATGATCCAAATTACACTTTTCCAACTGGGAAAGCCACTCAAGGACTATGAGAGTGGACTTCGACTGTCACAACACGGATTCTTTAATTAGGCCCTTGTAGACACTTGTAGAATGTACCACACTCAAGTGCTCTTTGGAAGCCCGGATTTCCCACTTGCTGAAAATCATGGCAAACGCAGACTGCGAAAGTCAGGAATGTGCCCTAGATTTATGGTTTTCTCAACATCAAATACCTCTTTTCGTCTTCTGAAGGGCTGAAATGTTGCAAAACTTTAATAAATGCTGTGACTATATCTAAATGTGAAAATTCAATACTTTAATCATTCTGGCTGATTTATTTCAATATTACTAAGCTTTAGTAAATTCCGTCATTCATACCTACATTTCAGTACACAAGTAGTCTGTTTTATTAGCATCAGTCAATAAGCATGCAAGTTCCAAAATCTAGGCTACTGATTGGCTGCCTGAATTATATTCCCTGTGCATTTTATTGAGGTCAGCTCTGCTTAAATTCTGTATGGTGCTAGTTGGATTACTCTGCAGTCAATTGCAGTAAACATCGCCCCACATGCACACAATTTCATACTGGACATACACTGCAATATTTGTGTGAAGAAGCAAATATTGAATAACTCACAACTAAACAGGGAGCCACCTGAGATATATCCCACATTTAACTAATCAATCCCTCATTAAAATTAATAAGGTGTTCAGCTTATGGAATTGAACACATCCATATAGTGACTGAGGGTCGTGGGGAATCCAAGCTTTACTTTTCTACCTGCATTTTCTTACTGTTAAGATAAATTGTTGTAAATGATTTTCATGGCTGCCTGAAACATTTACTGCACATGCAAGCATGAGAAAATAGTCATTTTACTTGACTGCAGTTATTTCACCTGAGTAACATTATATCAGGTATTAAATGGGTAACTAATGTTTTCTTGTGTATCTCTCTCTCTCGCTCCCTCTGTTTATTGTACCTGCCTGTCTTTAGGTTCCCAGCTCTACAAACAGTTATAAGATGATTAATAATGTTCTACTGTCTGTAATTAAACTTTTGGCCGACCAATTGGCCCAATTTGGTAGGAAAACCACAAACCTGACAACCCTTTACCAGCTTTGGACCTTAAAAGCCTTTCTCTAGAGAGCTGGGTTTATGTTTTGGGAGTGTGAATATAATAAGTCAGGACTATTATGTAACAGTTTTATGGCTTGGATTTGGCCCACTTTATAGCTCTGTTTTTCACTTTTCAATGAAGAGTTAAGTGTTAGATTCACAGTATGTCAAGTTCCATCTGTCAAAAACTCAAATTGAATACCACAATAAATACAATTTTCCATTTTATGGCACCGTTAAGCCACACCCACTTTAAACTTTTTATTTGTTAATTTGGTAATAAAGCACTTCGGGCAATACCCAACTCTTAGTATAGACATTACTGTATAGTTACATTTATTAACATGCAACTTTAAAATGTGGTCATAGTACGAAGAGATTATGCAGTGCTTCTACTAAATTACTAGCTGGTTCTCGTTTCGTGTGTAATGACAAAATTGTTCTTTAAAAAGCAGCAAATCAAAATTTAATTGAAATGTATGGACCAGAGAGGCCACTGGAAGCATCTGTCCATTCTTGTCAGGGTTTATGTACAGACAGTGTTTTGCAAGTAATTTATTAACAGCAGCACATTGTCATGATAAGGGTCAAATTGTGTAAGTCAGTGGTGGCTGCAGTCACTGGTGGCCAGTGTAATTGTACATCAGCTGAGGTCTAATGAAATCAGAACTGTGTAATCTATGCTTGATGCAGGATCCAGCCAAGATAATGGAGGGAGATACTCATTTTTATTGTGGTCAAGTACTACATTTAAATGGCCATTTTCCCTCTGTAATTTCAAAGACATTAAAGTGGTTGACTGCTTCATTACTTGAGTGGAATCTGATCACTCTGGCAGGATCTGTCACATTGGCTCTTCTGGGCAATGTTCCACATAATGATATGGGGCTCTGAAAAGAGAATGTCTGTCTCTCTCTCTCTCTCTCTCTCTCTCTCTCTCTCTCTCTCTCTCTCTCTCTCTACTCTCTCTCTCCCTTGCTCTCTCCTCTCTCTCTCTCTCTCTCTCTCTCATTCTCTCTCTCTCTCTCTCTCTCTCTCTCTCAGTCTCTCTCTCTCTCGACCACATGCACACACACACTCTCCCTCACATTCTTCTTCCACCTTAGTGGAGTGCAATCATGGCATTTAAATATGATGTTGGCAAATATTCCCATTTCAGTAATTCACTATAAGTGGATAAACTGTGGATTGATTCTACCTGCGCTGTGCAGCAGGCATACAGATTTCTAGATGCAGCTGGCTGTAGGAGTTGTAGGTTATGTATGTCAGACTGCTCTAGGGGTTTTAGACTGGGGCTAGCTGAAATGTGTCTAAAGAGCTTGGGCTGTGGGCGATTAGACTTCAGATGAACACTCCACCTCAGTTGCCCTTGCTTTAAAAGAAAGACATTTTCCCCATACTGAAAAGTTTTGTACTTTGTGTGGGATATTTCTGGACAGATTGTAGTGCAGTGTACTGTTGTACACTCAAGTTCATGACATACCACTTAAAAATGTGTTACCTCAGGGAATGGCTTGGGAACACCCACACCATGGATGTGACATGGTAGTGTATGCCAGATGAATTGGACATTTCATTTCCAAAGTTAAGTGGACATTTAACATTTCTGGATCCAGTCCTGGACAGCTTGGGCCCAGTAGTACTATGCAATATCCCATCATTGTGGGGGTACATGAAGTCCAGGTGAAGATCAGATAAAGATCAGGTGGTCACCTAGGAGTAAAACATATTGGTCACCAGTCAACCATGTCTTTAAGCAGACCATTGGGCCCAAGAACCCACCAGCACCTCACAATTTATATAGGTGTTGGTGCATGTTTGCATTGAGATTAGTTCATATCAGTATTTCATTAACTGCAGTGTTTTTTTTTTAGTTTGCCGCAGTCAGCCATGCATGTTTTTGTTACAAAAGATTACAAAAGTAATATAGAGAAATAATGAATGCAAAAATGGAATATCTTGGAAAATCTTTAATGAGTATCCACACATGACCTTGGTACAGGCCACAGGCTATGTAGTTATTACTTATAAAACACAAACATGGTGAACTGGCTTGAATTATTAAAACACACAGCCACCCTAACGTTACCCTTTAAGGCCATTATAAAAAATGCTGTATATGTGTATATGTAAATCTTGCATTAATGTCCATTGCTTCTACATCAGTGCAACCTTTATAATCTCCATAGAAACTTATATAATACAGGAAGAAGACAACATCTTGCACCTAATAGCAGGTATTATACATAGGGCCCACCCCAGTTCTAATCTAAAGTTCATCTTAAGTTCTGTGGCCCTTTATAATCTAATCAGTAACATTCCTCTTATAATCTGTCTTTGAACAATATTACAAACACGCCCCTATACCAGACTGCGACTGTTGCTGTTGCTGTTTATGATTTGATCAGCAACACTTCAATTGACCAATGCTATAATAAGATAAGACTATCCTGCTTCTAACAACTAAGGTTGCTGTGGCAGTGATTCTATCAGCAAACTTTCTTGTACCTAATCCCTTACCTCGGCCACCAAATCTGCATATATCAGCTTTTTCCTTTTATGAGCTAACTCATTTTCTTATGGAACCATCAGCTCAATACAATAATTTGTTCGCTCTCTGAGTACAGCATTATATCGGACCTCAGTCACTGACCACTGTACAGGAAGCAGCAAACCATACTGCACCTTCCAGCAGAAAACAAAGGGACCAGTTTCCCTTTCACTATTGATACATTTCTAGATTTACTGGGTTTAAACATTATCCTTGCCGTCCTAAGACTTTCATTTAATTCCTCCAGTAGCTGCCGGGTACATTGGTGGCAGTCAGGTGCCATTGTGCAACCTCCCCTCCTCAAACCCCTAATAATGACCTCCATCACCATTGTAAATGCTAACAGAAAAATTGTACACCCTACCAGTATACCCATTTCTAGTCATTGCCAGCACATTACATACTGCCCTGTGTAGAAGCACAACTGAATATCCTCAAAATAGGTTTTAACCAACCTTGTCACCCTGGTGCTTCTCACAATAAAGAATGTGGCACAGAACCAAGGGCATTAGCCACATCCAAAAATACCACATGGAGATCCCTCTGCATTTCCTGTATGAATCTGATGCCAAAGCATACTACTATGCTCTAAACAACCTGCAAAACCTGAAATCCCAGCCTTTTGCACTGTCAATTTGCACTGTCAAGTATGCAGCAAGTCTCTGTGCCACCACACTAAAGAAAATCTTACTCTCCACATTAAGCAAACTTACTGGATGAAACTGCTCAATAACTACAGAATTTGTCTATTTTGGTGTAAGAACATGCCCTGCCCTTCTCCATTCCTTTGGAATAATCCCTTTCTTCCACACTATAGCCATCATCTTCCATACCTCAAGATGTCAGGTGTACTTTTACACACTCGATATGGCACTCAATTGGGCCCTGGTGCCGAGCCAGCTTTTGCGCACTACACCAATATGAGGGATTAACATCCATTTGGCACTCTGTCACCACTGGTGGAATATCTGCTGGCAGCTCCAGCATGTTGACCCAGTCCTCCTTTGCACATATAGTAAATGCTTCTCTAACTCTTTCTTTTCCACCCTGCATCTTCCAGACTTCTTCACTAAACAGGGCCTTGACAAACTTGAAAGAATCTCTAAAGAGTGCTACCCTGGCACATTCCTTTATCTTCCCTCTCTTCCTCAGCCTTTGATCTCTGTAACTTACTCTTTATCTCCTCCTGCAGTTTCTTAATGCCTCTTTCCTCCACATTCCCTTGCTTCCACTGCTTTCTCAGTAATTCAGTATTTCTACCTCTATAACTTTTCCTTCTATAACATACCAAATCTTGTCACGCCATACTCATAGATAAGTCTTTGTTTACTACTTTATCCACCTGGCCATCTAACCTTTGCTCTTTAACCGACTCCTTTACCCAACTGCCTTCCACTAGCATCACCTTCCTTTTCACCCTCTTGTGTTCCGGTGCTTGAATTTGCGTCCATAGCCCCAGAGGTATTGATATCCTATGACTGTGCTGTGTAACCTGCCACCTTACTTGAATTATCCTGTAACAAGCACTGCTCCATGCACAAACTCTGCAATCCTTCATCCAAGCACCTGGATGAAGTCACACATGCACTTAACTGAACCATGGTTACATTAACTTAATGATGGTGCCAAGGTGCTAGATATGAGCTTTTAGCTGTGTTATCAGTAGCCATTAGCCATTTTCACCTAATAACACAGAAGGCTACATTACTAACCTTTGATTCAGATATGACCATGTTTAATTTTTTTCTGAAATGTCGGTGTTCCATAAAATAATAGTCCATGAATTGTCTCCAACAGGGTTGATTTCAACACTTTGAACTCACACACTAGTGAGTTCACAGTCACTTCAGTTCAAGGCCACTTCAGTCATGCCCTGCCAGTTGAGGAATTTGAACCAGCAAACCTCCCAATAACAATGGTGGTTCTTTAACCACCAGGCCCCAGCTGCCCACTCAGGGGTGATTGCAAACACAGTGCCCCACTATCAGAAATGATGGAGTTTAATGAAGTCTTTGCAGAGTTGAACGGTGCTGAATTAACTCTGGCCTAATCAACACTGTCAAATAACTCCAATACTGAACACCATTTACATCCCAATGTGTTCCAATAACACATGTGTAACTCTGAAAATTCAATTCTCCAGTTTTTGCTGTGTAGTGCAAGCCCATCACTTTTTGCATCAAAAAAGACTTTAAATAATTGTCAACTGTCCCAAAACAGTTTTTGCTTAATTCACTCCCACACTCTGCATGACCCTGTGGGGAAAATAGTTCCAATTACTACAGCAGGATCACGCCTTCCAGTGCTGTATCCATACATTTTCGGAATGCAGCTGTTCTCATTGCTTTCTATTAGCATGCTCAGGAGGTCTCGGGCCTGATAAAAATGCTGATTTATATACAGAGGTCAACATTAATCCCTGATTGCTCTGTAAATTGAGCCCTGCAAATTGAGTTATACCCTCTGTTCCAGCCAGCGATAAAATTCTTCCCTTCAACACTCTGATTCCAATGTCTAGTGTGTGTTCTACCACCCAAGCATGCCTACTTCACGATTCCATAAGTAGAAATGCCAGAAACGCGGGTAGAAAGATGATACATGTGCCATGCTCTGAATGAGAAGGTGTGTGATGAAACTTTTTCTCACAAAAGCAAATCTGTGTTATGATGTTTTTATGTTCTCACCTGTCATTCTTGTTTCACACCATAGTGCACTGGCATCTGCCAAGGTGTGGGATATACATACATTATTAAGCAGCAAGTGAACAGTAAGCTGTTGAAGTTGATGTGTTGAAAGCAGGAGAAAATGAGAAGTGTAAAAACCTGAACCACTTTGTCAAAGGCCAAATTGCGATGACTAGACAACTGGGGTCTCTTGTGGTCCCTGTGGCTGGTCTGCTGTCTCTGATATGCAGTGGTTAGAACCCATCAAAGGTGAAGGACTGGTGAACTGATAACACAGTCTTGGGTGAGATCAAACCATTTTGACCACTCACAGATGAACTAGATAATGTAGTGTCCAACTGGAGATTTTCATGTCTGATGCATCCTCACACTCACTAAATGTTCTGTGTGGTTTAGGTAAGGGGTGGAACCTGTGTAGATCCTGTGTACATCCAGGAGACACAGCATAATCTCCTGTGAGACCGCCAGACTACAGAAGCTACAGGTGGGCTACAACAAGGTGGGATGAGCAAATATAAGGACTAAAACAAACAATGAAACATAGATAAAGGGGCCTGGTTGGACTGCACGTGGTGTTATAGGTCATCCCCAAAACAAGCAAGCTTATAGGATGCTCCTGGACAGCAGTAACGAGCATGTACTGACAGTGGTCTGTGATTGGGCAAACTACAACCCAGCAACTTGGGGATGGGCAACCAAGTCTCATCAAAAATCTTATATGGTCTGTCCCTACTGAATGGTTACGATGGCACAATATTTTTTTTTATGATGGTTACAGTCATACAGTCATAATGTGTCACAACGCACAGGATACCATCTTGGTACTTATGAGGCTAAATAGCCCTAGGCTGGAGATATATTTGCTGTTTGGACATGTGTTTGGATACACAGTTGGCTGCATAGAGTATTAAAGCCTGAAACATAGTTCATGCAAGGATGCAAATGCAGAAGCTTCGAGCTTCCTTCATAGTTGCTTTCAAAAATGTGCCATGATTAGTTTCATAACACAAGCCAAGTGTAAGCTGCATTCTGAGTCAAGTTGTCTTGTACAGCCAGCATACATTTTCCAGTCAGCTGTCATGGTGGACCAGACTGTTTCGATGATTTGCCCCCCTAATAATGACTGTTTTACCCGACACAGTAACATGATGCATATTGAGTTTATACAGCAGCATGCATTTGCAGGGCATTGGCTGGAAATTGTCCTTTGCATATGTATTGTTGCAGTATCTTTCTGGCTTTAGACTGGTTAGACCAATGGACTGTGCAACTGTAGTGCATCTGAAATTTGTGAAATGTAAGGTCTAAAAAATCTTGTTATCTTTTCTATCATGTGTACAGCCAGGTGCAGTTGTGTTTTTCATCTGTGGACTTACCTGTGGGAAAGTCTAGGCGTATTTAAATATGTTTTTATGATACACAATATTTATTAATATTTTGACATTGAAACAAGATATATCTGTAGCACAACATTTTAAAAACTGCTCTCCTATTAAAACCTCTTAAATCCAGTGGTTAATATTCTGAAAGTGCTGCACTCCATCTCGTTAGACAGGGCTAATAACACTCTTTGTAAGGATGTTGTTGACAAGTGTTACTTAAGAATGGACAATATGCAATGCTATATTCCTGAAAGCATATTGTATATCACTATCAAAAATTTATCACAATGTGGCCACCACTACCAGAAACACCAGGACATCTTAAGAAGTCTTGTAGGGTGAGTCTGCAGCATAGGTCTGTTAAACAGGATTTCATATATTTCAGGCCAAGTGTCATGCCATAGGTTGTTGCATCTGCCGTTTTTGGCCACATATTTTAACTATTTTAGTTAAAACAGAGTTAATAGGAAATGTTTGCACCAATGTGTTGCTTTCATCTTCTCTTTCTTATCTTTAACTCTTCACCTAGAGCTGAAGCTGATGTCTGACATTTCTATATAGATTAGTCACAGGTCTGTTTTAATGAGCAAGGAGATCTCAGGCTCAGTCTCTCAGTCAGAGAGTAGAGGACAATGAGCCTTTATCTCACACACACACACACACACACACACACACACACACACACACACACACTTGAGATGACAAGTTACAATGTTACGTCATGAGACTTGAAGATATTTCCATAACATTATTTTTGTTCAAGTATTTGGCTTAATATGTTGCAGGGGATAAACCAGCCATTAGGGGTGTATTTTGTGCACTTTTTGTGCCAATCTCAAGTCTGGATAAATGGTGAGGGTTGTGTCAGGAAGGGCATCCAGTGTAAAACTTGTGCCAAAACTATAATGCGGATCATAAATATGACTGCCATACTGGATTGGAGGCAGATGATTCGCTGTGGCGACCCCTAAAGGATGCAGCCGAAAGAAAAAGAAGAATATGTTGCAGTCGACAAAAAGCACCGGCAAAGAATTTGAAAAATGATCTACGTGAGGGATTTGAATTTAGAACAGTAAATTACACTCTCCAGCTGTAGGGGGAGCACTTTAGAAAAAAAAATCTTGCATAATGCTGCTTTAAGTGCTGAAAATGGTCAACAGTAATGATAACAGTAATCACCCTGCTCCTTTCTAGTTGAGCAGTCGTTCCAATAGCATCCCACGAAAGATGCCTTAGAATGGAAAAGAACATTATTATGCATTTATCTTGGTGTAGTTAAGTAATGAGCATTTACTTAATTTAAATGACAATTATTGAAACTTGAATATCGCTGTAAAACAGGCCTTTTAAATTGTATGTTAAAGTGAGTATTGAACTGTGAATTGGGAATTTCCAAATTCCAAGTCGAAAATATTTATTGGAATGCCCCTACCATATTTATTTCCAACTCAAGTCAGAAATCCATGATGGCTGCACCACACATCAACAAAATAAAAGACAATCATATCTATTATACAGTTTAAAATATGTAATATGTATGTCTTTTTCAATGAATCAAAACTGTCCAATGTGGAAATGTGACCATGGTGTTTGTATACACAAAATACTGGTAATAAAAAATTTGTGATAAACCCCACATTCTTTCACTGATTTTTTTAAGTGTACAAGTTTCTGAACATTTAGCTAGAAAGCAGTCAATTCAGGTGTGATGTCATTCCCAACTAGAGGACATATGAGAGGACACTGGCATTGGTTTGATGTCAGAATTATATTGCACTCTAACAGCAGACAAAGGCTTAATTTTATGTGAAAATGCACATCATTGACATCATAAGACCCCTAAAAAAGGAAATACAGCATATTTTATTAGGTCAAATCCCGTCTGAGTATTTTTCTCCCCAATCAGAGGAACGTACTTACTATTTATACATACACATACAACATTTACATACTGAATAAATGAATTCCATTGCACCGATCAACACTCAATACTACAGTGGTTTTGGTCAAGATTTGTTTGTCAAGACTTGACTTTTTAAGATGTGGGTTTTTTTAAGACTAATTAAAAAGTTCATTAAAACAAAGTTAGGATCACATACAGTAAGTGGGCAATGCAATTCACTGCATATGAATGAGTTGCAATTTCAATTAATTAGACCAAAACACTGAAGAACTGTGAAGTGTGACATTCTCTCTTAGGTTAAGTAAAAAAAAGTCAAGGTTCAGAGAACATTACTGTCACTGTGTGCATGCTGCAGTGCACATGGCTTAGTGTGTCTTTGGTAAGCAAAGTGTGTGTGTCCAATATCATGCATATAGCTGATTCAGCTGGCAGGATGAAAAGACATGTGCCAGTAATAAGCTGCCAATGCAACACCTTCTAAATAGCCATTTTCGTGAGTTGGTATGGTTTTGGAGATTGTGGCTATCAAGGCCTAATAATTTGCCTTTCTAAAGCACAAGCTATTCCGTTTGCAATCTGGATCTGCAAGTCAAAAGGAGTCTGCAGGCATCTCTATCATTTATATTTTATGTTGCCACAGTGTAAATGAGATTTTTAAAAGTCAAAATATGAACATATAAATGGATAGTTAAATCTGTCCCATTAGCTTTGGATTGATATATGGAGAAGGCCACTATAGCTAGTCAATATTTGCTTTGATATATTGTGCAATTATCTGCAGTGGCCTTTAATGTGGATATGGTCAGTAAGTAAGCTGCTGCCACTGTGTGAAGATATACTGCTTTTTACTGTGCTGCCGAGGAAAAATACAGTTGTGGTCAGAATTTAATATACAATCACAGTGGACACAAATGTCAATAATGTACCAGTCACTGGTCACTGGTGTGTTAGAACACACAATTGTGTCCATGTTGCCACCGTCTAGCTGATGGTTTTAGGTTGTGCTGAAGAATTCTGTTCAGTCATGACTTCTTCATTTTTCCATTCACTTTGTGCAGTGTATCAATTTCCATAACAGCCACAAAGCTTGTTACTACCACCACCAGTTGGTACATTGTTCTTGAGATTGAACCTTTGCTCCTTCAAACATCTTTGTGTCTGTATTTTGACCATAAAACCTTCAGAAATCTTTTTCTTAGTCCATGTGATCATCTACAAACTTCATTTGATCGTGAAGGCCTTTATTCTAGGAAAAGGGCTTCTTTCTTGGAGAGTGGCCTCTTAAGTCATCTTAATTGCTTGAGTGTACACAGAAACACCAGTGTTCCAGCAGGCCTTCACCTTGGTGCTTTTTGGATTTTTCTTAATCATGAACCAATTATCTCTCAGAATGTGATATGTTTTTCTTCCAAACCTTGGGAAAGTGGCTGTAATTTGAATTCATAGCCGTTTAAACTGATGATCGTATGTGATCAGTTGTTTAGAAATGGCTCCATTCTTGACATTTCTGACTAAACCTTTTATCCTTCTCAGATCTACACTGAGCTCTTTGGACATTCCAGTTATACTGTGTGTTGGATAATCCAGTGAGGGCTGTAAAACAATGCCTTTTTCTGTGGCACAGAGTAACTACCAGCTGTAGGATGTTAGGACGCATTGGTAAGTTTCAAAACCACTGAAAATTGGAACTTTGAAAACGACTCAATTAATAATTTTACTTGGAGTCTCAAATAATAATAACAATAATAATAATAATAATAATAATAATAATAATAATAATAATAATAATAACAATAATAATAATAATAAGAAGAAGAAGAAGAAGAAGAAGAAGAAGAAGAAAAATGATGTGTTCCCAATTTCATACAAAAACACCCTGACATACTGACAGAAGTATGAATAAATTACCAGACAGTTTTAACTAGGGATGGGCAAGTTGGAATAATTATATCATGATATTTGAAGATTTTCAAGATACACAATATTTATTGGAATATTTTTACAGAGACACCAGATTATTAAAAAACTGCTATTCAAATATTATCCCATACATAATACAGTAATTTATATTCAAAATGTGCTGCACCACCCCCTATTTAAACAGAACTAATTACAGCTTTTGAAATAAAAAGTGCAGTTGGTCACTGTTCATTAAGCACTGATTATATCCACAATATGCTCTGAAAAGTGTAAAAAAAAAAGGATAATGATAAGATAAAATTTTATCATGATAGTAGATCTGTCACTTTAAATGTAACATAAATAAAATAGTTTCTTTTTTGAATTAATTCTTTGAGTTATGTATCCAGTAGACTAAATTATAAAATTAAAATCAAAGATTATGAAATCATTTGTTGGTATGCAGAAGATTTTAATTCTGTTATTTTGTCTTAAGCATTTTTCACTCTTCAATATAGCATCTGACATCTGATTACATAAAATACTGTGTTTATGTGTAGGATTATTCACTTCAATTCATTTCCTAGAAAGACCAATAAAAACACACAGCACCTCAACACACTTATCTTATGTTAAACATGCTACTAGTATCTCCAGTATGATAATCAACATGAGGTGTGTAATCCCATCACCTGTGCTGCATTGCTTCCACCACAAAAATACCCCTAACCTGTTTTTTATTGTTAACAGCTCGCAACATTACTGACATCCTCGTGAATAGTCTATAGCCATTATTTGATTAAAGGCATAATTGGAGTGAAAAGTGTGATGGCCCATGCCGAGGATTATCTGAGCTTTTGTGTCGGGAGCCAAACCTGGACCACGTCCAGTCAATCATCTGTAGCCGAGCATGAGGCTAGCGCAGAGAGCTGGAGCTGGGCCAACTGTTTCTCCCTCATTACTGAGGAGCGCCATCAATATCAGGCTTGGCAGATAGCTCTAATTCACTCTCGTCCTCAGCTAGAGAACCAGCCTGGAGCGTTCATTCAGACCAGCAGAGGACCACTTTTTTTCAGAAAGTGTCTTTAAGAAGTCCTAACTTCAGACCTAAGAACAAAGGTGAAGTGTTCAAAAAATCCTTCTTATCATTTGTCAGATGAACAGTGCCAAGAATCATCCAGTCGCCTTATATCTGCCTGATGCTAAGAGTGCAGAGTGTAGGCCTCTAATACATCAAGCTTATTCTTGAGCATAACTGCTAATAGTTCAGATTATTAGCACAGTCTCAGAGTGGAAAAATTGGCCTTGCTCACTCTGGGTGGGCGTTCTCTACCCACATCACACCCTGTGAGATGCTGGTCGGCACAGGCATCTGTTAACCACTGTATTGGAGCTGGGGACCCAGTGCTTTCCTCAGAGCGCATGGACGGCACTGATGCAATGGTGGCAGTTAAAAAAAGCAGTGGCTGGCTTCACATGTTTCAAAGGAGGCATGTGCTTGTCTTCACCCTATCAGTGTCGGGAGCATCATAAGTGATGGTGGCAGAGTCCTAACGGCATTGGGTAATTGGTACTTCCAAGTTGCAGCGACAGTTGGGACAAAACACATCCTCACTGTTTGTCTCAAAATTATTTCCAATAGGGCAGCACTATACTGCATATTGTCACTTAATCTTTATGGTGTCATCAGAGTTTGCAATACTAATACAGAGGATTTACTACTGTATGCTAAGTACATTTCAGTTCTCTAAAATGCCAAATGTAATTCTTAATTATTCACATGTGTACATCCCTCCTATTTAATGCATTCAACTACATTTAAATTGCCAGTAGAATAGGACTCTTTGGAGTAGATGAACATGAACCTCTTGGCACCACATCTAATGTCAGGTATGGGCTATTGGGCTTTACAGCATTGGGGCGGTATTCTCTGGAAAGATGGTGCTCCATCTAGTACTCTTGGAATGAGCTAGCGAATTGGGATAAGCTGGGGTGGTGATCACCCAACATCCTGACCTCACTAGTGCTATTTTCACTGGAGTCAATGAAATCCTCACAGGATTCAGATTTTAGTAGAAAGCATTCCATAGAGAGTAGAGACAGTTACTCCAGCAAAACCATGATAAACTCTGAAACTGGAAGACACAATGAATGAGCATGTGTCCCTGCAGTATATGTATTACTGTATGTAGGCCTCTGAAATGGAAGCTTCTAAGAATTAAATCCATATATCAACACAGATTTCCTAATGAGGCTGTATGACGTTTTTGAATCATTGTCGTATTATTTTGCTTTGCAGTCCAGATATCACATAAGTTGTACACCTAACACCTAAGAATTCTACTTTATCCATTTTCGCTGGAAAAAAAAATGTTTGCCAGTTTTCTTGAAGTACCTCACATTTACTCCTCTAAACATCTTTTTGTTATCTGACCATACAATTGCTTTTTCTGTGTGCTTGTGTTCAGCTGCAGTCTTTCATATCAGTCTTTCAAGTCATTTAAAAGTCACTGAAATCCCAGTATAGCAATCACAGTCATGTCCACCAAAACTTTATATCTCAATCTTTAAGGTTCCATCAAAATTTGGAAGATCTTTACTTTGGAAGGCCAGGTCCAGCTCCTGGTCAGGCCTCACAGCATGTATATGCATCTGCTAATGTCTCCAGCTAATACTGCTGGGGTACAGAAGTGGTTTCTGACTCCTGCTGCCCCAGCTATGTTATAAGGTCAGATACAAGGCTGTGAAGTGGGATGTGGAGCTGTCTGGGAGTATCTCTCAGTGGATGCTTCACGGTCAGCCGGTTGCAGTTTAGGTCCTTAGAGCACATGGAGCTGGCGAGGCTTCAGAAGCTGAAGGTTGGAGCAGATGTCTGTAAGTTAAGGTCTGACAGGAAGTTGTCAAAGCCTCGCACTTGTGGTGTATTATGTCTGGTTTGATGGACTCTGTCCATTGTAGTTTGAGTTGATTGGCATGAAGCTCACATCACCTGCACTTGGAGGGGATGTCGTGCTCAATGAAGTCGAGAAAAGGTGAAGTTTACTGTAACTAGTGCGATTTTCTTTGTGTCGGGTTGGTGTGTTCACTACCAGATCCCATCCTCACACAAACTGCCCATCAAAGGCTTTAAGATGCCTTTCCTGTCCTTAAAACGTGAATTATGTTTGCTTTTTGATTGAAATCTGTTGTTCTGTTGTGCAATGCAACAGTTCTTTTGTTCGAAACTCAGTTTTCATTCAATTATAAACCTATCACCTAATTACTTTTCCATCATAAAGTGAATTGATATTATTCGAGATGCTAAGTCATTATGTTGAGATGCTGTTTCATTGTTTGAGATGGCAAGTATTATTAGAAATACTGTAATTACTTTGAAATGCTATACTTATTTTGAGATTAAAAAGTCATTGTTTTAGAGATACTATCAATATTTTGAAATACTGTCTCATTTTGAGATAGTAAGTCATTATTTTAGAGATTCTATCTATTTTTAGATACTGTCTCTATTTTGAGATGATCTCTTTGTAGATACTAAGTCATTATTTATCTCATCTTTCCCTTTATTCTCAGATTCTCTCTGTTTATTTTGAGATACTATCTCATTGTCTTGGCATACATCTTATTTTGTAGATAGTAAGTCATTATTTTAGAGAAACATAGGTATATTTTTTTAGATATTGTCTCATTATTTTGAGAATCTATTTCATTATTTTGACACAGTAAATGATCATTTAACAGATACTAAGTTCAATTTCACTTAACTATTGAATGATGTTGCATTTGAGGCACAAAGACTTTATTTACATTAAGAGCAGATTTTATTCTCAAGGTAACACTTAATGCCACAAATACGTAAATGTGATATTTCCTTATAATTAACCTGCTTATGTGCATTTGCATAAGATCAAACTTTTGACTGACAACTTGCAGAACAATAACACACAAAACAATACATAAGGTTTGTATCATGATGGTACAGAACTGCTTTTTCATTTGTATGGAGTTAAGCTGTGTGGGCTGAGTGTATGTGTGTGTGTTCTAATTTAATCATCTGTTACACAGCTCGCTTGTGCGTGGGTGAAGGTGTGAGAACTGTATGTACAGTATCACTCATTAACTTGAAGGCAGTGAAAGTGACAAAGATCAATCGGGAGATGCATTGCTGAGCAATGTCAAATACCACTACTGCATCACAGAACATTTTTCATATTCTATTTTAGAACTTTATATGAGAAGTAAATCAACTGTGTTTGTTTTTAATGAAATAAATGTGAGAACTCTGATGTGCTCTGATATTATTAATGGAAAAATGCTGAGGTAAAAATAAATATTAATACATTCTTCATCTTTTAAATAAATGAGTTTTATTTTTACATACGTTTGAAAGGTGTCGAATAAAGTTGAAATGTTCCGAATATTATTTGTGCTATGGAGCTCCTCCAGTAATCAGCTATTATTCAAAGCCTCAAGCCTGGTGGGGTTGTAGGAGCAGGGAAGCACAAGAAATGAACAGCTTCTTTTCAGTCAGGTTGCAAGACTCCATTGAGTAACCCATGCGACCAGCAATGTTGATAGGTGTTATCTGGTTTAAGGTACACTATAGGCCCAAATGTTTGTGGACACCCCTGCTAATGCATTAATTTTCTTTAAGTTGTACCCATTGCTGACACAGGTGTTTAAATGCTCTCACACACAGCTTGTCTAGTCCCCGTAGAGAAGTACTGGCAATATAATTATAGGAAATTAACATATTGCCACCATGTCTAATGCAAGTCTTTGGCCAGAGCAGTGTAATGCCCCGAGCATTGAGCTGTGGAGCAGTAGAACGGTGTTCTCTTGAATTCTCTGGTGCTTCATCCAACCTTTGGAATGTGGTGGGCTGCAAAACCTGTACCGAAATGGCTTGAAAGTTTGTGCTGGTTAACATGAAAACTCTAAATTAAATAGCTCTCAATAGTTTATGGGTTATAGGTCCAGGTCCACATAGTACAGTGTCTGTGGCCTTCATATTAGCAACCTCTTCAACATCTTCCATTCAATGTCTAATGCCAGTGTCAGTTTGACATAGGATAATGAATAGTAGTTAATATTTTCTTTGTTTTAATTTGAATTGTTTTTAGGTCACCTAAATCCATCTTGACAACATCTTCCAAACATCACATGCCAACATTATACTGAAATTTGGTTAGGAGGTATGCTGACTAAAACTCAATATCTGCTGAATTACAGTGTGGACATCCTCACAGCAAGAAATTCTTAGTTACCAAAATTCAACATCTGTCCAGAGTTTGACCTTGTTGTCAACTAGGGTTGCAAAATTTTGGGAATTTTCAAAGTTGGAAACAAATGGGAATGTATGGGAATTAACAGGAATTTATGTGAATAAAACAGAAATTTAGGTTGGCCCTCGACAAGGAACTTAAATATAGTTGGGGAAAATATATTGTAGCATAATCTTGGCTAAAAGAAGCAGATTTAATGCAAGTACACTCCTCAATCACATGCACACACCACTGCTTACTGAGATTACTGAGGCCACGCCCCCTGCATGTACCGTGCACTCCTCCATCACATGCAGGGATGATTGCTAAAACCCTGGAGGCCACACTTTTGAGCCCAAAGCACAAGACTATTGAAGCTACACAGTTGAGCCTGAAGATTATATAAAATCAATGCCTTGTCCGGAAACCAGGGCCTTGATAAAGGCAAAGTTCTGGGCAGTTTGGCGAAGTTCCGAACCAAGCAAGGCCTTTGGGAAGGGAATGAAATCTGGCAATTATGCCAGCACATATCTGCATCCTCCTGATGGAAGGAACTTTGTGAATCTAAGGCCCTTGCACCTGTAGCCTCCATCATCCTCCAAATCCCACCATCATCAGCTGCCTCTGAGTGCAACTGGTCACTGTTTGGGAAAACATCCAAAGGTTAGCAACAGACTCACAAATGAGATACTGGAAAAACTGGTGGCCATTCGGGCAAACCTAAGGCTCTTTGAAAATGACACAGAGCAGTCTTCAATATGGCTGGACAGTGACTCTGAGGAGGAGGAGGAGGAGGAGGAGGAGGATGTTGAGGAGGTGAACATGCAGAATATGCAGAAACTAGACTTGCAAGGTTTTTGTTTTACATGTTGAATGCTGCTTTTTTTGGAGGTGGGGCTCCTTTCATTTCCTTTTAATATTTCCAAAATTCCCCAGCTTAACTTCCCATGGAAAGTTTACGGAACGTTTACGGAAATTTACTGGATGTTTTCCGCCCCTTTGCAACCCTATTGTCAACCCAGTGCTGGCTTTTCACAGATATGTGATTTTGATTTCCAACCCACATTCAGTGTCTGCAAAACATTGTGTTTTGAGGTCAAAGTGATTCAACGACTGCCTGATGTATCTGATATCAGAATGTCAGTGGTCTAGTACAGTTGTAGTGGTCTAGTACATGGTGCTTTTTGTCAGAGTAAGGTGTGCAAATATTTTTATCATGTGTAACATGACTAGTTGGTCAAATGGTGGACTAAAGCAATCTCATCACGGTAACTGGACAACTCATATGTAGTATGGTAAAATCTACTTTTTACACTTAGACTTAACTTTATACTTACATTAGGTAATTTTGAAGCTTGCTGTGGCAGTCTGAGTGACCTTTTACAAATAGCATGTTTCACATACTGCCCTTGTCTTGTCAACATTTAGTTTAGAGTGCTGCCACACAGCTTGGCTCTGTGGTGTTTTAACCTCAATGTAACACAACCAACATGAACTGAAGAGTGATGTTTCCCACACTGAATGAGTGGGAATTAAGAGCTTGAGCTGAGACAGTATACACTTTTAAAACCACCTAATGTTGTGTAGATCCCCGTTTGGCTGCCAACCCAACTTTGACCTGTTGAAATATGGATTCCACAATACCTCTGAAGATATCCTGTGGCTTTTGAAATCAAGACTTTAGCAGTAGATCCTTTAAGTCCTGTGAGTTGTGAGGCGGGGTCTCCATAAACACTGATGAGCATTTGGTGTCTTGAGTTGATTTGGTTTTTCTTACCTTTTTGTACTTTTGCACTTTTGTATTGACTACTACATTCCAAACCACAGGACCTGCCTGATGTTTTCATGCATGCCCATTTTTCCTGATGCCAACATATCAGTTGGAATCAATTTCAAGAACATCCACCTCACTGACAAGCGCTATTGTACTGAAATAATTAATCATTTCATCTGTCAGTGCTCCTAGTGTTTTCACATTTTCACAGCTTCTAGTGTTTCCACATTTTAAACAAAATATAACAAATGGAATTAAAGTATAATTTTGATACAGGAGCATGCTGATAAAATGAATCTGTGTTTATTTCTAGCATATTAAATCAAATTCAAAATTAAAACCTGAACATTAAATGTGAATAATAGGATTTTTACAATAATATATTTAGCCCTAGAATAAAGCCTTTTCAAAGTGGCCTTGCAATACAATGAATTACTACGTGATAGCCTTAACTTTAGGTTTAATGCTTGACCTTGCATAAGTAAAACAGTTAATATGATAATTAACCATATACTAATGATGATGATAATAATAATAATAATAATAATAATAATAATAATAATAATAATAATAATAATAATAATAATAATAATAATAATCAATGAAGTCACCCCACACTGTAGCTGGTAAGACTATTTAATAACTTGGAAGTTTAATGCAGATTTTTTTGTTGTGCTCATGGTTATGTGGGCATATATTACATTGAATTGACTGAGGGTCATCCAATCAGATTTCAGAAAATGATCCGATGATATTAATTGCTAATAATATCCTAATTATGTTCCAGATGTGCCACACTTGGCTTATTATGGAGACTATGAAGTCGACGGCATCATGTAAAATATATATGCACGTTAATGAGCAATGTGAATGTGTTCACCTGAGGGTTAAGTCATTCTGTATCTGAAAGCCCTGATTAACATTCATGTCCCGCTAACTTCACTACTCGCTTCTTCTCCCCTGCCTAAGTCGCGTGCTGCCAAACTGAATGTGTGGTTACTGCACATTTCCAAGCCCAGCTGCTCCCCCATTTCATTAGTGTACTGAGGCAAGTCTTTCTCCTCTCTGATTAAAACTAAGAATGTGCTGGCTGTGGTGTCTGGTGTGTGCCGTGCTTACCAAAACAAGTCTCTGGCTGGGGGAAGCACCAGGGCCCTGAATTGGCCTCTATTCCACTTCTCATTGCGCACAGCATCCACAGCCCGGCCCTGCTTATCTGCCTTGTCTTTGGTCTCCTTAGGCTTGCCCAGTCTGTGGGATTACTCAGGGTTATTCTGACCATTAGAGGCTCCATTACAAACATGAAAAGGTCAAAAAGCACATGTGCAGATGTAATTGGGCTCCGAACATTGTTAGTACGCTGGAGTGGACGAATGCCTTCAGCACCCTCCACATTTGTCTGGGGACGTGAGCATTTTAATTATTTATCCTGGACCTGTTTGATCAATGCTGGGGAACCATGCTTCTGCACCTCCTGTGGCACAATACAATTGTCCAGATTCTACAAAATATTAATGAGGAAAGAGAGAGAGAATATATATATATATATATATATATATATATATATATATATATATATATATATATATATATATATATATGAGAAAGGGAGAGAAAGTAATAAACCTTAGAGAGATTTTTCTTTTTATATTAAGAAATATTGCTGTTTATGACTGTCCATTGAAATGTGTAATTCACTCATTATCTTTAACATCTTCTAACAGCTCAGTTTAAACTCTACTAAGGCAATCAAACCTCCAGAGCCCTTCAGTGGCCAGCCGGAGACCATCCAGATGTCTTACAGTAACACAAGTCAGGACCATACTCTCCTGTTCTCCTGCTCTGTGGGTTTCAGAGTATTCATGTCAATCACTGTCTTTTCCTGATGTCACAAGAGACAGATAGAATTGGAATGGGGGAGGAAGGGGGCTTAAAGTTAGCCTTTTATCAGCCTGGGCTGGTGGGTGATCATTGACTTGGGAAGGGTAGAGTGGTGTAATTAGTTTGGTGTTTTGATTTATGGAGAACAGAGAATGTAAACATTACCAGAGTATGGCAAGTGACTTTGGCAGATCTGACTATAACAGCCTAACTAAGTAGAGAACCAGAAGGTAACATAAACATGGTAGCATCCTGAAACATTGGCGTCCAACCACTCCACTGTCACTAGCCTGTGTAATCACGTGAAGGAGTCAGATAGCTGCACCGATTTCCCAGTTTACCATAATTCCTTATGTCCATGAACTCCTGGATCTACAGCCTGTAACTAAGGCGAGTTATTAATTAACAAAAGCTACACTGAACATGTAAGTTTTCAGCCTAGACTTGAAGATTATGACAGTGTCTGAGTACTGAACATTATCTAGAAGGTTATTCCAGAGCTGGGAGCTTTGTAAGAAAAGGCTCTTCCCTCTGCTGAAGTCTTCTGAATTCTGGAAACTAGTAGGAAGCCAGCACCCTGTGATCTGAGTGATCATGATGGCTCGTAATGGGAAATTAGCTCTTGCAGGTACTCAGGAGTGAGCGATATTTGAGAACTTTTCTTGTGTTAATAGGTTCCCATTTTCACTATTTTAGTGTATTCAACATTCTTAAAGCACAATACTTTATCATAATGCATTAGCCCCGAGCTAATACACACTGCTACTGTTTTAAATGGTAATAAGGAGGTGACTATGTTTAGAAGAGAAATGATTTGCCTCACAGGAGCACTACGTGTTATATTTTTGTCATTTTAGAATCATTTTCACTCAGTGACAGACTGACTGATACCCTTTACTAGTGGACTAGTTCAGAGACTGCACAGTGACTAGTGGGTTCATCCAGCATTGCTACCTCAATGATACCACAATGCCTAGCAGGCTTGTCCTACATCAGTACCTCAGAGGTAGCAGGATCATCCAGCATGGCTGCTTCAGGGATAACACTGTAACTAGACAACAATAGTACTGAGTGGTTTATCTAACAATATCTCAAGATGTTTAAATTTGATAATTTGATCTTCCTTTAAACAACATTGTGAGATTTAGGGATAGGCTGAATATATAAACCTGAACAGATGATTTTTTTAAATAATTTATATAAAGTCATTATTAGAAATGTAATTTTCTTGTGATAAAAATTAAGGACACCCTCACATTTATTACTACTAGAACTTGAACTACTACTAGAACCCAGTGCCTTAATTAGAAAGAACTTTGTCTGAGGCTGTCGTATTTAAACCTCAGACATTAGTTTGACTTGCTCTTGATTGGTGAAGTGTCATGTTTACCTTTTGTCTCAGTTTGTGCTCCCATCACATGCTTTGTGTTTATGTCTTATCTCCACCCTTGCTCCGCCCATCCCCATCTATGTGTCATTTGTAACCCTGCCCCTTTGTAATCAGTTGTTTCAGGTGTGTCCAATGTTGTGTTGTATCTAAGACCCTCTGTCTCAGCCTGTCTTTGTGAGTCCTTGTGGAAGAGTTTTGATGGCGTGGTTGTGTTGTTATAGTCATCCAGTCAGTTTGTTTGTTTACCTTGTTTTATTTTATCCAGTGTTTGTTTGAGATCTGTTAGCTTTGTATTTTGTTTATTTCTCATTAAATCCACAACCCCAGTGTTTACCTCCGCTTCCTTAAGTCTTTGTTCGTTCAGCACACCATCCTGATGCAAAGTGAGTGGCATCATCATGATGAGATCCAAAAAAAACTCCAAAGAACTCTCTGATGCAACAAAGCTCTGTTAAAAAAGAAAAAAAAAAAGAAAAGGGAGGAGGGCAGGGCAAGACTAAAGTTTGACAGAACACTTGGACAAAGACCAAGACTTCTGGATCATTTTTCACATGACTGCTGGCAGCATTTTGTACCTGCTAGTACAATTCAATATCCATCAAAATCATTTTGAAGCCATAATTTCAAGAAAATAATGCTTCAAAATGTTCTTTTAAATTGAGATGATTGTATTGAACGATGCACCATTCTCCTATTGACATGCTTGTTGTGTCTGTAGAGTATGGCAGCTACCATGTTCAATCATTTCAAGATTTTCCTGTGCCTAAAAACCCATTCAATTGTTTTATGGAATTGAACAACTTCCAATCCCAATGGATTCTGTTATGAGTTAGTTTCACATAAATTGCTTTGTCTGTTCAAGGAATCCTGTTGAAAGGGATGCTAGGGGTAATCAATGGTAAGCTACTGATGTGGCAGATATATGAAAGACAGTAGACTATCAAAAAAAGCAAAAAACTGGAAGGTGTAAAGTTATGCCAACCACTTTCAGCTCCAGCTGCTGGGAATTTTTATGTAATTAGGAACTTCTTTTATTGTATCTATTGAGTTTCTTCTGTAAAAACTGAAGACTATAGTGCTCCTACTGTGCAAGAGCTTTTCTTAGTCTGTACCTCTGCAAAAGCCTCAAAGATGTCAAAGTACTTGCTGAACAGAACAGTTACTAGTCCTTTTTTATGCCTATTTGACCAGGACTGGCAGATGCAGTGATAATGACAGGAGTAAGGAGTGCCTCTCTCTTTCTCTCTCTTTCTTTCTCTCTTCCCTTCAGTAATGGGTCATTGTGCGGAGAGTCTCAGACACTTTTATCTCTGAGCACTTTTGCTGGACAGACAAATCTGATTATTGTCAGCGCAGAAGTCCTGCCATCCCTCTCCAACTCTAAAAGACTCCATTAGGACAGAGAAAAGGGAGGGAGAGAGAGACACACACGAGTTGAAGTCAGGTCAGGTGAAGACGAGATATGGCTACTATTTTATTACACCCTTTAAAGTCCATTGATCAACTTGCCTGCTTCCTTCCATTGCAGCCTGGTGAAAAGATGAAAGTGAAATATAGAGGCCAGCACACTTTCTGTAGTTTCTTAATTCTTTATTTATCCATGACAAGGCCACTGAGCAGCCACTGCTCTTTTTGAAGGAAGGGATAGAGGATGAGGAATATAGTGCAGCATGATGCTACGCAGGCTGGAAAATTGATGAGAAATGTGAAAAATTGGCTCATGGACAGTTTTAATGACTTCAGACTCTCAGTGCGTAAAATGAAGAAGACTTTCGCTCCCTGTCACCAACATATTGAAAAAAGGGCTAGAAATGAAAAGGGGGGGTAGATTCTAAAAAAATAATAAATGCTTGAATGAATTTCCAAAAGCATTTCACTTCATACGAAGGAGATGAATAAGGCATATCTGTATAATCTTGCATGCAAAATGCTACACTCTTAAAAAGAATGGTGCTTCAAATGTTTGTTTGAGCAATGCCTTAGAAGATGGCATCCACAAAGAACCATGTTTGTAACAGACTTATGAGTGAAGAACTAAAACACTAAAACAAATCACATGATGTGAAGTTTCAACAATGTAATGATTTTTGAATAGTTACACATCTCTGTTCTAAACACAGAGGAACCAATTTGGTTCCATAACAGAGTGATGGCATCTCTCAGAACCAACATGAAGCACTTTTATATTTAAGAATGTGCGTAGGACACGTAAGCTTACACAGGATGAAAAATATTTCTTACTTGAGCTTGGATTCAACAGCTTAGTTCTTTTCATGATGGAACTTTAAAACAGTCGAAAATGTCACCTAATGAATTTAATTTATAAATATTAATGCAGAATGCACATCCTATAATGCTTGGGCTCATGTAAGGCAAACATGCAGGCCACACCATTTGTCGGAACTCTCCAGGGTGCTCCTCAGAGCAGGCCTGATGACAGTGCATTATCCTGCTGGAATATCTCAGGGGAGTACATCAATTCAAGGAATGCACTATCACTAAGTGAAAATTAGCCAGCACCAGTTAATAACATGTTTAAACACAATGCTGGACCCAGTCCATTCCATGTGAATACACTGCACACAAGTATGCACCAGCATGCACAGTCCCTTGTTTACAACTGGGGTCCATGGCATACCATCAACTCTAATCTTAAATGAAAATGGAAAAAATGGTAAATTGAAAATGGTATTTCCTATCCCTGTAGCGCTCACTATCATGCCTCACTCGAACTCAAGTCACATTGTCATGAGAACACTGGCCAGTCAAGCATCCAAACTCTCTTCTGTCTTAGCACCAAAATAGTGGAATACTTCCCTTGGGAGTCCGAACAGCTGAATCATTTTCGGGCAGCATCTAAGGTTGAGGAATCTCTACTAACTAGCTAAGGATATCTTCTGAGTGAAGAGCAAAGCACTTTTGTAAGTTGCTCTGTACAAGGGTGTCTGCCAAGTGCATTAAATGTAAATTTAATGTGGAAATACACTATTTCCAGTATGCAGTGCTTCAGTGACTGGAGAAAAAACTTTTGCTCTATTGGCTCTACCTTGCAGCTTATTGGACTGGAAATGAAATTATTACTTTGAGGTTAAAGTGCAGAATTGCAACTTTGATCTGAGTTGCTTACAGCTATACAGTGGAAGTTCATCTATAATTGGAGAGTTTGGTGCATTATGTCATTAGTTCATTAGTTCATGCATGAAAGCACTAACAAAATGCTGAAATTCTAGATGTGCCATTTGCATATGGAGTCTGTTGCCATGGTCCCTCAAACAAGATCATTGAAATTCCATGAAAAGTGTTATGACCGAGCACATACATTTGAGACCACTTCACCACTTCAAGAACAGTCAGGAGTATAAAGAACAGGGCATCCCAGCATTTCAGGGGGGTCTATAAGATGTATCTTAAACAGGTAGGCTCTAAAATGTGTCTATTCTAGGTTTAATGGTCAGATGAGGTGAAGATACAGACATTCCAATATGATTGAATCAGAAAAGTGAGGAGAAAAAAAAAGGAACTGATCGTGATCCAATTTATACCACCTCCATCTGTGACACAGACATGTATGGCTGCCACTGCAACTGGCTCACTTGTCCTTACTGATGATATTATTGCCAGCAGCAGCAGGATGAATTAGGAAGTGTAAAGAACCATCTTATCCAACCAAATGCCTCTAAACTAAGTGGACTGAGCATTACCTTGCAGCAGAACAGAGGTGAAACATACTACTAAAGGTAATAGTGAAGCTTAATGTACTCCTGTAACACTATGCAGTGTTTCACAGCCCAAATATGTGCAATGTTCTTCACTTGCCAAGTCAATTAGTCAGTCTGAACCAAACTGAACATACAATTCACTTACTGAAGAAAAGACTGAAGTCCAAGAAAACCCAAAACAAGTGTGAAATTGAAATGGCTGCATTCCAGAGAAAATACAGAATGTCTGGTGATGTCTGTATGTCACAGACTTCAGGCAGTCGACAATTTGAAAGGAAGGATCATTGAAAGGATTTGCAAGCATTAAATATGAACAATTTATTTAAGATTGTTAATTTGGGATTCCTTGCAATGGGGGAGTTTGTAGGAGGACCTTTAATTTGTCTATTAGTGCTTTACCACTGGACAGTACTAATCCAAATCCAGAACTGTCCATACCCTGGTCAAGTACCCTTGTCTGTTTCCTAGCTCACAATGATACCCATGGAAGTAGGCAGGGTTTTCAGAAGCTGGTGCAATAGTGATCTCACATGCCAACAATTTCTAAAGTAAACACACACAGCAGTAGCCCAGCAATGGAGAGGCCTGTCATGAAGCTTGCACTAAGAAGACTTTATTTTCCTTTTACTCAACATTTGGTTTTAGGTCAACAGACACTGACAGCAATACTGGCTAGCTGATGGTTTAATACCATTTATTTGACTCAAGTTACAATTGTCTTTAACCAAGCAACAGTGTGCACGATTTCTTTCGGCATCCCATCCCATCCCATCCCATCCCATCCCAGTGTTTAAAACAGTGTTATATCGTTGTTCACATAAGATGAGTTTAAAACGTTCTAGCTTTATTAGACCTGTGAGATTCTGTGTGGAAAATGCCTGATAGACTTTATATTTTATATTAAAATATTTTAATATATATGTAATATATTATACTTGATATAAAAAATGCATATTTTAATATATACTCTTTAGAATATATATATATAATTTGACCTTAAATTACATCAGATTTTCACACAAGTTTGCGTAGATCAAAAAAACAAGACAAATATTACACTTGCTCATTTATTTATTGAAATAAGTTACCCAATATTACATAACTGTGAAGAGCAAAAGTATGTGAATCTTTGCCTTCAGTGTCTGGTATGACCCCGCTTGTGCACAAATAACCGTAACTCTGTATATTGTATATGACTTGGCCATTCTAAAACATATAACTTATTCTTTTTGGTAGAACCCACATGCTCCTGAGATTCAGGTCATGGACAGGTCCTACTTTAGGACATTTTCTTTTAGAATTTGGTGTTGTAATTCAGAATCCATTTTTAGTCAATCATCAAAACAGGACCGAACCATGAAATCACCACCATGTGTCACAAATATAAGACTTTTATTCTGAAATGCAATGTTTTCTCTCTCCTAATATAATGCTTCTCATTTAAAAAACAAATATCTATTTTGAGCCCTTCCATTCACAAAACATTGTTCTAAAAGCCTTCTTACTTGTCTATTTAATCTTTAGCAAACTGCAGGCAGGCAGCAATGTTCTTTTTGGAGAACAGCAGCTCTCTCCTTCCATGCTCAACATTGCCATGCACACCACTGTTATTTGGTGTTAGGCTCATGACCATTAGCCAATGTGACAAAGGCATTTAGTTGTTTAGAAGAATCCCTTACCTTTACTTTTTGATCATTCTGAGTATTACATGCCTTGCTCTCTGTATAATCCTTATTGGTCGACCACTCCTGGGTAGAGTAATAATGGTATTGAATGTCCTCCTTCTTTGCACAGTCTGACTCAGAGTCCAAACTCTGTATAGATTATTTTATAACCTTTTCCAGCCTGAATCTGTTTTACATGAGTACTAATGAAGTTATACTTGCATGCATGTAGTGTTCAATAGGAATTATTTAACATGCCTCATCTAAAGCAAATTAAATAAACAAATAAAGAGCTAGAATTGGGAAGACTGCAGAACAGTAATAACTATGATGTGACCTCTGCATTTGTTGGAAAGCCAGCATGCAGCCACCACGTTCCACAGGGAATGTTCAAATAAAAACACTACAGAAATCGTGCCGTTCATTATAATGAAAAAGGTTCTCAATTATGGAGACTAAAAAAAAAACTTTTACAAGAGGTCTTCCCATTGTCGAGATCCTTTTAAAATGAATACATATGGAAACGGAAACATTTCCTTCAAAAATATGAAAACATTGATGGAATTGTGTAAAACCCAACTTTTATTCAATAAAAAATGGACAAGACATTAATTTTATCTGGAAATGGCATCATTATATAGCGTTTTATCGCTGTATGTCAGTTTGATGGAAAATTCGTAAAGTGGATGGACACTAACTGGTGCCACTGTTTCTCTTCCAGTCCAGTGTGCTGGATAACAGGGCAAGAACAACAAACACTGTGCAACTGTCCAATTTCTTACAGACTACACTCTGTATTAGATTTATTACTTGGATTCAATGGAGTGTAATGTCTGCCAGTTCACTTCCCCACTAGGGAGTGTGTGGCTGGTGTTTGGAGAATGGATCTCGCAGTGGATATCAAAAGAGAGATCAGAATCTAGTAACTTTTGCGAGCAAATCAATTTGAATTTAATTTATGACCATTTTGTTTGAGGGCACTGCCTGCATTGAGTCTGTCTGTGTATATGTACATTTGTGTGATTATATATATAAATACATATATTCTTTCATAATCACACAAATTAATTAAATATTAATACCACTGAGAGCTGAAATTGAAATCTAACAGTGGTACATGACAGGGTCTGACGTGTGCGTTTTTATTCTGATGTTTAACTCAAGCACACAGTTTAAACAGCAAGAGCAGTGACATTTCTGAAACTTTAGCTGAAACAGTCTGATAGCTGGTTGTGTATTTATTTAATGGTACATAACTTTACACAAAAGCATATACTTGCCAACAAATCATAACATTGCGAATTTTGGAAGGGGGCGGTAGCCAGAATCCTAACATCCTGTTAGCAATTCTTGATGAGGGCCATAGCTGGTGTGGTAGTGGTGTGGTGTGAGGCTTGTAGGCAGCCTGCTAATGCTGTGCTAGTGATTCTGGAGAAGGTCCATATGTAGAAAAGGAAGTCAGTTTACATTTAAGATACTGTTACATAAGTCAAGCTATTGTCTCTTTGTGTTTCAGGGTTTGGTTTGGACCGTCTCACTTTTCACTTTGGTCTGAATCAAAATAACAGACGTCAAAGGACCATGGTTGGTCTGGTTCTTTTGCAGTGTGGAAACACTTTATGGCTCAGACCTCCAGGCCAGTTACAGGAATTTGAGGCAGTTTCTGTTCACCCACTAAAAAATAGTAGAACAAAGTAGACACTAAAAATATTTCCTGGCAGTTTTGGAGGTATACAGATGTGTAGGTACGGGATACAGGACATGTAGTCTAATGCAGTGTACCTGATCAACGTTGACCCATTAACATCAATAATTCTGTTACACTCTAGGCTACTTAGTGTACAAAGTCAGCAGAATGTGGGTGAGGGTGGGATGGCATAGAGATGCTGATTGGTTGATTTTCTTTCATCATGCAATGTAGGACAAAAGCACAAATTGCCTCACATGAACCCCAACCAAGCCGTCAGTAATCATGTCGGCTCATCTCACAGCTCAGCTTCCTTCTCTTTGACAGTTTGTATGTGAATTTAACTATGTTTGAGAAAAAATGCATTATGATACCATAGACTGTAATTTGTAGTCTAATTATTATAAGAGCAACATATTCTGAAGGAAAAAAACAATAGAATAAAATGGAATATTTAGAAATATATTGGGAATCTCTTGTTACTAAGCAACGAGTAGAGAAATGTTAGCTAACATTAGTGTTGGCTGCATTAAAGATGGCTAATTGACTCTCTGGTGGAAAACAGCAGTGCAGTTACCAAACAAAAACCCTTATGCATTTACTGCTGTACAGCAAAACAACTGAATGGTAGCTGTTCTTCCTGACAGTGAATTAAATATCATATCGCAATGCCTTCAGGGTGTAGCGTCAAGTCAAAGCAGAAACAAACTATCATCCTACCAGCTAACAGCTCCAGACGTCAGATCCAAACTGTGCATGTCTTAAATGGGAGAATGCACCAGCTCGGCATGCATGCCCACGGTAAATTGTGTAAACTGCCAGAGCCAAGTTGAGCCAAAGTGCCTAATGGAATGGTTGTCAAGGCAAGGCAAGTTTATTTGTATAGTACCTTTCAAACAGTGACAATTCAACATGCATTACAGAAATATGTAAAAACCTAGATAATGCTGAGTAATATACAAGAAAGTTACAAAAAATAGAATTAAAAGAATAAAGCAATACCAAAATGAGAACTATTAAGAATATGGAATTTAAAACAAAGAATTAAAAAGAAATTAAACAGACAATTAGATAAAAGAAACTCAATGCAAAAATAAGGGTTGAAATACATTTAATTAAAAAAATAATAGTTCCATCCAAAAGGAATCAACCAGTGAAAATTCACCATTGCTATGGTGTTGTGCCAGACTGTTAAAGACTTACTCAGGATGGCAGCAGGTCATTTCAGTTATGAGTCCTGCTTTTGTCTTGGTGGAGACAAATCTGTGTGTGAAGACACTATGGTCAGTGCCAAGATCAATGATTTGTCACGTCACAGACTCAGAAGACCTGGTGTTATGCTGTGGCAATTTTATACAATGCCTTACATTTTTCTGAACGCACACTCTGGTGTGATATTCCAACAGGAAAACGCTCATCTGAATACAGCTGCTGTCTCAAGAGCTTGCCTTGTAGACACAGATGCTATGCCAGGGCCACTTGCATTGCCAGAGCCATCTCTGATTGAACATGTGTGGGATGCTATTGGGCACACTATCAATTCCTAAACCTACTGCAAAATCTGCAGAAACTCAGTGAGAATGTTCAAGCTGCATCACAAGACACCCTCGGGGAGCCTCTGCAACTCCATGTAGAAACATCTGGCATGTTGCTTTGTACCAGACACCATACTGAGAGACATTATTTCTATATGTGTAGATTAGTAAATATAGTCTATATCATCTTATTTTTTAAATAATGTATTGTTCCTGGTAACCTTTATCTTCCCCAACCAATAGCATTTCGATCCAAAAGTTTCTTCTATGTGCTGCTTGTTCAATGAATATATAAAAGATTAAACAGTTTAGAGGCCACACGTGAATGGGTATGTTTTCCGTCAAGACGTTACATTTCACAGCTTCCAGACAGCTTGCAGCTGAGTGCATTATAATGACTGAAACCACCATGTTTTGGTTGTAGGTACTGTTAACAGGTCTGCCTATACTGATCTAATGGTGTCTAAATGGCCTGTATTTCTCCAGTATATCAGAAATGTAAAAAGGTCCTGACCCATTTAATGCTTTAGAAACAAGGAGCAGTGTTTTAAAATCTATTCTACAGCTGATCAGGAGCCAGTGTAATGATCTGCGTATTGGAATAATGTGTTCAAGCCTCTTTGTCTTTGTTAGTGCTCTGGCAGGAGCGTTCTGTATAAGCTACAGCTGTGTAATAGATTTTTGGAGAGGACAGTGAGGAGGCCATTACAGTAATCTAGACTGCTGCAAATAAATGCTGATTGAGTTTTTGTAGATCTTCTGCGCTCATAAAGTCTTACTGTGTTTTCAGGTGATTAAAAGCTGTAATAGATTTAATGTGAACATTAAAACTGAGCCCTACATCTATTTGGACTCCAGTTTTTTTGTGTTTTAACAATTAGACCCCTTGCACTGAGATAAGCACTGACCTTCTGCTCTTCTTCAGTAGTGCCAAATAGAATCACTTTTGTCCTTCTTCAGCTGGAGAAAGCTAAGATGCAGCCAGTTATCACTGAACTTAATGCAGTTACACAGAAAGTTTAATGGACTGTAGTTAATGGAACCTATACTCAGTTTTAACAAACAAGTTGAACACTGTGAGCCGGTGACCATATCTTACAATTACAGGTTTCAAAATGAACAGGATTTTGTTCTGTTATGTGTAGGGCGATATTAACCATACGGTTCAAGACAGTTACATGTTTAGTAAAGCTCTCATTGAGGAAGATCAGCATTTACAATCATTATTTAGTTCTTGGTTTATCAAATCTTTTTTTATGAACTCAATTCAGATCTGCTGGTATACTTTAACAGGTCCATGCAATCGAATGAGTTTTAATTTATACATTAGCCACTGAGACATTCAGTGTATATTATCAATGTGTAGGTGCATTGCTTAGTGTTGCCAACTAAGCAATAGTTATCCAACACTACCAGACTTGCATGCTGGTTAGAGGCCTTGTTCAGTATTGTTACTGTAGTGTTTGTATGTTGGCTACAGGTTTTGTCCAATAACACTAATATGGGGTTACCATGCTGGCTTCTGGCCTTATTCAACATTGCTAGCACTGCATTAACATCCTGGCTACAGGCCTTATCCAACATTGCATCTGTAGCTGTAACATGTCTTAAACCTATCCTGAGACTTTTCCTGATATTCTGATTTTTGTGTAAAGTCTAACACTATCAAGAGAACACACAACCTGCTACCAGACTGTTTCTTTTATATATATTTTACAGTAATTTCATTTAGATTCATGGCATTTAGCTCACGCTCTTACCCATAGGGACTTACAAGATGATTAATTTTTCATTTTTCAAAAGTGGGCCAGAGTAATGATCGGAGTCTTGCCCAAAGTCTCTTATTGGTGTAGCACAGCATAGTTGCCCATACTGGGCAACCACATAGGATGCCACATTGTTGCTCACTTATGTAACGTAATGTAATGTAATGTAAAGGAGTTAATGTTGTTTGCTTTGCAGCATTTTGATCGGATGCACAAACAGCATTGTTTTGGCTGAGCTGTATATGGTCTGATTATTGGGTTAAGTGTTTTTAGCATGGGTGCAGAGGCAGTGCTCTGCAGAAGAGCAGAGACATTAGAAGTAGTATCCTGCTGGTTTCTGGATTGTGGAGCCATTATGCCATAGCACACTACTGTCTGGGCTTTATACAAGGGCACAGGAGTGGTGTTATTATAAGAGAGTCTGGCAGCATGCTCATATGGGAAAAGAAACTTCATTTAAAAGCGTATTTAGAAGCTTGTTTGATGGCGGGTTTGAAGGTAAGGATATGCACCAATTTAACTACAGAGCACAAGTGACTTACAGCGTCCGAAGGGGCTTAATAATCCTGTCAGGAGGTGTAAAAGGGGTGTAATAATGAAACTAATTTGACAACTCACTTTCAGTACCCACTTAATTATTATGGTTAATTTGAAGAATCAAAAACATGTTTGGTTTATCTTGAAACCCTGTCACACATCTTGTATTCCAGAGGCCTTAGTGGTTTCGTCCTCAGCCTTCAGTGTTGCATTGCAAATCCCGAGTCCTGAAGCAAGTTAAATGACCCTTAACAAATTCCGCCAGCATTTGTGTTTCATTTCTTCCATGTCCGGGCATTACCTCACAATACAAATGAGGCTCACATCATACATATTTAAATTGAACTTCAACGCCCAACTTGAGATGGTGATAATGGCATTTTGTTCAATTACTGTGATGCAATTCCTTTTTTTCTGTCTCAACACTCTGGCTGCTCACTCCAAAGAGAGAGAGAGCAGAAAATTGAAAGTTATAGCACTTGTGTTGATGCAGGATGCGGACAAGGGCCTGCTCATGTCTCTGGGGCATTAAAAAGCAATCCGTGAGGATATGAGTGAATGTAATTGTGCGGCTTGGTTTATCTGTTTCGTGGTAAAGTGCTTAGAGAGGACTCCCTGCTGCTCGCCTGATACGTGTTGCTAAGTACAATGGCCAGAAAACATTCCAGGAACCTTTCTGCTTAGCAGATTCTCACCCTGCATCCCATTGCTTTTCATTTGTTGCTTAGGCAGGCTTAGATGATACAGATAGTGCTGGGGTACTCTAATCCACCACAGTGGTAGACCTTTAGTTTTAAATTTGTTTGAACTTAGTACCTGCTGTTACAGGAGTCTGACTATGGCTTCGTAGTTAAAGACAGCTGACATCTGCAAAATATTTAGTGCTTATTCCAAGTTAGAAATTAGAATTAGAAACACACTTAATGGTCATTACCTCTACATTTAACCCATCCATGACAGTGAGCACACACTCATACACATTAGTCATTAGTGGAGTTAGATCTGGGAGTAGTGGCCAGCTCCCTCAGCACCCAAGGGGCAATAGGAGATTAGGAGATCCTCGCTAAAGGAAAACTCATCTAGGGATATTGAGGGATGAGAAACTGTAGTTTAGTACCTCCACCACATTTCCTGCCTGTACTGGGGATTAAACTGATGAACTTCTGGTCCCTAGCCCACTTTTCTAGCCTTTAGCAGGGTGTTTGATGAACTGTGATCTTTAACACCAGCAAGAGGTCGTACATTGTGTTTCCAACAAACCGTCCATCGAGAATTTAGTCAATCAGTGAAGGTGTGGGTTGATAGAAGAGGCTGATGTAGTTATGAAAGCCTGTGTACTTTAAGCATTGTTAATTGAAACAGTGTGTAATGTTTCCATACAGCATCAGGTGATTAAGTTAGCATGTCTTTACATTAACACACAGACCTTTTACACTAAATTTACAGCAGAAGACAAAAACATTCTTTTAATGAAAGTCAATGTAAAATATTTAGACTTAGAACATTTTGGAACATCCTGTATAGGAGAGAATTGGGTATTGCTTTTATCACCCTTTCAGCATTTTCCTGGTTTTTCTCTCAAGGAAAGATCATTTACAGAACAGTTCTGAAATTCCACCATTTCCATATGTCACCCTCAGTGTTTAAACTGTTTCTTCTAATTAACTTGACCCATTTATATACAGAGAATGAGTATTTCTTCAGATTACTCTCAGCGAATGGACAGGTGTTTGGAAAAGTGCACTGTTGGTGAAATATGTAGACACTAATCAGCTCAGCAACACAATCACTGAGAAGATCAGGTTCTGTAAGTGAACTGGCATCTATTTACCTTAGACTGCAATATGGGCATAGCTCCTCTTCTCCTGCAATTAGTTACATAAAATACATAAATAAATAAATAAATGCTTGTCCTCTTGAACTTTTTGTAACACAACCTCTTTGTAACATAACCAGCTACCACCGTCATCCACACAAGAACATTTAGTCCATTATGCTGCACTGTTTTGTTCTGTCTTCGTTTTCAGGCTGCTCTACAAGCGAAATGTGAACAGGCGAATTGTTAAAGGATTCTTTAATTAGCTCTTTTGTCTCTCCCTGACCTCAGCCTGTTCCCTCAGCCTCGTGGAATCTGACACAAATCCGGGAAGGGAGGGTTTTTTCCATCTCTCAGTGGCACTCGATGACAAATTGTCACTAATCGCTCTCTGATAATTATGGCTTCATGAGGATTGAGAGCAGGGCCCAGCTCGGTAGAAAGGTCATCGTAAGTGCAAAGTGGTTATAGCTTAGAGGATATAGAATCAGCTTATTTTTATTTTAGAATTTTGATGTAAGAAACATATTGTTAGAGCTGGGCAGTATGAGGGGGAAACCTGAGGAGGAGAGGAGACATTAATTAATTGAATCCATAAGTAACATAAGATGTGAAGCACTGTGAAGACTTTTCAGATGCACTGTACATAGTAAAAAGGACAACGGATGTCATGGGGTGTCCTAATGGTTTCGCATTGTATTTTTCACAATGATCAGCATCAAATAAAATGCTGTCATTCCAGCAAGTGGACCTACAAAAAAGATCAATTCCAATCAAATGGCCAGCAAGTGTATTTGTGGTGGGTTTAGGCTCTTGTTTTACAAACATCTTCTCTGCATAAAGTTGTTATTTCTTCAGGGTGGCACTCCTAATTTAGCTGAGTGAAGGCATTAAGGACATTGATGTTTTTGATTATCTTAAATAACTCTTTTGCTCATTGGTTGGAACACAGTCTACACAGTTGGCTGTTCAAAAGCTATTTACTTGCATCCTGCTGGTTTAAAGAATGCAACATTACATTACATGTTGTTTTTTTTTTCTCTAAGATAAATAAGTATTGTTAGAATGGGGAAATGATATGTGGTCTATGTTTTTTTTTTATTATATTTTTTGCCATTTTTCCAATTTTTCACCCCTACTAATTTAGACATGCCAATTACCCATCCCCTTAAGTAGCCTCCCACATTACATGCCTTGCTGTCGATGCTAGGGGGGAGAGATCGTCCACACGTTTCCTCCGAGTCATGTGACGATAGACTACTGCCTCTTTTTGGACTGCCACCATTTCTATTGTTGCCAGGCAGCCATTGCGCTTGGAGGAGAACGCCAGAACCCCCGGATCTGACACAATGGATAGCAGAGGCCTGTGTCAACCAGCAGTGCACTTGTGAGATGTGGGAAGAGCACCATCTACCAACCCCCGAGGGAGAGCAAGCCAATTTAGCTCCCTCTGGACCCTGGCTGACGATGGCGAGCAGCATGAACCTGGATTCAAACCAGTGACCCCAGGATCATAGTGGTAGCGCCACTCAGGGCCGTGGTCCATGTTTATCATAACATTTTTCATATACCAAACTAGAAGGTACTTTTTGCAACAAAATGAAAATTGTATAGAGTATGTTTATGTTTTATGTTTTTGAATATGTTTTCTGTTAATCTTGATCTTGCTGACTACCACTGAAGGTCAGATATCTGCTTGGACCAGAACACTCTTCTGGTTCATCCATTTGGAACCTAAAGGTCACTTAAGAGTGTGAATTTAATTTTACAAATGCACATTTTGATACTCATGCTGCCAAAGCACTCTACAAATTACTCAAGCTTTTTTTTGTCTTCCACTCTCTTATTTTGATTGAATCACTTAAACCATGCTCACACCTTGCTTTAACATGCATCTTGGTAATCCAATCATAAGCACAAAGTACAGGTGTGAACGGGATGCAATACACATTGAGGACACATGGTAATCCAGTGGTGTCCCTGATATGCAATAGTCTGTACTTACCAAAAGTGCTCTAAGGAAGGATAACTGAGAATCAATGAGCACAAGTCTCACTTACTCAGTCCATGGTGGCTTCCAACTTACAGGATCTGCTGCCAGTGTCTTTATTCCATATACCATATGTGTTCAGAGGTTGTTGAGTCTATGTGGAGACTGCTGGACAATATGTATGTGTTTGGTTGTTTGGTTCTATTGTCTTCTGTCACATGTCTTTTTTCGTTGACAGGGGGCTTCATTACTAGCACATGGCTTGGCAAAATATACCCATCAATATCAGAAGATGATGTGGTATGAGAGAGAAGGGGGTGCTCTATCCATACTAATTTAGAAAAAGTAGGGTGAAAAATACATTACTTCCACAATGTGAATAGGGCAAATAATGAACCTGTGTGTAAGGGAGCGACACTTGGAGAGTGCGGATTGAAGAGGCGTGTAGTGTCTGCATTCTAATTTTATGGCACTTGGGAGTAAAAGAGTGGGGGCCTCTATAGCCACTTGTGCTGCCTGTCTGCTATGGAATATAATGTGTTTGGAGAGCAGGCCCATTATCCTGGCCTGGGGGGGGAGCTGAAGTGGCCTATGAAACAGCCCTTTAGACAGGTGTGTGTGTGCGAGTGTGTGTGTGTGTGTGTGTGTGTGTGTGTGTGTGTGTGTGTGTGTGTGTGTGTGTGTGTGTGTGAGTGAGTGACACTTTCCACTACTGCCTCTGTCTTCATTAGGTGTGCTTCTCAAAAACAGCCTCTCCTGCTTGGTTGAGTGGAAGCAAACCCACCCCAGCCCCCATGTAAAAAGAGCACTCACTCTGCACCATCTCACTGTGTCTTTCCTCCACATCCTGTTTGCCACATCTTTTTCTCTGATAGACTCTTTTCTGTCTTTTCTATCTCACTTTAGTGTTGCTTTTCTCTCAGCTTAGTGATATTACTACTGTTCCTTTTAATCTGGTGCGTATAGTATATCTCTGCCTGTGATTTCTTCACGTTTTGGTCAAGGTTAGGCCTGTGACAGTTCCATTACTTCTATTGGGTTGTCAACATAATAGCAGTTGAATGTCATTGTTTTTTATTTCCGAGCTAAAGAGCGTTCTGTTATGTTAGCATACTAGTAAAAGGTTTCAAAAGAGCACAGAGTGGGCATTCTTACTCTGACGCACTGAAGGTAGCCTTGATGCTTTTCTTTCATACACACAGTCAAATAGGTAGATGTTATTACTGTAAAAAAAAAAACATGCATTCAAAACTATTAACTAAGAATTTGTAGTGAGTGTTTTTTGTATCAGCACGATCTTTTAGACAAAGAGATCCTTCAAATCCAATATATAAAGAATAATGAGCAGAGAGAAAGAGATGGGAACAAAAATCTCATTCAGATTTTCACATTCAAGTCTAATTCAAATAGTCAGCCAGAGAACATCGAGGAGATCACTCTCAATAGTGCTACAGAGGACTACCTGTCAGTAGCGATACCTTGTCCTACTGAGGAAAAGTAGCTGTCTCTCTCCTCACAAGTAGAGGAGGGTATTTCTGGTTAAAAAAAATGAAACCCCAGAATGTTGCTCCACTGCTTTCAGATTAGGTTTGGTCATTTGTACAATAATAATGGCTTACTCCACCATCAGAGTTGCCCAAGCAGTTGGCGCAACATATTGGATACATAACCTGTATAACATTGAAGCTAAAATCAGATTTGCACAATTTGTCCTTTAATTTTGATTTCAGAGTTTCTGTAAGAGATGAGCAGATACGTTAACCACAAACAAAAATAAAAATTTCAGAGACAAAGTTAATGTGGGGCTGTACTTCCTTCTTAGGCAGCAGCACTCATGCTAAGAGTGAAAAAAAATCAATAGCACGATAATTGAGCAGCACTCAGAGGAGCTAACTATTTCAGTGGATGTTGATGGACGTTTCTCTTCAGTGGATGATGTCAGTGATGTCAACATGTCAGTCCCAGAGAAAATGTATTGCGCAAATATATTTGTGATCTCATTTTTCATTTATAGATCGACATTGTCTCAGATGCTTCTCCTAATATTGCAAAATGAGACAATATCATGATTAAATATGCATTTGTTTACAAATGAACACAAATGAAAGAAAGTGCAAATCCAATGTTATTGATAAAAAAATCTTCAGCATGAATTTGATATTTGCCTCAGTCAGGACAGAGCAATGTCCACTTTAGTGTTAAATCTAATGTTAATCTGTTTAGTCTTTAACTTTTTTTTTTTTTTAAATAGATTTCACTAAAAATGATTGGCAAGTAGAAGGGTTCAACTGCACCCCTCTAAATTCTCTGTCACTGTCTACAAAATTGATTATGCCCCTGGAGAAATTATTCTACTTTTAATTCTACCCCATGAGGTGATATTAAACGAAATTAGGGAGGAGACAATGAGGTAGAGTGTGTGAAGTTGTATGACATGATAATACAATGGAAGATGATAGTTTATACAGGTGGGGAAGTTCGGGGCGTGGAGCAACCAGCAAAATTAACCACTACAATTTTGGAAACTGAAATGACATGTTGTGAAAAAAACTAAAAAACTACATATTGGCTATATTGTACCACTCAGTTTGCTCGTGTTCTCAATGACCCTTTTACATGCTAGCATATATAAAGCCTATGTTAACTGAAATATTTTATTTACTTAATGACTTGCTTTATTGGTATTTTTCTGGTATTTTAATGTATTTATAAGTGGCAATAACTAAAAGACATTACCTTGTCTTTTGTGTGACTAACTTTCTTTTGAATAATTACAAATGTCTGTAGCAATGTGTACAAATGTACACAGTGTTAGCTGCTCCAGGTGGGGCATTTTGAGAAATGTAGTGCCTGTAATGACTTTTCATTTACCTTTCAATAAGGAACCCGGTCACATTTTTTCTTATGGTATCCATGGTGACTGCACAGCAACGCAACTTGGAATCACAAAAAACAGAGGATCAAAATAAAGAATTCATTGTATATAGCAGAGACTCGCCAACTATGTCCTTCATGTTTTCCCTTGGTAACAAATTCAGAAAAAATCACTGACTGGGCCCAGCTCAGTTTGAGAATGGAAGAATAATGTGCTATTGTCACTTACTCTGTGTAAAGGCTTTAATCCATCACATCAGGTTTTTTGCTATGCAGTGCACTTTTGCCCAGCAGTATTTGTAGCATGTCAGAAACAATATAGACAAGTCTGTGTGAGATCATATAAACAAAATTATGTAGAGTAACTTCATTGTGTAAATTAGATTTTTTGCTGATTCATTCCTGTAAGTGATGTCCACAGGCCTGCTGATTTACTAGTACAAGCTTTCACTAAGCATTGCAGTCCCAGCTATGTTCTCCCCAAGCTCAAGATACTGAACTAATTCTGAACTGATCTTGCCTCAGACTGGAGATAAAACCGAGTAGTGCTGTGGCTCCTCCTGGGGGTCCAGCACTTCCAGCTACATGTTCTATACCACTCTCAAGCTTCTAAGCCTTCAAAATCTTCCAGAAAAAACCCTCATCAGTTACTGCCTCCAGTGCCTGAGGAGCAGCATTTCACATTTCTACTTCCCCTGTTTATGGTGTCAAAAATAGATCTCTGTTCTTCACCAGAACATTGGTGGTCATGGAGGAGTGATCCCAGTGAGGAGAGGAAGAAGAATGATGACTAGCCCTCTTTGGACCAATGCAGCGATAAATTGTAGTGGAGTTTCTGACATTTCAGCTAAAATGGCTGTTTCAATTAGGTAATTGAGAGAATAACCTACATCTCAGCCTCGCCCATTCCAGTAGATTCAATTGGCTGAATGCTGTCTGGATTCCATTTTGCACTACTTGAAATGACTTTCTTTTTTTTGCTACACCGAATTTGCCTGAAATGTAATAAATAAGATTAATTTTTAGAAGAAATTGTGTCAGACATGTTCCTTCAGACATGGTTGCTGTCTGAAGTTGGCTTCTTTAGCTTTGCACTGCAGCTATGAGGTTATTATAGCTAAGTGCTGATTTCATCAAATATCATGCAATTATTCATGATTTGATATTTATCATCAAATATTATGCCATTAGAAATGTGAATTTGAATGGAAAAATCTGAATTTCAATGTTGGTAAGTTAAATCTGCATCACAGCATTTGAAACTCAATTCTGAATCTGACATTTAAGGTGTATATAAAATATGAAACTGGATTTAATGACTGAAATCCATTTTTAAGAAGGCTTTAGTTTTTCCTCTAATATTCAGATTCAGGTTGAACATAGACTTGTCAGGTGTTCTCTACATTTATACAGCATTTATGCTTTGATTGCCTTGGTCTCGACAAAGCAAAATAATTATGTTGTTAAAATCATACAATTATACAACAGTGATGTGTTGCAGAAGTTATTCATTTTCAACAATTATTTATTTGCATAATTTATTTTTCAACTTTGATTTTTCTCAGGGTTGTCTAGGCCTTCAGAGACACATCTGAAAGATTTTTGAAAGACTTCATTTCTAGTCTTATTTCAACTTTTGATTGGTAAAAAGTTCCATTTGTGGGAAACTAGTCCAATCAGGTATCTAGATTATTTGGACAAATACAAACCATAGTGCAAACAGGTATCTAAAGTAGATAGATCTTAATGGGTCACTCACTCTGAATACTATGAAAACCTGACCAGGATTCAGTCTGTTTTAGGAAAACAAATCGACAACTTTGTGCCGGCAAATTTACTCACAGCAAACACTGTTAACTCTTATAGTCCTAGGCCAATTTAGTGGGATGTTCTCATAGTTTGGTGTCCCTTTAATTGCCAGATATTGTACTTTTACAATTGCTTAACAATGTATGGCATGCTGGCATCTATTAAAATTGGCATTCAAAACTAATCAGGCTTCAGGATGGCTAGTATTAGTTAGCTATGCATTGTCCTATTGTTTATTTATTAATATGAATGTCATACAGTATTAGAAATCACATAAGATCACATATTGGAGATAACTTGACTACAAATAGGGTAGAACAGGATACGATAGGACTTTATTGATCCCTTGGGAGGGTTCCCTAAGGGAAATTAAGGTCAAATGGTATGAGGCAAGTTTTAGAATGTTAGAGTCTAAGTTAATATTTTGTCAGATGCCCGTGCCAGTGCTAAAGAAATGATCCCTACTTGGCTGATTGCTCATTTTTTCAAGTAATGAGAAAACAGTTTGAGTTCTCCCCAGAGTTTTCCTGCACACTTTTTTCAATGGGTGCTAGCAGCACTTGTGTGTTCCAGACATGAGGGCGCACCTTCAACCTGCTCACTGCTTACTGAGTGTCACTGCTGTGGGGTGTTGAAAGTGTGATTGTTTGACAGCAGAGCTCTTTCCCCTTAGGCTCTGCAAGGTCTGCACCCCCTTACATTCTAAGATTTTTTTGTCTATAACTGCCATATTTGCTCCATATAATGCTACTACTCGCTATTCTGTTCATTTCTGAACATTTCAAGCTTCCTCCTTTTCTCTAAGCACCCGTTTTCACCCCCGTTACCAAGACTTCCTTTTTTTCTTTCTTTCCTTTTTTTCGTTCATAAGACCATCCATCCGTTGTTCTTGGCCATGGCTCCAAAATGATGCAAGGCATCAGGTACTGTAGAACTTCCAAAGAGATTAAAAATGGACAATGGGCTTTTTTATTACATGTGATCTTAACAAAATGTCTGTTATGTGCTTGATGCAGTTTATGTAATGCAGACTGTTCATAGCTGTTCTCTTATAGTAATGGATCCTCTTGTACCTTAGAAATTTTGTTTAAAAAATGGGAGACCAGTTGGTGAACAAGGCCTTCTAGGCCTTCTGAGAAACCTGACGATTTGTTTTGGAAAAATATACATTTTTGAAAGACTTTTGAAAGATTTCAGTACTCGCCTTACTTCAAAGTTTAGTTGGTAAAAAAAAGTGAAGTTCTAAAGGGAAACTAGTTAATTTTTTTCTTAGTGGTATCTAGGTAGATACACCTACAGTAGATCTTCCATGAGTCACTTCCTCAGCATACTAGTGATAACCTGACCAGGATATCTGCTCTTTTTCATGTTTTCATGTTTGGTGTCCCTTAATTTCACTAAAATGCCAGATATTGTTATTGTCAGGAGATCCTAGGATACTCAAACATGTCTTCATTTGACATGCAAATATAAATAGAAATTAGATATTTGAATTTGACAAAAAGTTTATTGAATATTCTTTATTATTTTTGCTATTTATATATAAACATCAGTGATATTCCTTATTAGAACTTTCATTCTAAAATGTGAACACTGTGTGACCATAGAAAAATGGGAACAGTCCCTCCCTTCTAGTTTTCCTCTGGGTCATATAGCAGCTTATAGAAGTTTATGTGTCCTGACATGAGATTAAACAGTTCTGGCAAATGTTGTGTGAGGGACATTGTTTTGTGTTGTGTATCTTGGGATCAGGAAATGCATTAAGTGTCTAAAACCTTTATCCTTGACAGAAAACAGGTGTTTGTGTGGTTTTCACAATTTTTTCCCATAATGGCTTTGTTTTTTTTTTTTCATTGCTGAAGAAACATAGGTAGCAAAGGGTGTTGGCATGTTGCTGTACCTGTTGGCTCTGCAGGTTCAGTGGGGTGAACCGAATACTTTGGGAGTTGTTCCTGCATGACTGCAGGTGTTGCAAAGTTCCAAGCTTTTTATTTTGTTCACTTGCTGTCAAGAACGTCCACATTTCTTTCTTTCTTTCTTTCTTTCTTTCTTTCTTTCTTTCTTTCTTTCTTTCTTTCTTTCTTTCTTTCTTTCTTTCTTTCTTTCTCTCTTTTTTCTTTCTTTTCTTTTTAATCCCATTCCTGTGTCACTGTATTTCTCTCTCTCTCTCTCTCTCTCTCTCTCTCTCTCTCTCTCTCTCTCTCTCTCTTCTTCCTTTTCTGCTTTGCTGAACTGAAGTCCATCCTTTGCCAGGTCAGTGCTGCTCAGTGACAGCTTGGCTCACACCGTAGCCTTTTGTTTCCACACAGATGAAGGTGGGAGGCCCTGCTCCTCTCTGCCTGAGGTGGATTTTAGGGGATTAATTTTAATGGAGCACCAAGACAGAACCAGCCTCGGTTTGCCAAGGAGATGACTGAGTAGATAGCTGGGGCTGGTCATCACTTATTGATACTGAGAGAACTCTCTGCTGGCTTTTTCACCTGAATGGGTTTTGACTTCACCTCTAGAATCAGTCTGCCTGGGGATTTCTGGGGATTCCTTTCCATCACTTAGTTCTTCAGCTCTTTGATAAAGAATGGCAGTGATGCTGTATATTAATTTAGCCAGTTTCAGGCTTCTTCAGCCTTGGTGTATGGTACACTGTACATTTTAAGACATCTTCAGATCGCAGCATCGGGTTTCATACAGCAGACCAAACAGCAACATCTCTCCAGAGAAAACACAAGTAAAATTATGTCTCAGCTTTCTATGTTGGACAAAACCAGCTGTTTCAAATGGCCTCAGGCCATTTTCGAATCCTGAGACTGAAGTTTGCTTATTAACCAGCTCAATATTCCGTTTTTCCACCTTAAAATTGCCTGCAGTTACTTTATTCTACTTTCTGTAGTTACTTTATATATATATATATATTTTTTTTTATATACATCCCTACATCCACCCCTTCCTTTGCTCAACTTTAAAAAATGCTTAACAGTGGCCATGGTGCTTTGGATTGTTTGGAAGGGAGAGGCACTACAATCCAGAGTGAGTGAAAAAAAAGTAACATTTCCACAAACATTTGTCTTGTGTAGTGCTGTGTTGCTGTGTGTTGCACCATAGTGCTGGAGGGATGTATTTCTGCTCCTCTGTATACGGGCAAAGTTTAAATGACAAAATGTCTTGACATGACTTGACATGTATAAAGGTAAACACTCTGAACTAATAACTCTTGTCTTGTGGAAAATGTATGTGAAACAATCATTTTGTTGTGAAATCTAATAGTGTGTATTGTAGTAGTGTAGTGTATATACACTATGGCTGAATCGATAGTGCCTGACATAATTCATGAACTGTGGCTTCTACGCCAAAGCAGTGCACTGAAGTAAGGCAGCCAATCAGAAACCAATAAAGCATGACACCAATCAAATGAAAAATGTACACAAAGGAGTGTAGCTTAATTCAGAGTAGATATCATATTTCCATTGTGAATTTACACACTGAGCATCTGAAACGTAGACTGTGTTCTGTATACAGTTTTTTTGGCACCTTTAAGCACCTTTCCCAAATGACACAATTTGTACAGTTCTTAAATATTTGTTAAATGTCACTTGTTGAATGTTTATTATAAGTCGGTGAGAGCCATTGTAGATTTTGATGTAGATTTTGGATCAGTAATCCGCTTTTCAGCTTCTCCCTTTTAACAGATGGTTTTAAATTTAAATTCAGGAATTGCTGGCATTTTTTAGAATCCATTCTTCCCTCCAACTGTGCAGCATTGCCTATGCCACTGGCAAAAACATAAACCTCAAAGCTTAATACATCCACCCCAATGCTTCACATTGGTCAAGGTGTTCTTCTCATGAAATGCAATGAAATGGTTGTTTCTCCAGGCATACTTTTGCTGTTTGTGTCTGATTTTCTGAAGTTTTATTTTGAGTGTCTGGCATGTCAATATTTTCTGTAGCAAAAGATTTGTGACAAGGTGACAGTTTTCATGTTATGGGTCTTCTGTGAAGATTGTGTTTTGTCTTACCAGTCAATGAATGTTCTTTAAGCACTTAAAGGGTGCAGACTTTAAGATGATTTAGATTTTTCATTTTTATGACAATAGAAGTTTTAGTTTATGACAAAATGTTTTCTGACCAAGGATGCCCAACCTTGTGCATACAACCATAATTTCAGTATGAATAAATGGTTTCAAATATTTATTTATTTTACAAATATGAGGAGATGGGCAGCAAACATATTATGCATATGCTGTACTTGTTGGCATTATAATTACTTTTAATCTTCTTTAAATTTGGGGTGAAATCAAAAATATTTATACAGCTATTAATAAAAACCATCACACTATTGGGGCTCCAAGTGGCTTAGCTGTCTAATGCAGGTTTGGATTCTAGGTCATGCTGCTTGCATGCATTTTCTTGTGTACCACCACCCCTCCTCTTCGGAGGACCAATTTTCATTAGTGTTAAAACAAACTTTTAGTAATTGTGGTCAAAGTGCAGATGGAGGATATACATCATGCATAATAAAGAACTAAGAAAAGAAAAAAAAAGAAAAATACCACACAAAAACCACACACACAAAAAAAAACTTTTATGTGTGTGTGCATGAATGTGCTTGTATGTGTCTGCATGTGTATGGATGAGAACATTTGATTAGGAGTGGTATTTTTTTATGTTTGTTTAAGATTTGTAGTTTTCATCTGTTTGATCCATTTAATTATGTACTGTAGTTGATTTGCAGAGAGGGATTGTTGGAAACTAGGTTCATGGAGGCCTCCGTCCCTAGATCTAGGTTTTTGTAATGTCGTTAATATTATTCAAGGTGGTTTATTTTTGCAGTAGAATTATTGAGTCTAATTTTTAAACCAGGTAGGAGGAGGTTGAATGGGAATCATTGAGAGGAGGTAGTTTATTTTTGACAATGCTTTCATTTTGATAGTTGATATTCTGCCAGTGAGGGATAGTGGGAGGTTCATCCAGCATTAGATATGATTATTTATAATTGTAAGTAATGGATTGAGATTCAGTGTGTGCTGCACAGAGAGCTGGGTGGTAGCTGGGTGGTTAATGGTTCTTTAATGTTTTCGTGTTTTTCAGTTAGTCACTTAGTTTATGTTATTGAGAAAAGTGTGACTATCTGTTGAATCTAGATTCTGATGAGTATAGATTTTTATAGAATTCCTTAATTTCTTAATTTATTTATTCTGCCATTTGCCTTATCAACCATTGTCTTTAATTTGGGACTGCTGTTTTTTCTTTGTTATGTTTAACTTGGTTAGTTAAGAATTTTTCAGATTTGTTATGTTCAAAGTGTCCATATCTTAGTTGTTGTATTAGAAATTGGGTCTTCTTCTTTATAATTATAGTTTGTTATATTGTGATTTACATTCCTTGATGTGATTTTTAGTTTTATCTTTTGAGTTATTTATCATTTCATTGGATATTTCATTGATTGTCTGTTGTAGGTTAGATGTCATTCTCTCTTCACATCACCCAGACAATGCTGGCCAGCACAGGCATCACATTTCTCAATACACACTGGTTGTCCAGTAATGAGGCAGCAGTTTTATAAAGCTTCTTATCGAAGGAAGTATCGAAGGAAGCACATGCTTAGCTACACCCTCCTCGTGTGGTGAGCATGAACGGTAGGTAGACGAGTAACAGGCACATCTAAACTGGGGCAAAGCTGGTCTGTGTTAAATTGCACAGAAATGTGCAAGTCAAGAATTATTTACCTTCTTGCTTCCACCCCAGACAGGTCTAGCCAATAAAAGGAAAGAACCTTCCCATGTGGTTTGTTGTGACACATTATAGTGAGCTTGGATTTTTCTAAATCAAACAAATGGGAAAACCTTCCAAGTTAACAAGCTCATCAAAAATTCTGAATAGCACATTTATGCTGATGTGTCCCGACGTTTGATGTATTGAGCAGAATCAGGCGTGACTAAAGCTGTGTCCAGGTTGTCTTCCCATATTTGACCACAGATACAGAGTGAACGTTTCTTGTTTGCTTGTTGCTGCAATGCATAAATGGTTCACTTTGTTAGCATGTTCCATATGCCACTGTAGCATTTATTTATGTAAATATCAATTGCCAATCAATGAACATCACTAAAGTGCTTCCCCCTATGTAAACATGCCTGAGTCGTCATTGAGGGTATTGACTGGGCAGAGCCTGATATGTGTTCACTCAGTGCAATTACAGTGCTGCTTTTCACTGCCGTGGTTGCACATTGATTAGCCTTTGTTTGATGCTGGTAAATATCAAGCGCAAATAATAGATCGGCTCTTCAGTGGCTGAATACTGCTGATTGAGTGTTTAACTGAACCCAGACATCTGTGTCCTAAGCAAACACTTAAAGCACTCCAAAACTATTTTCAGCTCAGCCGAAGATGGTGGTCACTAACAGCACTATTGTTTCTAGCCTGTATGAGACCATGATTGTCACTGTAGATGATTTAGTATTGTAGATATAGATACGCATAGATTACAGTAAGAATAGATTATCAGTAAGGTGTAAAGACTCCAGTTGTAAAATATAGATAACATAAACAAAAAAAACCCTTTTAACCTTGTATGTGTGAGACTAGCTGGGTTTGTGTCACATTCTGTTCCAGGTAATTACTGAATAATGTCTATGAAAATAATCACATTCACATCTTTAATAAATTGAAATAAAAAATAAAAAAAACACCATGTGACATCAAATGCATGTCCATGTCACATTTGTTACTTAATGTAAAAGACACCAGTTGGTTAATATGCATTGTTGTAATGCCAAACTAATTTCTATATTTAAATAATGTTAAACTAATTAAACTATTTATCATCTATTACATTTATTTATGAAACATTTTTTCTTCTACTTGCTGTATTTTAACATTTGTAGAAAGTTAGATAGTAGACAGGTTTGAGGTAGGAAATTGGTTGGTACAAGTTGAGTAGATAGGTTGGTAGATAATGAGTAGGTCGTATTAGGAAAGTCATTTAGTAAATGGGTTGGTACATTGAAGGTAGGCAGTAGCTAGATATGAGGTAGGTGGTAGGTGGGCAGATAGTATGTAAACTGTAATTAAATGATAGGTAGCAGGCAGTTGTAGGTCAGTAGTAAATAAGTTAATAAGATTGGTGGTAGATAGTAGGTACGTAGAAGGTAGGTAGTATAGAGTAAGGTAGTAAGTGGATGGTTAGGTATGTTAAAGGTAGGTGGTGTGTAGATTAAAGTTAGTATGAAGGTAGGTGGGTGGGAATGGGTGTATGCAGTTATTAGTTAGAGAGGTGCTAGATATTATGTAGGTGGGTAGAAAGTAGAAAGTAAATCTTAGAAGGTAGTAAGTAAATGGCAGGTTGATAGGTAGTAGTAGGTTGGCATTAAGTAGATGGTATGATTAGTGGTAGACAGATAGTTAGGTGGGTCTGTAGGATAGTACATATGTGATGGGGAGATTTGAGTGAGTCCTTAGCAAGTGGATAGACTATAGAAGGTAGATACTAGGTGGGCAGGTAGGTTATATATATGAAAATAGTTGGTATGTAGGTATGTAACTACATTTCATTCACATAAACTCAGAACATTCTCCATACCCTAATCAACACACATAATGTTTGCCATAATAAATTGTTTGTTGTCTATGGCTATTCCTATGTGATTTTTTTGCAAGCTCAACCAAAGAGTATTTTTGATTAGCATCCCTGGTGATGACTCAACTCCAAGCCACAGATGCAGAGTAGGAGGGTGTCAAAGAGGGCGGATTGGCCATCTCTCCATTTACCCATCCCACCCTCTCCCTATCTTTCACTCTCTCTCTCTGTGGGTGATCATAAAATGGCAAGTGTGTCTCTGCTCTCCTCCCCCTCCTGCTGATGTGTCTCGGCCTGGCCTTGATCTGTAGTCAGCAGGTTCTGTTTGTGTTTGGATGATGATGTTTAGAGGATGTTTTTATTGTATACTGACCTCCATTCATTTGGAGTGGAGGTAGCTGCAAAACTTCATCCAAACCTGTTAACTCACTGTTTACTCCACTGCCTTTGCTTCATTAACAGACTACCAAGGTGTGCATTTATAGTGAGTAGCCTTTTGGTGTTTGAATAATGCTATATATATATAACACATATTAAGCTTCTTTGATTTAAGTGATTTAAGCTTTGTCTTTTCACTTTCCTTTTATCCAGAATGTACTGGAGAATAAATAATGGAGCTATGAGTTATGAGGCTCATATATTAGATAAGAAGCTTTATTATGTGCACAGTGAAGTCTATGTACACAATTAGCATTACACAACCTCCGTGACTAAATGATAACAACGTTGTGTTAAGTGCCTGTGCATTTGTGATTTCTGATGCCCTTTTCTGTTAAACTGACAAAAAGTGCAACGCTTGGCTAAACTAATAGTAGAGTTCCATTTGTGTGTAGGCGTTTAGATAATAGATGAATAACTCTTACAGTTTGCATTGTTTTCCATATAATTATTCACTAATGATCTAGCAATATAATGACATTTAAAACTCAAACAAACATGGAAATGCAACAAATGCATATAAACAAGCCAATAAATATTTTCCAGTCTGTTTCTTAATACATGAGAGACTTGTGGCTTAATTTGTGTTCTTGTGCAAACTGCCAAAGTAATTTTGATATTTGTTAAATAAAAATTAACTGATTAAAAATCTCTTAACCAGACTTTGTCATTTACTTGCTGTGCAGCCATGTTTGTCTATACAGTGGCATCTGAAAAGTATTCAGTCCTTCACTTTTTGCACATTTTATGTTACAGCCTCATAATGACAAAGGGAGAAAAGTTAGTGTGAAATCTATGCAAATTAATTAAATGTAAAATGCAAAAATATAACATATATGAGTATTCACAGTCTTTGTCCAATACTTTGTTGACCCTTTGATGGGCATTAGGTTAGGTATTAGATAGGTAGGTAAAGACTGTTGTATGTAAAATCACAGCTAAAAACAGAAGCAGCCATTTTACCGCTTTGATCTTTCATTTGTTTGTCACTGTATAGATTATAGATCACAATATTTCACACAGTGTCAGAAACCCCATAAGCAATTTTTGTTTGAGATAACAGCTTGATGTAAGCATGTGGTGATTTAGGAGTGCAGTCTGCATGGTGCTAACTAACCAAACATGTCTTGGCTGATTGATGATATGGGGAGTGAGTGTAAACTGAAAGCTACTATTACACTGATTTCTCTTTCTGCTGCACTTTCTCTTCCAGGTGATCAACATAACCAACATTCCACCAAGCTGATTGGCTCCTGCCGTGATGGACATGAAAGAGAGACGTCATCGCTCTCTAACTCGTGGAAGGTGCAGAAAAGAACTGCACTATGCCACATCATCAATGGACACAGAGGAGTGCCGTGTTGCCACCCAGAAATCTTACAGCTCCAGCGAGACGCTTAAAGCCTACGAGCAAGATGCAGGACAACTGCACTACAGGGGGTGTGTTGCCGAGCTTGTTCACCATGAGACAGAGGAGTACGTCAGGCAAGGTGAAAATCTGTGCACTCAGCTGTTTGACCTAGAGGGCCTATATTTTTCCTTTTTGCCTGTTTCTAATGTTTGTGTGGTTGCATTTACCAAACAGTCCAGCATTACTTGGTTACTTTTATTGCTGTGCCTTTAAGACTGATGCATGTAAATGACCTGTGCACTCAGTTCAGCCTGTTGGAAATGTTGGGGGTGAAATTCAGCTTCAGCCTCTACTTTTGTATATCTAGGATATATTTGCTTCCAGACAGTCAGGAACAGCACAATTATTCATTTTGTTATGAATGGCCATAGATGATGTCCCCTGGGGAAAGAGATGCAAAAGTGTGAACAGCTACTGGCCTGGACTTAAGTAGAGAAAAAAGGGGCAGAACATACAGGCCAAAATCCAGAGCTAAACTTCATGTCTCACTTCTCCCTCTCTGTACACTCGAGAGCACATGCACCTAACCCAAGACACTTACAACTTAACATGTGTTGTCATATGTAAATATGTTCATGACATGACATTCATAGTGAATTAAAGTCAGGCTGTGTTTGTAGTGTAAGTTTAAACTGATGGTACATGTTTACCAGTGTTTATATTTTATCACTCCTTTAAAACACGTTTACATGGCATGGGCCCTTTAGACTTTTCTATTCATTTTGATCATCCTGATGTTTTACTCGGTACTCAATTGAATGTTCTTAACTTTCACTTCACTCTGACTAACTGAAACTCAAAAGCAAATGCCACCATGATTAGATTTTATCTGTGTGTAATCCCATAATACTCATTTAGGAATCAGATTGCCACAATGATTTCCAGGCACACAAAAAGCATTAATTTGCAACTATTGAGAAAATCAGTCTACTTTTGAACCTTTCTGTATCAGGGGTGTGCATAGATGATGTACATACCTTACGACTGATGGGTGGGTGGGGGGAAGTAGTCTGTGTGAGAGAATTATGAAAATGAGCTTCTGAATAATGAGACTCATGTAAGACTTGGTTTAAACAACAGATGGTTCTAATCAAAGCTGCTGATTTTCTTCATCAGCGTAGTTTAGAAAGACAAACTTTCATTAATACTGTTTTGTCTTTTCTCTGCTGAAAAAAGTTTCTGCCATTCTTGCAGCTGGCCACTATCTGATTATAGCCTTAATTTTTCCTTTCACACACTTTATTATCTAGGAAATAAAATTATAAATGAGTAAAAACTTATTGTCCTTCAATCACTGTTATTCTGTTTATGTGCTGTTTACTTTGTACTGTAATCACACACCTTTGTACTGAACAAAGGTTTGGCCATTATTCCTCATTCCAGAATGGAATTGTGTAATATTATTTATTGAAAAATGCTTTACCAAGTTTTTTAGGAAGAAAAAGCACTTAAACTGGCCTTGTCTCTCTCGTCACTCTGTTTTTTAATGATTTACATTTATGGACACTTCAGCCTAGTGAACTCTGATGCTGATAATTGGCATCTATGTCTGAAGTGCACAAAATAACAATATTTAAAATGATGAAAAGGACATGATTCCTATAGTTTTTTAATAATTTTGTTTATCATCACTTTGAACCTTTGTGCAGCTTTATTGTTAGGATCAGGCGACGGAACAGATGACTAGAGATGTGGAAGTAAATGCAGGGGTTGTAGAGTTAATGATAAACACAAAGCACAAGACAAACCAAACACACGGATAAGACTGAAACTAAACCAGAACATGGACAAAGTAAAACAGAGGCTAATAAATTATAACAGAGGAACGCAGATACATGGAAATTAACAAAAAAAAAATCACAGGATATTACACAGACAATATTTGCAGTGGACTGACCAAGACAGGATGGGACAACAGGTCTTAAATACTAAACAGCATTCATCACACCTGGGACATGATAATGAGGGGGCAGGGTTACAAATGAGACACAGCTTGTAAGGGGCGGAGCAAAGGTGGAGACAAGGACAAAACAAATACAACAAACCACATGGGGAGAAAAAACAACTAGGACAAGACAGGAAGACAGGTGAACAGGACTGACATGTGACATGTACAGTATGTCTCAAAAATCAATCATAGTTCATTTTTAAATGAACATTCCCGTTTTGATTCCGTTATTTGTGCTCTTACAATGAATATAAGATAATGATCCATGCAGAATTGGCATGATTTCGTTCTTGTGACATGAACAAATTGAAGACTAGTTTTAATATTTGGACTGAATAAGGGACTGGTTCATTTAGAAATTTTTTAACAGTTTTTATATACTACTTCTAACTTTTATTTTAATAAAGTGAGATAATTTGGTTTTAAATAAAAGAGACTCTAATATAAAGTACTACTGGATCTGAACATTCTTCCTTTTTGTTCATATTTTAATTAAGAGTAAACTGTCATTTATTATATTCATTATAAATAATGTGGCATATTTCAAGCATTCCTTTGCTTTAATCAGTATGGTTTGTGAGGATTGTCAAAAAAAAAAATCAACTGAAGAACTTTGGAGAGCAACACAAGGAGTGGACTGAGGCAGGTGTCAGTGCATCAAGAGCCACTGCACAAAGATATCTCCTGCAAAGGGGCTCCAACTGCAGCATTCCTAATATCAAGCCCATTCTGAACAGAGACAGTGCCAGAAGTGTCTTACCTGGGCTGAGAACGAAAGGAACTGGACTATTACACAGTGCTCCAAAGTCCTCTTTTCAGAAGAGTTCAGAGCAGTATTGTTTATTAAGTCTAGAGTCAACACAGCATCTACTAAGAGATTTCAGACCAGACCAGACTAGCTGTATTGACATGAAGATTTCATTTCCAGCAGGACTCAGCACCCACCCACATGTTATATATCTTAAGTAATATTCTAATAATATGAGAAAACAAAAAAAGTAAAAATTATATATTATATATTATATATATAAAAATATATATTAAATAGTAATTATGAGCAAAAAGTTACTTTTTCACAATATTCAGGAACATTGTGAGATACACTGAGATACACATTAGTACTTAGCAAGAAGTACTGAACAGACAGCTTCTTGAGAATGACATCATACAAGCCCTGAATTGTGCACCATGGTTTCTTATAAAAATATTAAGTCTGTCAGTTCTATCAGACATGACAGAAATATACTTTTCTGTTAAAAGTGAAACAATTTAATAAGTGTGGAATGAACAGGGGTGAAGGGCAGGTAATGAGAACAGTTTAGTCCCCACTGTTCACCATTCCAGGTTTTATGCTCCTAACACTAGCTTATGCTTCTTTGCATGTTAGCCTTGAAAATAGCACGTTAACTTTTAGCTTTGTGAAAGTGGAATATTTTACATCTTTTATACAATTCTCCATTTTTTTTTAAATCTAGGTTTATCTTAAGGTTTGGCTGATATATACAGTTGAGTGTCATCAAATGCTGCACTTAAGTCTAGCAGCACAAACAAGGACACACAGCCTTGATCAGACGCAAGAACATCATTTGTAATCTTAACTAGGGCTGTCTGAATGCTAAGATGAATCCAGATTGAAATTTTTCATATATTTGTTTTATTTTAATTAGAAAAATTTCTGTAATTAGACAATACACTCTGATCTCAATTTGCTTTCTAGATTAGTGGTTTAATAACTGCTACTTTATAAGTTTTAGGTATGTGACCTAAACAAAGAGATGAGTTTACTATTAGTAAGAGAGGTTTGATTATAGCAACACTTCTTTAAGTATGTATGGGAAATTTGATGTAATCTGAGGTTCAGTACCTATCTGATTTGTTTTCTTTTTTTCCACCAGGTTTTGAGATTGCATCAAAGAGTACTTTTTTTTTTTTTTTTTTTTATTCAATGAGGATAAATAATCTGAATGAGCTCTAGTGAGAGCCCTTCTATACTCAATAAGCCTGTTCTTCCAAGCTGGGTGAAATACTTTCAGCTTGGTTGATTGCCAGTTCCACTACATTCGTTGTGCTAATTTTTTAAGGTACTAGTCTGATCATTATACCATGGGGCAATTTTCATCTCAATTTGTTTATACTTAAGTGGTGCTACAACATCTAATGTTGATCTAAGGTTATTCTGTAAACAGTCTAATATAATAACTACTGGATCTGATGAGAAGGTAGACAGTAATCTGGGGTCGATAAATCTTGGAGGTTTTCAATAATTTGTTTGGATTTTGTTGGGTTCTTATTGAACACTTCATGCAATAGCAAGGGGATGTACATAAATTTTGCCTAAGCTCTAGCTCATAAGAAAATAGATAATGATCTGAGATTGCTTAGATTTGGGGGAAGAATATTGTCTATGCCAACACCCAGGGTCAGAACCAAATCCAGAGTGTGATTACAGCAATGTGTCTGCCTGGTTGCATTCTGTATAATACCTACAGAGTCTTGGACTGAGGTAAAAGCCTTTTTTAAGGGATTGTCTACCTTCTCAAAGTGAACTGTTTTGAATGCACAGACTGGAATGTGTTCAGAGAGGCAACCACTGTCAACCAACATGTCATGTCAAGAACATCAAGAATATCACCACATATGCCAACCAGAAACCCTGGCTCACCAAAGAGGTGCATGCTCTTCTGAGAGCACATAATTTTGCCTTCAAGTCTGGAGACAAAGACGCTCTTAGATCCACTAGAGCCAACTTGACCCGCGGCGTGAGAGCAGCACAGTGTGCTTATGGACAGATCAGAATCCAGAATCACTTCACAGACTCACAGACTCACAGACTCCAGAAGACTCCAGATGGCTATGGCACAGAATCCAGTCTGTCACAGACTACAGGGTCTCCCGTTCCTTCACCACCCAGTGATTACAGTACTGACTTCAACACCCTCAGCACCTACTTCAGCCAGTTTGAAGAAATAAACACTACCTCCACGATAAAAGCCTCCATACCTCCCTGAGCCAAGCTATCGTTTCTCAGTGCTTCAAGGCCACTACTAACATGCCACAGCCAAAGAAGTTGCTAGCAATAACAATCAATGACTGCCACCCTATAGCACTCACTTCCATCATCACAAAGTGCTTTGAAAGGCTAGTCAAAGACCACAGAATATTCAGGCTCCCTGCAATGCTTCATCCACTCCAGTTTGCATACCACCCGAACTGCTCCACTGATGATGTCGTATCAGCAGCACTTCACCTGAGCCCAGCACATCTAGCGAATAAGAACAGTTATGTGTGGATGCTTTTCATTGACTTCAGCTCTGCTTACAGTACATTCATCCACCAACAGTTGGTAAAGTAACTTGGACAATTACGCATTGGCACCCCACTATGCACTATTGGTTGTTGGAATTCCTCACAGATAGGTCCCAGACAGTACAGGTTTGATTAAACACCTCTAACACTGTCGTCAGGAATACTGGAGTTCTCCAGTGTGGTTAGGCCTCATGTTGTTCACCCTGATGACTCATGACTGTTGAGCCATGTACAACTCAAACCACATCAAATTTCAAGTCAAGTCAAGGCTTTTTATTGTCATTACAACCGAGTACAGGTTCACAGTGCAATGAAATTGCGTTTCTCCGGAACCAAGGTGCAACATGGAGCAGCAATACAATAAGACGACATAAAGTGCAAACAGTACAATAAATACAATAAATACAATAAACAAGAGACAGTTTAACAGACAGGACAGGACAGTACAATACCGAGTGGTACAAAGAAGTGATATGAGTGGTGGGAATAAGGTGCGGAGATATGTAACATACTGTACATCTAGATGTGCATGATAACAGCAGTTACTGAGGTAGAAGTTATAGTTCTTGGTGAGCAGCAAATATGGCTGATAAGGATGGGGATGATCCAGTCTCTGTGTGCAGATGATACAGATTCTTTTCACAAACCATTAGACTACTCACCTCACCCTTAACACCACATACAACATGCTGGCCCATCAGGACTGCAATATTGCTTACTGGGATTATTTATTTACCGCAATTATTTATTTTATATATATTGTGGTGGGAAAGGTGTTTAAAGTAAAGATTCCACACTCTGAGCAAAAAACAGCCCTGTTCATGGTTAAACAGCTATTTACCACTTTCTTGTAGAATGTAGACCAAACAGCAATCAAACTCAGCATTAGCAAACAGCTAGTCCACTTTGTAAGACCTGCAGAAGGACTTAGAGTCTGAAAAACTTCCCAAAATTGTTAAAATGTGTAAGAAGGGGTTTCACAGAAGTTACAGCAAACAAACTAAGCAAGAGCGAACAGATACTCCAAGCTATCTTCTATCTTGTTCCACACCTTAATAAATCAAGGCCACAACTTAACTATCTCATTCTCACACCTTAGTAAGTTGTTCCCATGCCATACTTAGTCATTCTCAAGTTGTGGCCACAACTTATTTTTATTTATATGGGATGTCACCTTGGGTCCATAAATTTTCAGTCATTTCCCACGTTTAAATTATGTAAACTCAATATGCCATTGTTTTCATTGTCATACGTATTATAGGATATTTTGTGCATGTGTAGATGACATTTCCAAAAACATGGTTGAATTCTCACAGCCATAAAAGCAAGCACAGGCCATGTAAAAACACACTCTAGGACATTGATCTGCTTCTGTAGCTGATGCAACACACTAATTGTATTTACATGCACTCAGTATTCCAATCTTACTTGACATTCTGCAGTTACCTGGATTTTCAAGTGGTCATGTAAACAGCATACTCTTATTTCTGAGATCAGAGTAAGGTCTAGAAATCTGATTAAAAAATCTGAGAAAGAAAGTTGTATTTTTGCTCAGTAATCAGATTTCTTAGCACATGTATACTGCTAACTCTGATTTCTCTTGGTTTTCTCAGTCTACAGAAACACTCTTCCTGATGAGTTGCAGGTCTCTCTGATCAAGGGAAGAGCAGAAAGCACAAACCAGTGGCGCAAACCAGCAGGGACTAGGCCTTTCTCCTGCCTTATTCTGTTAGATTATTGGCCAGTTGCAAAATAGAAATCTGATTTTGCCAGAGTGCATTTTAGCCCAAATGCATTGATTGGATTACTGACAAAATCTGATTTGCTGCAGTTATCAGATTATTAAGTGCATGGAGAATCATTCATTTAGTGAAAGTGGCAGCAGTTGACTACTTTTTTCTTACCTTTAGTTCTTAGTTCTGTACTGTTCTTTTGCGGAAGTGGTAAGAAAGCTGTTTTTGTTTAAAACATCCCATCAGACAAATGTTACTGATATAAAATATAAAAGTGTGTAATAAATATTTTACAGGGAGTTCTAAATAGGTTTTAGGGGTATCTGCTTTAAAGCATCAGGCGCAGTCATGTTCCAATGATCTTTAAACATCAAAGATGGATGGAGAACGGTCTGTTAACGAAAACCATGCTGCAGGCAGTGATCTTGCAGTTAGAAATTGTTCATTGATTGTAGAGCTGGAAAAAGACCAACACAAATTCTGTCATAATCTCTAAATGTACACCTGTAAGATACACCAAGAATGTATGTCTAATAATGCGCAGTCGATGGAAAAGAGTGAGAAGCCCATGAAAGTGTGTAAAAAGCCCAGAAAATCTGCTCTGTCTAATGTAGTTAGATCTGTGTTACATGCTCTTCTATGACCCTGCAATATTGTGCTTAGATTGGTCCACCACCCAAATGATATCAGCAGTGGTCTAGCTGAAGGGAGGAGGAACCAATGGCTCCAGCACAGGATAATGATTTCTCTTACACAATTACTAAACATTTAACCACTGACTAGAAGATTTCATAGAATGGGAAACTTTATTTTCCTTGGTACAGTATAATTAGAGTTCAGTTCATGGAAGTGACATAAACCTCAATCGCTATTGTGCCATGTTTCAAAAGCTAAACCTGCATAAATAAACAGAGCAGTCAAACTAGACAATTTCAGATTCCCAGTGTTATGTAACAGTAATTTATTCATGGCCACAAAAATTATCTACACCTAACCCACTTGCAGAAAGCTTTCAAGGCTTAATACAGCATCTGTTTCAATATATAGAAGTGAGGCTAAACAGGTTTGTTTACAGGTGTCCAAAACCACATACTTACAAACATAGTTAACAGTTCATATATGGATTATATTTTTGAAATAATATTTAATTAAATTTGAATAACTGGATTTGCATCTTTAAACACTAGGGGTGGAGAGTTCCCCACCTATGTTCTCTTTCCACTGATGTGCAGAAAAGAGAGTACAAATCATTTGTGTAGCATTCGAGATTAGGAAAAAGTAATGCACAGACATTTCATATGAATATTATTAAAAGACACACAAAACTGTCTTTTAAAAATATTTTATTTAATATTGCATTAAACTCTCCAAGACCTTCAGAAAGAAGGTGGTAGATGCACATCAGTCTGGAATGGCTCTCAAAATTTCTTTCTGCAGGTAGATGCAATGCTGTATCAACTGCAGGTACCTGTAGGTCATGTAATGACATTTTAGGATTTTTACACATCCTGTGGTCTGCTCTTGGTCTGAACTACATAGAATAGCCTGACCTGAACATGTTGGCCTTCGTTCACTTATAAATTATTTTCTGGACAGTGGAATAGTTCTTTCTAATTGTTTTGAGATCTTTCTAAGTCCATTCTCAGATATATGCATCTACAACCTACAACTTTTTGAATCTATTCATGGTGATCTCAATCACATAACAATCAAGAGGTTTAAATAAGACAAATCATCCCAAATCCTCTCCAACAAAAATTTGACATTATGTTTTATTTGTTTAGAGTATTATTATTATTATTATTATTATTATTATTATTATTATTATTATTATTATTGTTGTTGTTGTTCTTATTTTTTTAATTACTCTTTTTACCCCACTTCTCACTATTGTTTATATGAAGATCAAATGTCCATATGTTTAAATATATTAACAAGTTTTAATGGGGTGTTGTAGCTGACCGATGCTACTTGGTGTTACTTATGACACTGCAATGTGGTGGTCAATTATTCTGGTAAACCCATTTTTTAAATCACCAGGCAGGTGTTCTTATGATGTCCTGAGCATTTATGCAAAGCTAAAATGTGTTCAATAATTTGCTGTCTTGGGACTGATATAGCTTTGATATTGTCTTCCTCTATTTAATGACAAAGGAGCACAGAAAGAGTGCAAGAAAAGCATAGAATCCTGCTGAGAGTTTGTCCTTTGAAATAGGAGTTTTATGATTCTCTTTGGCTTTTATCAGCACTGATATTGTGTCTTATTGGCACAGTCACCTTCATGCAAAATGTGTGGTCTGATTGTGGCTGGTTCTCATTTGGTCTTAGCAGACATAGTTAAAAGAAATGTCTCTTTGTCTCTGTGTGGCATTTGTTTAGTGTCAGGCTACTTTTAAAAGTATATCTTATGTAATCTACAAGCCAGTCCAGAAAAGGAAGCCTCAGAATTCAAACCACAACCTGCGGCATCCTTTGTCAGGTTTTGATTTCAAAATGTCCTGCTGAGACGCACTGCTGTTCATATGGTTTATTTGTGGTCTTGGTGATTCCGATAGACACGGTCCCTGATCAAACACAGCAGAAAACTCTGGACTTCTCCAGTAGGCACGGATGAAACGTGCTCCAATAGCAGGGCCCACATCTCATTACAGAAAACCTCCATCTCCCTAAAGCAAGGGGCGACCTTGTCCTCACTCTTTTCCTACTGCATCCTGCTGCAAAAATAGAGCAGCTATGGATGGTGCTGTGGTGGCCCTCACTTTCCTCCACATGACTGAATCCTCTCTAGAGTGGATGCAGGGAAGAGGGGCAGGGACGCAAATAGAAAGACAGAGACAGAATCTCAAATACAAGGCAATGATGAAAAGAGCGGCAGAACCCACAAACTGTGTTCTTTCCCATGGTATCAAGGAACCACATTTTTTTGGCACATTTTCAAATGTATCAGAAAATGAGATGTAATAGTACTAGTAGCTTATATTTCCATTTTTTTCTCATTGATAAACCTCAAAAGTATCATTAGACAAATAGTTATTGTAAAAGCTAATGAATTATAAATATTTAAAAGTATTCCAAAAGATGGGATACATTACACTTTCTACCAGTCTCATATAAAGTCTATAAGTAGGCCCACAGTTTCATGTGTCAGTCCTGAAGCATAGAAAAGCAACAGTGCAAATGGAATTATTCCCAAGACAAACTCTACCAAATGCTCAAAGAAATTGAAAAAATATGCTCCTTTCTAAGCTTGGGGAAAGTCACCAGATAAAGTGAACAAGACAAAATTCAAAATATTGCTAGAAACACCAGTGCCAACAGTGCTATGGAAATAACTCCTGTGGACATCAGATGAAAACTGATTGACTTTTTGAATCAAGCTAAATGAAAGGGGGGACGGTAGGAAGTCGGTTACTATTGCTATTGCACTGGAAAAGGGTCTTCAATTTCATTTAGATGTGTATTTCAACAAATCTTCTTCTTTCGGCTGCTCCCTTTAGGGGTGACCACAGTGGATCATCACATTTATAGTTTTGGCACAAGTTTTATGCCAGGTGCCCTTCGTAACACAGCCCTCACCATTTATCTGGGCTTGTGACTGGCACCACAAGTGCACAAACTACACCCCTAATGGCTGGTTTATATGTATTTCAACAAATAAACAATTCAATTTGTTTCATCAACAAAGCCAGTGTGGCAAACAACGCAGTAGCAACACCTGATTCCACTTGACGAATTAATTGATCACTCTTCAAATAATTGACATGTATTTACCTGTAATAAAAACTTGCAATCACATTGACCCATACAAAGCCTTAATTCTTGCTTATGCTCATGGAATTCAAAAGCGATCCATGGAGAGCTACATAGCCAGCATGGATATGTAGTTACACCTATGTCTTTGCCACAGCAACCAGTGCTAACCCCTGCTAAATAATATTGCTAATATTACTTAGCCATCACATTCCAGCTAACTGAATATCAATATCTTTCTATGACACAAATACCGGTATGCCGATATTCATCCAGCACTCCAGGCTAACAAACTTTAACCAACAGACTGGGAGCTTCATATCCAGCTCCACAGCTAGACTGCTCTCCTCACTTTAATTTCCTATCAGAAGGTCCTCTTGCAGCTGAGGGAGAAATGGGGAGGTGTGTTTGCAGCCCCAGGCCGCAGAGGCCGTGACTGTCGTGGGAAATGTGAGGCTCGGTGGGACTGCTGCAGCAGTGCAGGCCATATGGTGAGAGAGGTGAAGAGGTCCAGGAGCACTCATAATGTCCACGAGTGGAAGTAGAGCGCACTGTTTCTCAGGCAGTCCAAGCACTCCCGGTTCCACCCTTTAGGGCACTTTGTGGCTCCACAACATCTGGCATTATGCATTTACTCTCCAAGACCCATAGCCAAACATAGCAGAACATTGCGCTTGTAGGCTGGTGCTGAATACAGAAGGGAGGCAGCTTGGGCTCAGTAATGCTCCCTGGCTGCTACTACTAACCAATAAATAGGAAAATATGCATATTTTTATTAACCCAAAATGAAAATGACAATCATTTAAACCAATACAACTATTTTTCTCAGTATTGATATACACTTACCAGGTCTGTGGACAATTTTAATACATACGTTTAAATTTTAAAATTAAATTATTGCTGACAGATGAGCAAATGTAGGCTGTAAATTCCCTGAGAAGTATAACCAATAGAGTAGGGCTTTAGAGCAGATAAACATGAACCTATTGGCACCATGCTTTATGCCAGGCCTGTACTAGATGATGTAGCCCCTAGTTTTGAGCTGTGGAGCAGTTCAGCTGTGTTCTTTGGAATGGTGGTGCTCTTTCCAATACTTTTGGAATGAGTTGGTGTGGTGATCACCCAATATCTTGACCTTACTAATGCTCTTGTTGTAATCAAATCCTCACAGTAATGCTTTAAAATCTAGTGGAAAACCTTCCCTGGACAGTAGCGACAGTTATTCCTAGTTATTCCTTCCTTTGATTAGTCCATTCCAAAATGTATGTGCTTTGGATGAATGTCTTGTTGAATGAACAGAATTAACTGTTCCTTGAATGGCAGCAAGGCTTCTGGTCTGATGCAGCAAAGTGTTTCCATACCTTCGTACTACCACCACCAGATTTCATAGATGGTATGAGGTGCTTATTTAAAAAAAAAAAATTATATTTTCACCAGAAATTAAAAGGGCCGTGTCAGTCAAAGCACATAGTCCCACAATCAGGAGAATATTAGTTGTTTCTTAGAAAACTTGAGATGAGTATTTATGATCTTAAAGTTCATTTTAGTTAGTGATTGTTTTGACACTGTAATGCAATTGATCCTGATCTTGTCCATGTTTTTATGAGGGTTTAGTGATGAACATGGACCTGAACAGAAGTAGGAGTGGCCTGCAGTTCTTTTAATGGTTATTTTGGCTTCTTTGCTACTCTCTGAATCATGTATTGCCTTGCTTTTGGAGAGATTCTGGTAGGGTATCCTCTCCTGGAATGGCTCTGATTGTAATTTGGTGAAGGGCTAAAGTCTTACCACTGGCTTTGTAACCTCTTCCAGATTGATAGGCATTGACATGTTTTGGAAATCTTTGTTCTTCTTTGGCTTGATATGGAGGACTGGAAAAGTGGTATGCTACCAAAGTCTCCCAAAGCTAGATTTAAATCCCAATGCTGGTCCAAATCAAGGCTGTTTATTTAAACACTAAGAAGGGAGAGTAGTATATCTGTTGCTTGGCAATGATCTGTGTAATAATGGTGAAGCAGACAGCACTTGTGGAAACTTTTACACTGCCTAAACTGAGTCAAAGATATCTCTCAACTTGTCCAAAAATGTATTTTAACATGTCCTTGAGGGGTGGCTCAAAGCGTGAATTTTACTTTCCTACAGTATGGAGAGCCCAGGGCCAAGGAATGCCTATTTTTACACAATGCTGCTTTAACTGAAACACTCACATTGGTTACTAATCAGGAGAGAGCTGGCCACCCTACTCACACAGAGAGCTTGAGGCCAATTAATGTTTTCTATGACTTCTTCTTATATATATATATATAAAATTATTCACTCCCAGCATTGTGATTTTAATGCACCAATTAGACTGATCGATTAGTGACTGATTGTTTTTAAATGTGTTGAATATGGTTTTCATGCATGGATTGTTTTAAAATGCAAAATAGTAAAACAGTCACTTATTGGTCCCAGTTTCAGCTACAGCAAGGTTATGACTACCCTTATAAGAACTTGTATATCAAAGCATTCTCTGAAAAAAGAAAGGGAGGTCATGAACAGATTATAGAAAGGTAGAAGAAAGAGAAAGACAAATTGAGTGGCAGAAGAAACAAGTTCTTTACTGAAGGCTTCAAATATTATATTGACTTTGTTGTAATGTAGATCTATATGAGCTCTGCTCTGCCTTTATATTGGCAGCAGTTCCATGAAACAGTTCTGCTTTGCCTTATGAAAATCCACTACTGTATGAATGCTCATTTGGGTGCTGTGTGGGCTTGCAAGTCAAGATCAATACAATTGTGACTGCATCACTTCCATGCTTCGATTTGTTTGAGTAAGAGTAGCTAATTTAACAAGCCTTGCGATAGGATTTTCTTTCATATTACCGCTAGTGGCTATCAAAGCCGACACAGGGAGGCTGCTGTAATATACTGACACTAGCACTCTTCAACTCCCAGTGAAAATCAAATTATTCATAGAAACGACTCCTTTATTCTTGCATATGCTCATCACCGATATTCCAACGCACAAGTATCAGGCTTGCAATTAAAGAGTATTTCCTTTCAAAGAGGAGAGCATTTGGCCATTGCTTGAGAGAGATGTGTTTGGTGGGCAGCGTCAGAGATGTAATATTGATGCGGCTTAACTGCTGATATCTCTTACTGAGGTTGTAGGAGAATATGAATGAGCCTGAGTTCCAGAAATGAGAAGCTAAAGCCCAACAGTGAGGAATATTTGATTAGTCAGTGGCCAGACACTGTGGATAAAACACACCTGCTTATTGCGTCCATATTCATTGTTGATGTATAGCAGCTGGTGGCTCTGTGTTCTCTATATTAATGCAGAAGTTAACCTTGACTTGAGCAGTGAGGTTAGATTGCACCCAGTGGTACGCTGTTTGTCCCCAGTGCAGTGACATATGGGTAATTCATAAATGGCACCACAAGGCATGAAGTGCCTCCAATGCTGGACCTCAGCTTTCAGTTTACACACAAGATTTCTTTAATCTCCCCTTTTCTCCTTTCCATTTCCTTTTCTTTTCCACATTTCTCTCCTCTCCTCTCCTCTCCTCTCCTCTCCTCTCCATCGATTTCCCTTATCTTTATCGTTTCTTTTTATCCTCTATTTCTCTACTCTTCTCTTTTTTTCTTCTTCTCATCATCTATTCCTCTGCTCTCTTCACAGCTTTGTTCCATTCCACATGGTACTTAAGCAATGCCCTTGTATTCCCTAGACAGCATTAATGTATTATAAACTGAGGTGATTAAGTCATTTTCATTCAGAAAGCCCTGCACCATCATCACATAAACAACTGCACATGGTGTTCACATGGTGTTCACCACTTTCCAAAGTAACTAGCAAACAAACAAGCTGTAGTCAGGCATCATTTTATGTATGTATTTATTATGTATTCAAATAAATGGGAAGTTTGTTGCATTTAGACATTGTGCTGCACTGCTCGTGATTTTGTTCTGTTTATTTATTTGTATTGCTTTTCTATTCTTATATTTTCTTTTCTCTTCTTCTCACTTCCTCTCTTCTCATCTTGTCTGCCTCTTTGTGTTTTCTGTCATGTTTGTGTTTTTCTTTTTCTTTTCTATTCTACTACTCTCCTCTCTACTGTTCTTTTCAGCACAGAGGCTATGGAAGGTATACTGCCTCTCTGGAGACCACTCTCAAGGTTTTCTCTTTGATTAAGTGCAGCATGCTTTAGATGCTTTAAATATTTCATACAGAATTTTCAAGGTTTTTCATCATAGAATGTATTCTCACTTAGCGTGGATACAACCAGCATAGTCTCAAAGGTGAACATGGATTAAGGTAAATTGCTGCAGTGCTCACTGGAAATATATTGTAGGCCATTTGTTATTTTTCTGTAAAATAGTTTTGCTATATCATAGAGAGGATACAATTAATTCAAAATGAAAACTTGAAATAGCTCATGCTAATTTTGCTAATTGTACTGATTTCCATGTTTCCATTTTGAGTTTTTGTGTTATTTATGCTCTGAAGCAATGCAGTGTCCTTCCTCCAGGCTATAGAATGAATATTGCCATTGTGCTCACTTTAAGTGTGCTCTTTACATGGTATTCAAAGATAACTCATGAATTACAAAAATGCTGAGGGCAATGTCAGGAACATTGCTTTAAAAAGTAACTTGTTACATTACAGTGTTACCAACATTAAATTAACTTACAATGGGGAAGTAAATGTACTGCACTTCATGACTCATTTCTGGTAAACAACTGTTTTGTTTTGTTTTTGTTTCTGACAGTGTAGATGTGTAGATAATTTGAGAAATGATATAGAATCATTTCTAATCCAGGGTGTAGTTTATGCACAGTGCCATTTAAGCTTATGACATAATCGACATTAACTCTAATGCAGTAGCTATTGTTATTTATTTAGTACTCATTCAGTTTAGCCTGTTTTAGGAGACCCGTAATCTTTTTTATTTCAAGGCCTTTGAACCTAGATAACATGTCCACATGGGACCCTGTATTTATAGTACTACTGATGCAGCAGTACCACTCCATGGATTTCATGTTGGCCACACATGTGGATGCCCACCAGGGTCCCTGATCAGACTAGCAGGGCTTAAACATAGGCCCCATCTGGATTGTACACTACACATGGGGCCTAGTTGGGACCCATGTGTAATTAAGGTAAGCTGTAATGATTGGTCCCATTTGGGTAGACCAACTCTCAGTAACCACACGTACAAACCCACTCCGAGCCCATGGCCTCCTGGACTCCACCTAGCCCACATTTCACCTAGGTGAGCCTCTGTAAGGGGTTAATAAATGAGTTCCGTTTAATTAGGAGTTCTATTTTCACTGTAGATGTTATTTCATGAATCTGATACACCAAAGCTAGTTCTGAAGAGCAGCTGTGAATTTGACCCCTGGGGTCAAAGTTTAAGCTCCATTCATAGTGTATAACATTGGTAGTTGGAAGCTCCTCTCCTCTGTTCATGTACGTTATGTGTCAGCCAGCCAACTGGCACATCTGATTATTAATACAAACACATTGAACTAAACAGCAGAGCAGTGCTATGTAGTTTACATCTGAATGTCAACTTTCAAATCAAACTAATTATATATTCTATTTATATCACAACTTGAACCACAAACAGATAATGATGAACAAAATTACACAAACTTTCACCACAACACACACACACCCACACACACACACACACACACACACACACACACACACACACACACACACACACACACACACACACACAAACAATTCTCCAGCAAGCAGAAGTGTAAAAACTCCTCATGTCAAGATGGCGTCCCCATGGCGTCCCACTTAGTCCAGAAGTTTTTTGCTAGACACCAAGACCATGCTTGGGGGAACACCAATAGAAGATAAAGACACCAAGAGAGTTGTAAAGGAACAGTTCAGTCATGATAACTAATATTGCTAACGTGAAATGAAGATGGAACCACCGGCATTAAGCAGTGCCAACTGGTGGCTGATAGCTTCTTTTCACTCTTAGCTGCATTAAGACATTTCTTTGAGCTATTGCTTGAAGTTCTCAAGAGAGCTTGTGACGAGATCAAGGCACTAGTTCTGTTTGACAGCCACTGCAGTTGAAGATATTCTAACATCTGTTGAAACCGTCCAGCCATGAAATGTCCTCTCAGGAGGAATACTGCGTTTACCGTGATGACTCCCTGCTTGTTCATATTTCGAGAGGACTGAGCAGTGCTTCTTGTGGAACTTCGTACACACAATATTTCTTATTCTGGGAATAAATAGTGCTTTATTTAATGCATAACCTATATTATAATTCTCCCGGCTTCTCTCTCTCTCTCTCTCTCTCTCTCTGGCTGTTTATCCCACATCCTTCAGTGTTGCATTGATATTGTTATCTCGTGAGACGCAGATTGAGAAAAGTACTTGCCCCAAAACATGCTAGAGTGGATTTAATCTCTCCTTAGCCCATGCCTCCTTGCTTTAGAGGTCAGCTTGTGTTCTGTTAAGTACCTTGAAGGTCCTACCTAAGCATTTGGTTATAAGATGCCCAAAGAATGATGTCATCTTTGAAGGGACTTCAGTGCTTAGTTTAACAATATCCTGCCAGATCTTGCTCACAGATGTCAGATTTTGACTTTAGAGATTTTTCTTTTTCTTTTTCTCAGTAATTAATTATTTTGAGGAGCCCACCAATTTCCTGCAGGGTAATATGTTCTTTTAATGGGAAAGTTGTTTTCCTTTTTATCTCTGATTAGGAATGTTTTTGTTCCCATTCAGATTAATATTGAATATTGAAATTAATTTGTACAAACTAATGCAATTGTATATGCAATCTGTGTCATTGTATGTTCAACATATCTCGCTGACCTGGCATCTAACTCACTCACATTTACTCTCATTTGACTTGAAGCGATGGTGCCTTGTTCTACTGTGCAGCAACATCTGCACAAATATGACTGAAGAAAAACTTTGAACAATCAGAAAATATTAAAGGAACAGCTAAACAATCCAGGTGAATTTTGCAAACAAACCCTGTGCACTGATGAATGACAAAAGGTGGGGAAAAATGCAGAATTTCATGAGAAGTACACATTTTCTACTGTTACATATGGGGTGGATTAATTATGTTTATGTTTCTGGAAGAATATATTGCACCATATGTAAAAATGAAAGCTCAAGAGAGTGGCTTCTACAACCTAAGATTCACAATGGACTAAGTGGAATCCATTCCAGTGTTGGTCTGCCACGGCTCCCACAATTCCCAGACCTAAATGTCATTGATATAAATCTTGATAGACCTAATAAGAGCAGAGCATGCACGATGGCCCAAGAGTCTCACAAATCTAGACTTTTTCAAGAGGAATGAAATCCCACAAAGATGAAATGAGAGACTCTTTTACAAGCTGTGATAGAGTATTTGCAAAAGAGGGTGTTGGAGAACTGACCCTGCTAAATGCCCCAAAATTTGCTTTAGGTCCATTTTCCTTTTTGGTTATATTAGAACCTTAAAAGATGTTAAAACTAAACCTAAATCTAACCTAAATCTTTAACTTCATACATTTTAGAAATTCTCTTTTAGTGTGTTCTCTTTATTTGCAGTGCTCTAAACAAAGTGCTGAAGCTTTTGAATATTTTCTGAAATAATACATAATAGCTTAACCTTAAGACCCCTCATGTAACTAATTTCTGGATTGTATCCTGATGAGATTTTAAGGGCATGCATTTACAATTGGTAGTCAGATGTGTCTGCGGTTAGATGGACTGAAATCTGATGGAGCAGGACAGGACATGCAAATTTGCTGGGAGGAGCTGTGGTTCTGCTGGGAAGAGTTTTGAAGTTTGAGTGATCAGATTTGTATCTCTTTTAAAAGTTGGGTCGAGTAGTGAAGTGACAATGTGTAAATGGGGAATAATATCTGACAGTGAAATAGCACGATGTAAATCTATTTGAATAGTTTCTTGTTCATAGCTCATTGGAAAAAGTGTAGAAGTTGAATTGTAGTATAGATCAATGTCATGTTTGTGTTTATAAGCAGAAGAGAAATGAAATGAAAACCAATTGTGTACAAACGTTACATTAGATAACATCTGGATAAAAATCATTTAAAACTTAAACCGGTTACATCAGAATGTAAAAGTATTTTTTTCATGTAACTAAATATGTTATTAATCATGTAACCATGAAATGAAATCATTTAAATACTACCTTCTAAAGGTTACATGCTGAGCCCTTCAGTAGCCTGAAGGCTGGAGCCCATTGCTTTTAATGAGGGCCCACACACTGCCACTGACGTTCCACCCTGCTATGACTTCCAGCACTTCCAGTGCCACTCATCATTTTTCTCCACTTGAAGCAAGATTAATCAAAAATTGCTTTGTGAAGTTTTTTGCATCTAATAAATGTTGACACTAGGAATGTGACCCATAGTACATCCATTCGTTTTCTTTACGGATACCTTTTAATTTGGAGTAGGATTGGGTGCACAATCATGATTATACAGTTTCATTCCATTAAGTCTCTTTGAGAATGTTAGAGTGTATAGGAACATAGAAAACATGCATTTGAAGTGAGCTCAAGTGTGAAACAACTGTTGGTGCTCTTACGCCATGTGATATATATATGTGTGTGTGTGTGTGTGTGTGTGTGTGTGTGTGTGTGTGTGTGTGTTCATGCTTTATTTCCTTAATGCTATTGAGTATATGAACTGTACCTTTGTCTTAGTAGCACAATCATCACCAGCAGTTCCTGAACAAGGGATTTATTTAAGATTTTTCTACAAATGGACATTTGATCTTCATTTGAACAACATTGAGAGATGGCATTAAGACATAAAACTGAAGAAATAGCTTACAAATTCTTGTGAAGAAAAAAAGATTCATCCATTCATGAATTTACATAGGGTGTTCTAATTTGTCACCTAGAAATTTTACATTAACCTAATTTCTCAATATTCTAAATGTAACTGGGGGATTTGTATCCTCTGCAGTATTTTAAATTCCTAGATTTTTTTTTCCAATTTTCCTGCACCGAGGAAACTCTTACACTTCATCATTTTGTGGAAAAGAAAAACTGAATTTTAAAAGGTCCTTTGACTTCTCACCTGAGAAGCAAGGAGCTTTGGCATTCTGACTTTGTAGTCCAGTGCTTTTCTCTGCTGCACTTGTGGCAGCCTTATTAGAGTCTTGGCCAGAACCCCCCACACCTGAGCTCTCTTGTTCTTAAAGAAGCTTTCTCATTATTGTGCTGAAGACAAACGGCAATGCAGCCAAGTGAACCTTGATTTCTCACCCCCTCTGGATCCTAATGGACTCTAATGCAGGTTTCCAAGGGATTCATAAGCCTTGAACATTAGCCTCGCAATGAAAATGGGCCTTTTTGATGAAAAGAAGTAGTGCCTTATAATTTGAAAAAAAAAATAAAATAAAATAAATAATAATAATAACCTCCTGCTGACACAATGATTATTCTCGGACCGGTGAAAGGAGATTTTTTTCCCTCTGAAGAAATGACTTACATAACCTGAAAGCTTTAACACATAGTGTGGCTGAAGTGGTGTTTCTCAGAGATTTAGCTGCTTTTTACACGATTTAGACTTTAGACTGCTACTTTTTATCGGGAAGATGAAGCTTGGGCTTGTGACCAGGTCTGGAAAGAATGCTCCTCTGCTGCAGTTCTCGTGTTCTTGATCCATTCTATAAGCGAATGCAAGCTTATGCTTTTAGCTTTAACTGTTGCTGCTGAGGAGAAAGTAGAATGTGAGAGGGCCATCTCAATCATAACAAGGATGAGTCTTCAATCTTCTGAGGTTCAGGGAGTACATTTAAGGCAAACAGCATCCTGAAGGAGGCATAAATAGAGAGTGAATGTGTGAGAGAGGCAAGGAAACAGCTGTTTGACAATAAGCCCAAATACTAGGCTAATCCCTGCAAAATGACCCAAATGGCCCAGAGTGGAGCTGAAAATGGAGGAAGAACAGTAGCAGCTATTTTCTGCAGCAGCTCAGTCAAGTGCACTGACATGATTCACAGCATGCTGACTGCATCCTCCTTTTGCAGTGTGATTGTATTGATCACTGTGCATGGCTAGTACTGCTGTTTGGCTGGACAGAAAAAAAAAAGTAAAATAAAATAATAATAAAATAAAATTAGAAGTGCAAGAGAGACAATAGTGCTGGAGGAGAGCCTAGTCTGGAACGGAATTTTAAAAGGTCAGGGGTTTATTGAAATCTGGTGATTTGACATTTATGAAGTAATATAGGCCTTCTAAAGAAAATGTCTTGTGCCTTTAGCAGGAAATAAGTGCAGATATTCCAGGGAGCTCATGCGACTTCCTCTGTGAGAACAGACTCCAGACAGAGACGAGAAAGCGTGTAGCCGTGCAAGTGAGCTGTGCTTTGCAGAGGGAAGAGAGAAAATGAGATAAACCTATTCCGCTTTATCAGAGTTATGAGCTTTCATTAAAGCCCTGTCCCCCAGTGCATGGCAGAAATCAGAAGCTTTCATCATCGTGCTCAGGCTACTAGTCTGCTCTCCTCTATTCAGCAGAGACCTATTCCAGGAACCAGAATCTTCCGGCATCATTGAAGGGCACATTAAAAGCCTCGATTCATTCAGGCCATGAGAATGTTTTACTTCTTCAGTACATTCTAAAAATGCATTTGACAAATGGCTTATTTGGACCAATGGCATAGAAATTGGATTTTGGTTCTCTATAGAACCTTTCAGTGGAAGGAATGCTCCAACATTTTCCCACCTAATATTTGTTCTTCCAGTTCACTCAAAACACTTAATAGGCTTCTCTCGCGCTTGGTTTAGTTATTTTGCATTTCTGTGATAATCAATTGTAGCCTACACTGTATATTGTCAGTGTCACACCAAAATGTTGTGTCTCAAAAATGGCAGCTTTATGGGAGACTGGAAAAAAAATTCTTAACTTGGAACCAATTAAATATTGACACAAACAACAAATTACTCTGCAGTAAATGACATGCTGTTTTTTAGGCTTCATAACTCAGGACCAGAGGAACCTACAGACATGAGGATTATAGAGGAAAAATCTTTACTCACAATGTTCAAATTTCAGAATAAAAATCCTGAGAAGGGATTATACTGATACAATGCAAATATTTAGGACCTTCAGGTTTGTTTTTTGTTCTATTTGGACTATTGTCAAGTTTTGTGAAAAATATCTTACAAATATTCTTGTTAATCTAATCATTACAAATAACTGAACAAAATTCTTATATTTATAGCTCAGAAATACTCTGGATGATCAATTCCCAACATGAATTGTTTTTCAGTACTTAGAAGCAAAACAAAAGTAAAACAACAACAAAAATTGTTAAGTAAAACAACATAGGGACAGCCGGGGCCTGGTAGTTAGGGAACCAGCCTTATGACTGGAAGGTTGGCGGTTTGAATCCATCAACTGGCAGGGCATGACTGAAGTGCCCCTGAGCAAGGCACTGAACTCCCTCAGAGTTAGAGCTGCTAGGAGATGAAATAGAGAAGGGCTAAACAGTAGAGCACAATGATGAAAGGTCAGCTTTCTAGGAGCCTGAAAAGGAACAAAGTGATAATAGCCATTGTCTGTTATGGATAAAAAGCAACGTGTCTGCTAGGATTCAGAACATTTGTTGTACAGTGTGTAAAAAAGGAAATTAGATAGGTTTATTTAATTTGGATTCACAAACACACATGCACAGAACCCAGTCAGCTAAAAGCTTGTTTTGGCAAACTATTGACCTGTTTCAGTTATTTTTTAACTCTGTTTTAGAGGAAAGTACTGGTTACAACCACCGAGACTGAAGGCCTTCTGGTTATTCCAAATGAGCAAGTTTTTTTCTCAATGAAGGCAAACAATGCATCGAGAGGTGCACAGCAGCATTTAATTGTTCAAAAAAGCTCACCAGACAAAAAATGAGTTGCCTTGTTTGTGTGGTTGTAACTTAAGGTTCCTGCAGATGATGTTGCACAAGGTACAGTGAAGTGCATTCAATGTGTAGAAAAGATTGGAAAGCAGATCTTAAGACATTTATACAGACCCTAATTATCTGCTATTACATTACCTCAGTACACCTGAGCTACTGCAGACATGTGGCCGTCCAGTGTCTTCTTATCGACTATGTATGAGTAGAGGAGGCCAGAGGAGGCTGGTCCCCTGGTTCCTCTCAAGGTTTCTTCCTCCAGTTCTGTGGGAGTTTTTCCTTTCCACTGTAGCCCTTTGGTCTGCTCACCAGGGAGTCACCAGGCCTTTATCCTTTTTTTTGTGAATTGCTACATCTTATTTTTGATTTCTCTATTCAGCACTATACAAATAAATTTGCATGTAACTTGTAAGAACGTAACTGCCCACGAAATGCAGATCTTGGGTTCTAAGAGTTTTAATTGTACAGTTAATACAAATCTAAGATCAATATACATTAGTATTGAGAAACAATAGCTTTAGCATTAGCTGTATAACAGTGTTTTGTTGATATCTGCTATAAGCTTCTGATATTGATCAGCTGAAATATTCAAATTTCATACCTTAAAGCTGATGTTTTCTTTTATTTGATTTTTCACTCCACTTTAAATGGTGTTATAGTTGGGGCACCTGTACAGGTCACTGAATGTAACTTCTGCAACATTTAAGGATGAAAGAGAAAATAGTGTAGATTATGCATTAGAATGTTAGAATGCAACTGATGGTCAAAGAATTTTGGCATTTATTGCATAAGGATCATAGGAAAGCATGTGTTAGACAGTGCAGGTCAGCATGTGACCGAGGCTTGAAAAGAGCTGACTGAAATGAAGAAATTCCGCTGCCCCAACGCACATGCACACACACTTTCTTTTCCTTAAAAAAAAACTTCCCGCGTACCTGCTGGCTTGTGAATAGGGCCATGTTGCCATGGTGATGCCTCCCTCAACAAATGACCTTGCCGCTCTCTCACTCTCTCGTTTTAGCACCTGGTGAAAAGGGATATTCACTGTAATGCCCAGGGTGTCTCAGCAGGGGTGGGGGTGGGGGGGTGTCTAAACTGACTAGACGGTAGGAAATGTTTCCATTTTTTTTTTCTTCTTCTTTTTTTTTATATAAGCACTCCAGGGAGATATCCCCAGTTTGTCAGAATGCTGCCGGCTGGCTGTTCAGTTAGATGTTCTATCTCAAGTTTACACCTTGAAGATGTTTCCCTTTGGAGTGGGCATGCTAACATCAGGGAGTTGGGTTCTTTCTGCGTGAATACTTCATATGAAAACAAGTCTGGTTTTAGTTTCCACAGTGCTTTTTTCTGTTCGTCCTTGGAACTTTTGCTTTGTGGAAAAAGTACACAGAGTTTGTGAACTGGCCAACAGTGTGGATCTTTTTGAAGTTGCTGACAATCTCACTTTTCCTCAGAAATATCAGGAGGGTTTCAGTATACTCTTAAAAATAAAGCTGATGATTCTTTGAGTGATGCCATAGGAGAACCATTTTTGGTTCCATGAAGAACAATGTTTATAATAGAGAAGTGTGAGATTGAAGAACGTTATCACTTGATGTATTTGTTCTTCTCAGCTGGCTTAGGTCAATAGATGTACCACGCACAAGAGTTCTTACACACTTATACCTAGGGGCAGTTCAGCATGGCCGGTTCACCTACCATATGCATTTTTGGAGGCAAGAGGAAGCTGAAGTACCCACATGGACACACCAAACTCTTCATAGACAGTTGAACCCCAGTCCCCAGGAGCTGTGACACATTACCATCTGTGCCACAGTGTTATCTGCCAAAATTATAGGGATTTAAATTAGAATATTTGCTTATGATATATGGTGACCAAAACTCATGTTTTTAGTCGGTGAAATGTTTTCAATAAAGCAATAGAATCATTAAATGACAGCACAGGTGTGATGAAGCATGATGCATATTTCATTACAGCCATGCTATTATTTATGGTAACACACAACCTAAAGTGTTCTATTGCTTTAATATAACAGTTCAAAAAGAAAATAAAGTAAGAAAATAATGAACTTTTAATATGTTTTAATATTAGCATTTCCTTCAGCCAAAATATGGTTTCTTAATTAGCAGCTTATTGCTGCATCACAGTAACAAACTGCACTCACTCACTGCACAGCTGGCAGCTACTTCTTCAGCTCCTTACACAGACCACAGCATTAAACTCTTTCCCGCTCACCGAATTTTGTCAGTTTGTGTTTTATTATTGTGTATTCTTACGAAACCTGTATTTGTGCACACATAGTAACATACAGACAAACCTCAAACACGAAGGCAACACTTCTTTGAGATACAAAAACCCTGACCAGATCGTCTGTTTTCCCGGACCAACTGAGTCTCTGTGTCCGTATGTCTCCTGCTGAGCTTTAGAAGCTGTTGTGAGAGTGCTCCTTAAGCAGCTACAGCTTGCCTGCAATCAGGGCGCCAGGAAACTGGGAAACGGGTCTGCTACAACCTTAATCCTGTTAATTTCCTTTTGTTCTATCAGGTCATTTAAGTTACTAAAGGAGGACTGTTGTGTCTGTATAAGTGCATGGTTTTAACACGTCTTAGCGATCAGTTTGCACAGCCGAAACCAACTTTTGTGTAATTTGTTAGCTAAGCAAAATCTATCAGCATTTGTCTAACATTGGAGCTCAAAGTCAGCCAAGTGTTGTTTTGTAATGAACATGTCATTTTGATTTCTTACCAGAAATCCACATTTGTACAATGTTGGACATTTAACTGATTGTCATTATCTAAACTATCATTACTAAAATTTAATGTCTGTCTGTAATTAGAGTTCAATGTATGTCTGATGCGGATGCCAGCTGAGTTTACCAGTTTAAAGGTTCTTTACATGCTCACATCTCTGTTGAAAACATGGTTGTTTATGGAAGAAAATCCGCCGTGATGGCATTTTTCAAAAATGTAGTGATCAAGTTTATTTTCTGTTATAAATTCATGCTCTTTTTGGAGTCTGTGTAAATGTAAGAAAGAATTTAAGGATTTAACAGAATTGTGATTGGGAGTTTTGAGTATTGTTTTGAATCACAGAGTCCACTCCAATTTTATTCACACAGCCTACGTGGAGCTGGCTCCTATTGGCTTCAGGTACTTCATGTCAGGTATGCAGTGTGCAGGTATGTGCCTAAGTACCCCAGTAAACCTCTATCCATCTCCTCTTTTGAGGAATGTACAGTTGCTCCCTTGGTCCTCAGTAACCTGCAGTATTAACCCCCTGCCCTCCCTTCCAGCATTCCTTTACATTTCGTTCTTGTGCATATTCCATAAATGTGCACTGAGACTGACGGTGCCTGTGTGTGTGTCTGGTTAGTTTCAGCTTTTGGAATGGAAATATAATATACATGTATTTATAAAAGTATGTATTTGTGTACATACAAATGTGAATATTTATGGAACATTTATATAACTAAGTTTATGTGTTACTTGCTTTATGTCCTAAATACATCTTACATGCATACTTTTGTCACTTATGAATTCCTTGCATTTATTCCCAGCTAAAATGTACAGAAACATGCTCTTTCAGGAGCAACCTTGTGCTTTTTATGTGATTTATTTGTGCTTTTATGTGCTCTCAGCAAATGAATTCATAAGTGACAGAAAATTACCCAACCCCCTGAGATACTAAAAGAAAAGTTCTGTCATAACATTAAACCACCTGCCTAATATTTTGTAGCCTCCCACATTGTACTGTCAAAATAGCTCTTACCTGTCCTGATCTGTCCTGTGGTATTTGAAACCAAGACTTTAGCTGCTGATCCTGCAAGTCATGAAGTGGGGCCTCTTAGCATCCATGATTCTTGGTCTTGAAGCACATTTAGCAGGTTTTGACCACTACATTTGAGGAACACCCCACAAAATCTTCTTGATGTGTTGGAAATGTTGTGACAGTTGTCTAGCCCTTACTGTTGGGTTCTTGTAAGATCTGTCTGACATTGGAAGATCCTCCTTTCTATCAGCTTTACTTTTCACTTTTTGCCCATTATGTCCTACCATTTAACAGGTGCCACTGGAGCTAGATAATCTGTTCTATTTACTGTATGGTTTAATGTTATGGCTGATCAGTGTACAGTCAACTGTGCTGTAATTTATTTCATAAAACTTTGTTTTTGATACTATATGTTCTATGCTTCATTGTTTTTGAGGCATATTTGTCCTTGTTTTTAGAAACTTTTAAAACCCTAAGACAGGTTTTTCATGATGCTTGTCAAGTTTATCTCTGCAGTGGAAGATTTACATTATTACAGCAGCAAATGGATAGCAAAGCACTCTGTACAAAAACAGATAATGGATGAATAAACAGTGCAGTATATGCAATATACAGTATAAACATTGTAAATAATAAATGAAAAACATCATTTATATATTATTTACAGATTGGATTTATGCTTTTGAATTTTAATTGAATCAGTTCTTTACATTGTCTCCAAATTTCAGGATGATGAATGGACCAATAGAAGTTCTCCAAAACCTGAATAAAATCTGTTAACTTCGACTGAAAGTTGAGATGTTTTTGGATTCTGTAAACTCATCTAGATATTTTTGGCTAGTGGAAAATTATATGAACATTCTGAATGTTGCAGTTTTGGTTCTTAGAACATCCAATCTGTCCAGTTTTCTAGAAGCTCCTTCCAAATGTGTTGGAAACCACTGTTGAAAGCAAATCATAAAAAAATGACAGTAATTTTCCAAACTGCATACTGACAAGCCACAAAGCTTCTTGGAAAATGTCCACTGGACAGATGAGACAAAACTGGAGCTTTTTGGCAAGGTATCAGCTCTGTGGTCAGAACACTGTATCTACTGTGAACCATGGAAGAGGCTTGGTTATATTTTATGGCTGCATCTGGCACAGGGTGTCTCGAATATGTTAAGGGTACAATGAACTCTTAAGACTATCAAGGTCCTACAACAGGATAATGACCCAAAACACACAGCTAATTCTGAAGTGGCCTTATATGAGCCCTGGTCCAAATCCTATTGAACATGTGTAGGAAATGAAACATGCTGTCTGGTGAAGGCACTCTTCAAACCTGAGACAGCTGGCACAGTTTGCACATGAGGAGTGGGCCAAAATACCTGTGGACAGGTGCAGAAGTCTCACTGAGAGTTACAGAAAGTTTTTTTATTATTATTCTGTTGGACCACAAAGCAATGTCTGATTTTCAGTAGTTGATTTTCAGTAATTTTTTCATATTAAAATAATAAAATAACATATTTTATTTATTGTATGTTTACCATTGGGAAAGTAATTTCAGATATTTTGTCTGACTGGAAATTTTCTTTAAAAAATAACTGAAATGTTATTGCATCACATGTTTGGAAAAAATCCCTGGAATTTTACAGATGAATCTTCCTGGAACTCACTGAAAATAACATAATTTGTATAACTTTCACTGCTAGCTAAGAAAGTGGCCATTTTGGAGATACAAATTTTTTTCGTGACACTGCCAATATGTAAGTTTTCTGAGTACATTGTCAAAACCTGCCTATGAAGAAAATTGAAAATTGGCAGTTTGGATATGTCAGGCTGTATTGTACTTATTCTGTTCATTCGTCACTCCATGATAAAGTCTATGTATTTTACTATAACGTTGCCTTGGGAGCTCATGAGTTTCCTTAATCAGTTTTTATCTTTTCCTTTGGACGGGAGTACATTATTGCCACAAGTTCCCTCATAATTAATTCCTTGATCATTCCTTTGCAAGCATAGATTTTTGGTCATTCTCACAATTTTACATCAGACGTGCTTATATTTACAGAGGAAAGCCCTGTGGAATGGAATCTGGTTTGAGTCCCAGTTGTGCTGAATGCTTCTATAGCCAAGTCTCTCAGAGGGCACAGTTGGCTGTGTTCTCAAATGCCCCCCTCCTATGACCATTTAGCATGGTCGTGCATGCCAGAGCTAATCGCTTTTCTGTGCCCACTTCCAGGCTTTAGTTGACTGTAGGTTTGTCTTGATGAAACACTGTTTGCTTGTGCAGAGGTGTTGGATTTGGAGGTGAAGTGAAGCTGGAAAGCAGAAACACAAACAGGCAGGCATACTTTCTCAACTTCAGGCAACAGGCTGAGATGGCTTTCCTTCTTCTGCTCAGTCTGAATCCAGTTACTGGGAGGGAAAGATGGTGTTAAGCAGAATTGCTGCCAAACAGGAGTTGGGTGTTTCTTTTCTTTGGTGGAACTGTGCCCCACATTGGCCTGTTATCTGGGGATGTGCTTTAAAAGAATGTTGCCATTGGTGTGCATTAGAAGTTTTAAACACTTTTTGTTCTGATTAAAAGAAAATTCCACATTTGCATAATTAGGTGATTCATAGAGTTTTGAAGTGAAGTGCTTCTTGGTGTTTCCCTGATTTCTAACCAGTGTCTGTGACTGTAGTGTCTACAGTGCAAACATTGCCATCTTATTTACTATCCAAAATGTCAATCTTTTATGCAATTTCGCTTTGTCAATAAAAACGAATCATGTTCATGTGATACAGCCACAAAATCTTATATTAGGTCTCAGTTGCCAGGAGATATGTAGAGGTCACAAAGTACTATATTGTAGCCACAAGGTATTATATTGAGGCTATGACAAAATGTATTGAGTCCATAAGATAATATATAGAGGCCATGAGATAATATATTAAGGCCATACAATCATTGTAAATAATCAATAGAATATTCAATTGTGACCAAATCTGGTTAATTAGATCTTAGTGCAGTTTAGTCTACATTTCAATTGATCAGATTCTGAGAAAAATAAATATTGACATGACAACAATATAACTTTGTTTATGCTGCATCACCCACCCCTAAAACTGTCTTAAAGTGTCTGCATGTACCTGTGTGCCTTGACCTAAAAAGTACTTTTTGTCCAAATTCACATCTGTTATAAAACAATGTTTTGGGCATCAGAGGACGTATTCCTACCCATTTGATGCAATATTTTTCATTGATGTAGCTTTTATAACTAATGGAAGCTTCAGAGATTTCAGAGCTACAGTGAACAGTTTTTGCTTTTGAGCGAGAGTGTGTTATTCCAAGTTTTCAAGTTAAAAATGTGGGCACACACTTAAATTCAGATACTGTACCTATTCACCCATTCTTGTGTCCAATACATCCAGTACAGAGTTCCTGATATGCCGTTTCAGGGAGCTTCACGCTGGCAGAACTGGGTGTGTGTGAGCCTCCTCAGCAGCAGAGTGTGTACTGCTCGGACCTGAGCCTGGTGCAGCGGGGCTACTGTCTGAGTACTGGCTCTGATGCTGACTCGGATCCCGAAGGCCTGATGACCCCAGAGCGCGCGGTCCAACTGTGGAGCGGCCAAGGCCTGAAGACCTGCCGCAGCTCGGGCCTCTCTAGCCCTGACCACTCAGCACTGACCCTCACTGACTCCGAGAACGAGCACAAGACCGATGATGAGTCTGGTAAGAAAGGTGAACAATGAGTCAGTGATTGAGTATTATAAGTGGGTGTCTAGAAGGCGTGAGGGCAGAGATGTGTGCAATGACAGGAATAAGCTTAATAAGCTTTGAGACAGTGTCTCAAATTTTACACTTGATCAATGAAAAAATGATTAAATAGTTCCAGCAAAAATACAGATTCGAAGACCTCAAACAAAGTGATATCTTCCAAGCATGTTTTTTCTTAAGGGTCGAAAATGACCCCCACTACACTTAACCACATAGAAAACCCCCCAAAAAAATCATCTTTACAGCGTGAAATGTGAGGACGTTTCCTGGAGTGATCACAGCATTCGAGAATGTGAAACAGCATGTTGCTCATTTTTCCATGAAAGCTGTACATTACCTGAGAGAATACACTGACACGCCAAAAGTCATAGCACAGGAAATAGTTGTCATGTTCAATTACTTGTGCTATGTCCTATGCAAGCTAGCGGACCTGCAGGATATGTGTGGTGCCTCCTGCATTGAATGTGAATGTGTCTTCTTCCAGAGTTGCTTTTCTGTTTACACAAACAATTCTGGACAGACGGCAACAGTAACAATCTAACAAACACTGTACTATCCACTGTGGGTAGTATTCCTCCTATGACACATTCCTGATACACGCAACACTGTAGATCAATGGATGTTTAATGCCTGCACTTCGGAAATTGAGTTTTCCATCCATTCGGCACTCACAAGGTGTTCATTCGACTGTGATTCACATCACCTAGCCATGAACACGCTGGCCAGTGTTCAGTCTCACTCATAAGATAATATCTCACCATTAATAAAGATGTGGGAATTCTCCTGTCGTCTGCTGATAGCATATTATAATCAATTTACATACTGCTGTCCCATGACCTTTGTTTTCACCTTTGTCATCATTTATATCCAAGTATAGAACCTAAATGTATCTTGACTGCATTTGTGTTTCACCAAAGAGAAATATTGTCTCTATAAAAATGCTAAAGCACAAACATTGAAGGATCATAACCATGTGTCATCAATTCTGGCTGGTTAAGGTGGTGTTATTGTCTGGGGAATGATTTCTTTGCACTCGTTGGCCATTACTACCAGTCAGTCAGTCACTGCATTAATGCCACAGCCTGTGTAACTAGTGTTACTGACCATGTGCGTCTCTTCATGACCTCATGACCTTCTTATGGCTACTTCCAGCATGATGATAAAGCACCATGACACAAAGCAAAAGTCACCTCAAACTGGTTTCAGTAACATGGTGATGAGTTTGGTGTTCTTCAGTGGACTTGTGAAACCCTGGACCTAAATCCAGTAGAATACCATCAGAATGTGGTAGAATAAGAGAGTGTCAGAGTGAAAGTGCTCCTGAAAAGTCTGCCGGAATTGTGTGACGTAAAGTCACTCAAATCCTTAACAGCAAATGTTGGAAAAGCCAAAGTTAGAACTTATCAAACATCTAGAGATCTTAAGCCCATCTTAATTTTAATGGGTATAACAGTACAGTCTAATGAACAAGAACAGCATAATCCCATTGCATAAATTAGTAGTTCTGGGCCAATCTGGTCTCAAGGGGAATTCATATATATGAGACTAAATTTTGACACTTGTCATATGCACACGTTACTGATATAACCCAGACAGAGAGAAATGAAATGACTGTGACATTATGAGAATGTTACAAACCAACTATTGTAATTGAATGAACTCAACCTACACAGCTACCTAAACCTAAACGTAACCTTACCATAACCCTGACCATAGCAATTTTCTTTGAGTTTGGGTTATATCTATTTGGCAAAACAGCGCCACCAGTGGACAGGAGCTCATTGTGACTATGCAAGCAGGTCATAGAAAGGTCATGTATAAATATGTATATGTAATGAGAAAGTTCCAGAAATGTCCCCGGATGTAATTGTAATTGAGGTTGTTTTGGTGTAATGCTGTGTTTAGTCTATTCCTCTTTTCTTCTCTTCTTCTTACATGTGATTTATCGGTGATAAATTTATTCTAGTTTACACCTTTTGCATTTCATGGTGTTTAGCTGCACAGTGATAATACTGAAACCTGTTGCCATCCTCTGGTCCAGAAAAGCCTTTAAAGATATTAGTGCATTTTCAAGAAATGGCAGACTTGAGGAGGAGGTGAATTTAGTTACAGCTGCTGTCTTGATAATTTAAACTGAGCTCTTTGAAGTTGTGAAGTTGTCCCGCATTTGGTGCTTGTTATCACATGAATGGAAATGAAAAAGAACGTTCTGCACCTGCTCAACATTTTCCTTGATTAATGCAAGAACGGCATTTGGTTAACGTCGCCGCTTTGATTACTGTGAACTCACCAGCAGTACTCAATGGTATAGTGCATTACTGTAAGCTGTTATTTTGAAGCTACAACCCATGTTCAGAAATTCACAATGGCCATGGCCTAGTGAAAGAGTGAAGTCTTCGTTGGGGTTTAATCTCCTTATCTCCTTTTGATCTGCTCTGATCTAGGTAGCGCAGCCTTGGGAATGTGTCTGTATTGCCAATGTTTAATACCATCAGTGTGACATTAAGATAAAGTGTCATGTGGATATTCAATATACTGCACCATATTCACTCTGCTTTACCATAGTGTTGTGTTTTGCCACTCATTTGCTAAACTGTGTCTCCTGCAAAGACTGATTAACGACCTTCATTTGTCCCTTTGTATATACTCTCTTTGATGGAAAGCTGTGGGTTGTGGGAGTTATTACCATATGAAACTAATAGATCCTTTTCACGTTTCCTGGTTCTCACTTTTGTTGGTTTCTGCTAGCAAATGATTGTGTTTCCAGTTGAACCAAACTAATTGGGCAGTTCAGGTTTATGGTATTTTGCTGAGTTAAGCACCACACCTCTAGACAAAAAAATGATAGGATCTGAATGGACTCTGAATGCAATCTGAAGGGTAGAGGGTCCCAGTTTTCAAATAAATGCTGGCTTTCATATCTGCAGCTGTCAGTTTCCCCAGAGCAATGTCTGTAAGACTTAAGGTCACCTCATGCCCAGAAGGGCTACTGTGCCCTTTTTCCTCTTGGAATAACTTTCAAAAGCCCAAAATTAGACTATCGGTTTATTCAAGAGCATCCATATGGCTTTTTTTTTTTTTACCCATGATTTTCTCCCTGTGAATTTGGAAGTGCCATAATCATTTTCATTCTCCTCCTATCACATGTGATGCTCCCTACACTAGGGCAAGCACATGCTTCCGCTGATGCATATGATGTCAACCACCGCCTCTGCCATCATTTGCATCCTCTCCAGACAGCCAACATGCTCGGAGAAAAACGCCTATTGTCAGTTAGGGTCAATCCTAACTGGTGCACAAAAGGTCCCATTACTTGTTAGACACCAAACATGTCTTTACTGATCAAATGAAGGTGTAAGGTGATTTTCACTAAATTACTTTAATGAAATAATTATATGCACTACATACAGTTTATGGTCTACTTGGTTATTGTGAGGAATGTGTCTGCTGCATTCATTAGTGTAAAGGAAACATTAGGACTAAAGAATTGATGTGAATTAAAGTCCTACTGAACAAAAGAAAATAGCATTGGTGGGGCAATAGTTGTGTTTAATAGCCATCGTGGTGAGCACCAAAGGATCAAGCTAATTCAGTTACCTTTGGTTTCTTGGATGGGGGTGGATGGGAGGGGTGGCTGTTTGTGATGTATTGAACATCTGTGCTACAAGCAACAGCAGTGCTAGCAATGCCACAGAGATATTTACTGAGGCATATGTGTGTACTTATTTATAGAGATATATTTATTCACTTATTAACAAGGGCACTGCAGGTAGACCATGTGTTGCACAACTCCAGGGGTCTGGAATTGTAGGTTCAATCCTTGCATCTGTCGCTGTCTGTAAGGAGTTTGGTGTTTTCTCCCTGTGTCCGCATGGGTTACGCGTTAGTTCTCTGTTGTCCTCCCAAAAACACATAGTAGGTGAATTGGTCACATTAAATTGCCCCTAGGTACCCTGAGATGGAATGGTACAGTGTCCGGGGAGCATCCCTGCTTTACATCCAATGATTACGGGTAGGCTCCAGACCCACCCCAATCCTGACCAAGAAGAAGCAAATGAAAAGATGGAGGGATGGGTGGGTGGGTGGGTGGATGAGTAAGTGGATGCTTATTAACAAAATGATCATTTATTGCCTGAATAAATGCCACTAATTAACTTTACATAACATACATACAAATTTCTGTTTTAGTTTTAGTTACTTTATGACTTCCCACAGGTCTCTCCCACGGCCTTAATCTTTTAGTAACAGTGGGCTTTCTGTTAGTGGTAGCGGCTGACAGCTGATAGACACTTAAGCACAGCTAATTATCTGGACGTGCGTGTAAATTGTAGTTAATTTGAGAAGAGCCTTGCTCCACTGTCATGTTTGAGGCAGTGACCAGTTATTTCACCTCTTTAGAATGGCTGTAAATTATGCTTATTTTTATTTTGGTGATTGAAAAGTCGGCATGTGTTCTCATGTTTGACATTTTCGCAAACCCATAGCACTTTGCTGAGATTACTGTTAGCTAAAGCCTAGATTGAAACGTTTGCCTCGGTGAAAGAGCATTTGCATTGCACAGATTTTCTCTGGCTCAAGCCTGGACTTTGAAGTTTGAAGAAATGAGAAATACTTGAGGCTTGACTTCTGCGCTAATGATCAGATACATTAATTGAACTCTGGGAATGCAATTTAGGAAGACCTGTAGTCAATACAAGATATAAATGAGGATTCTTCAAGGGTTCTTGAAGAATATGAATACTCTAATAACCCTTGGCATGAATATAGGGTTCTTTGCCTTGTGAAAGGGTTCTTCAGATTAATGAATAATACACTGCAGAGGGTTCTGTACAGGCCTTTTTGAAAACAGTCGTCCACATTTTCTGAAACAGCTAACCCATCACTTTAATCTGCAGCTGCGAAAAACATTCCTAAATTTGATTAATGCAAACCTGGTTTCCATTATGTGAATTCATTTTTTTTCCCCTTCAAATTTGGGTTCACTAAAAAACACGGAAGGACCACATTTCTTAAGGGTGTGGAAAATTTTATAATGTGACAGTTTATTGAGTTAATAAACTAATGTCACTGACTTGAGAAAAGTCAGATGTCATGTTTTTGTGGGTTTTTTATTAAACATATTTAAACATATAGACATTTGCTCTTCACTTTAACAATATAGAGAGACAGAGGTTATATAACACATCATGAAAACTGAAGAAATGTCTTCTGTGGTTTTTGTAAAATGTTAGTACACAGCCACTAATTATTATTACTAATTAAAATGTCTACAATTAGAATCAGATATGGCTGATCATTAGAAGACTATATAGGAGCCTGTCTCTTAGGCAGAACTTGGTAAAGCAGCCTGAACTGGCCATGATGGCAAGTCATTTGACTTTAAATTATTTTCCAGCGGTGGAATGACAATGCAATTGGCAGCAGTTTGAGAAGAGGCGGTAGGCAATTGTCACATGACTCAGAGGAAACAAGTGGACGAACTCTCCCCAGGGCACATAATGTGGGAGAACACTTAGGGGGATGGGTGATTGGCACGTCTAAATTAGTAGGGGCAGTGATTGTCATTGTGTGTCCTAATTCGCTTTATGTGATTGTGTGTGGAATTCATATCGATTAGTTATAAACACCTACGTGGCATTTCTGTATGTTGGTGATTTGTATTTATTAGTGAATAAATTCTGCTATTCTTTTATTTTCAGCAGTAAAAGTAGCAATGTGTGTTTCTGCTGGGGAAGGCTGTGTTTCTGTCTCTGCCAATTTACACTGTTCTCAGCACTGATCCATGCTACCAAATCTTCAGACGCCTTCGCGAGAGGCCTTTCTTATTTGTCAGAGCCAGAAATCTAATCCCTCTACACTTCTTTCACCCTTTCTTTTATTTTCTTATCCTGCTTTGCTTCTCTGTGAAGAAAATAAAAGACCTAACAGCTCAGTCTTTACAAAAGACCACATATAATTCCGTGTGCCTTATTATCTTTTGAAGATTCCATTGTACGCTGTATGGACAAAAATATTGAAACACCTGCTCATTCATTGTGTCTTCTGAAACAAATGGTATTAAGAAGAGTTTCTGTCTACTGTCCTTGTCCCGATCCAAGTCTTTCTTCTAGATTCTGGCATATTTTTGCGAGGATTTGATTGCATTCACCGACAAGAGCCTTAGTTGGATGATCACCACCCCACTTCATCTCCAACTGTGCACCTCATCCCAAAAGTATTGGATAGAGCACCGTTATTCTCGTTCCTCTTCTCCACAGCTCAGTGTTGGGGGTTGATGCCCTTTAGCTCACACCTAGCATAGGTCTCTTTGTTCCAGAGAGTCCTATTTTTTTGCAATTCTTCTGTGCATTTGTGCATTTATTGGGCAGTGTGTCCACATTGTGTGAACACACACACAAACACACACACACGCACACGTCTGTGCATTTGTGAGTTAAATGTGAACACAGCAAGACACCATCCACTAATGGATTCTCACCATGGGAGCTAATTAATAAGGACAGTGAAGCAAGAGCCGGATTTGATCAAGAAATCACAGTGTGACGATCCACGGTAGTGTTTCATTCTCATGGTATCACGCTCAGCCCGTACATGAGTCTGTCTGTCTACGTATGTGTGTGTGGCAATGGGTGCATGACTTGATGACACAATAAATCCGCCATGCTTGCACTCATTACCACTTTGCATCGCTTTTATTGTAGTTCACGGGTCATCTAACCTAGTCAGGGGAGGCGACAGCATTGAAGTTAGAAAACAGCCCACAAGCCACCCCGCGCACTCCCTTCATCATTGTTGGCATCTGAAGCCTCCCAGTTCCTTTCCCTCCTGTCTTCCTATAGTCTTCCGAGACTCTGGCTGCTGTTGCTCATACATAGTTCATGTCATTGTCAAAGTTGAGCAGTCGTGTGATTAGAAAAGGGGCAGAAAAGAAAAACGAACACTCATTAAAATGCCAGTGTGGCAGTGTTTGCCATTCAGTCTGTTTCAACAACTCTTCATATTCACAGTGTACTGTCAGACCGCTGAAGAACAGAGCTGGCAGAGAGAACCAGACTCATTATCCATGCTGTGGACTTTAGCTTCATTAAAATAAGTTCTAGAATATTGCTTTATATATGTGGTCTGCTAAAAGATCTGTATTTAGATTACAGTGGAATTGAACTCTGTATTCTGCGACTGTTAACGTCTTAATGATCCAAGTGACTGTTTCAGTACACAACAGAAATAAGCACTCCTGTGATTACTGTCAGTATAAAGATTTACAGTAATGAGGCTACAAGTCACCTGCCAATGCTCTGCCCACAAATTTGTTGAGTTTGTTAGAACATGCTTTTTCATTCATACAATTTAAAAATTCTTGCAAAATAATGCAGTTAGGTTTGAGTACAGAATCAATGCCTAACATTACATTTTCTATTTGAGGGACTGTGGTTTTGCCACTGTTCTGTAAAGCTGGCCCAACCTTGCATTTGCTGCTATGAAAGAATGCTGTTGAATTCAGTTCGGTTGAATTCAATTAATTCAGTAAACTTTTATCATCCCTGCTGGGCAAATACAAAGCACAGACTAATTTAAGCATGTGCCCAGTGATATTTAACCATGTTTCCATAGTAACAGCTATTTACTGCTTTAAAAAAAAATATTTCACATAAGTTGTTCATCCAGTTGTTGAGCTGCACTGGTTGAAGTTGCTGAGTGCTGAGGGACCAACAAGGTCTCCAAAAATGTATACATGCCCCGAGAATTTTCTAACATTCGCACAATTTGTGTTGTTTTGCCAAATGCACACAAACCAGCCTTCAATGTACATGAACAACGTTAGCACAGCATTCTGAGTTCTCCTAATAAATTGCTAAATGTATTACACTTAAGTGTAAGTTTATCATTATTAATTGTAGTAGTTGATAGTAGAAGTATCAAAACAAATAATAATAAAAATGATCATAATTGTTTTGAAGCTTTATTGTTTTTGGTATATGGTTATATGGTTATGGTTAAAAAGTCTACTGGAACCATTCATGTGTTGATTTGGTTCTGAAAGAACAGTGACTGTCTAAAAGCTCTGATTTCCTAGAGCAGTGTGTAGAACTTAATGAGGGCAGAGTTGCTTTGGGTGCAGTGTGCCACTTGAAAGTGTGATCATGCTTTGTGTGTGTGTGTGTGTGTGTGTGTGTGTGTGTGTGTGTGTGTGTGTTTATGGAAATCAATGAGGTTCATTCTGTTACATATTCCCGTGTTAACACTTATTCCTGGCCCTGCCGATAACAGCTCACATTGCCATAGGTTATGATGCTTGATTGCCCGTTTAAGTGAATAAGCATTTTAGCTGGATGGCAGCCTTTAGAATTCTTTGTTCTTCCCATTAATTACTCATCATTTAGATCTGTTTTGCCTAGCAACGTTTTTCCCATATACATTTCTGGTCATTATGTGCTTACAAAGCACATAATTGTTCATTAAGGCTTCAGTACATTTGGTAACAGTTTAGCTCAACAAGTAAATAATTTGAGTTATATTAGCCCAGTTATTTTCAGACTAGTAGGTGAAATTAAAATGAAATTCTAAATCGGTTTTACCTTCTATAAAGTTGCCATTTTGGAGATTCTATATTGGAGTTTCTTGGACTGTAATAAAACATAAATCATCAAAAATATAGTAGTATCCATAATCAGTGATGAGTACCATTTTTGTCTTGGTGGAAACAACCAGTGAATTCACATGTGAAGACATTGTGCTCAGTTGTAAGATCAATGCATTTATTGTCACATATCACACACCCAGAAGGCCTGGTGTCATGGCGTTGGGTGCAGTTTTGTATGATTCCAGATCACCTTTGGCCTTCATTACAGGTACAAGTACAAGTCCCAATGTTATGTCAATGAGGTCCTGCAACCAGTGTACCTTTTCTGAACTTACACTGTGCGCTATAGCAACAGGACAATGCTCATCTGCATGCTGCTGTCCTCTCAAGAGCTTATCTTGAAGACACAGATACTATGCCCTGGCCAGTTGCATCAACGGATTGAAAATGTGTGGGATGCTATTGGAAGCACTGTCAACACTCCAGAGAATATTTAAGTTTCGTGGATTATCACTGGACACCATTAGGAACCTCTACAACTCCATTCTAGGATGTCTGTTATGTTGTTTATACCAATGCCACACTGTGAGTTATTTCTTTTGTATGTGTCGCTCAACAAATATTGTCCATATGAGTATTTTTTTGGTCATTTATTATTCTTAGTAGTCTTTATCTTCCTTCAGCGTGGCAACTTGACAATTCTTTCTGGGTACACCTTTGTTTTGATGAGTGAACTTTAAACTGGCATATCCAAGAATGTCCTTTCTATTTAGAAAGATTTTTGAAGGCCCTAGTTTAGGTCTGCACATTATATTGTTTCAGCACAATCATCACAATGTACACAAGTGCAATAGTTATAGGATGTGCAATGTCACGTAATGCAAATTATGTCATAGACCTCATGCTACCTCATAGACCTACCTCTAAGTCATAGACCTCATCTTGTTTGACTCAGAAGCAAATGTTTCATTGTTCTCATTTTCCATTATATATGCAGATTATATCTCCTAGTATCATTTACTTCAGTATACTGAGTACTTTATTAAATTAGAGCCATGTTTGATATTGACTTCTAGCGAAATCTTGTGAAAATTCCTATATTGTTTAATATTGCAATATATATATATATATATATATATATCAGATAACAACAAAAGACCACAATGTCAATTTTGTGTAGTTGTAAGCAGGCTTCACACCAATCAGCCTAACTGATTACACCACACCAAATCTGTTCAACGGAAATTTCATTATCAAAAAGATCTTTTTTCTGTAATGTCACTCAAAAACACAGGATTACAGAAACAGAATACATTAAACACATATAAAACGTATTGTGTTGCGTAATTGACAGCATTTGCAGAGTTACTTCATGCTTTGCAGAAACAAAGGGTAAGAAAAATGGGTCAATATGTTTTGATACTACATTGCGCACAGCTGCTATTTTTCATGCTTTCATCAGTCCTCAGTCTTATGAAAATCTATCACCAGCCACAGCATTATATAAAAGATATGCTTTCTGGGTTCTGTAGAGACGCGGTGTTTAGAGTCTATACTGATTTGACACATGTAATAAATTGGATTAATCATAAAGTTGAAAGCCATTTGACCATTCAGTATTCTGACTTTATCTGTCACGCTGGTTTGATGAGTCTTGAATACTCAGCCGTCAGCGATGTCTTGTCTAATATTTCAAGATGTCTGAAGATCATCCAAAACATCCTAAGAGATTCTGAAGACACGTTCTGAAGGTTTGCTCTGAGAAGATAATTTTTTTTTCTATGACATGAATTTTTCCATAATAACACCTTAACAAGATAAACAGTATAATTTAATGGACAGCAAATAATAATAAATTAATTCTATTGTTAATGAATGTCAGTTTCTGTAATTGGTTTGAAAAGCCTTTGTCTAGATTTGCACTTTAGAGATATGAGTCCTGACACACATTTCATGCTATGAATATTTTTAAACACTGTCTGTACCTCATGAATAATGTGGTCTAAGACACTATTTAAATTCCAGTGTAATTTAAAATCCTGCGTAACCCTGCCTATAAAGATTTATTCAATATTTATTTAAAGCTGTTTTTTTTATTAGGGGACATCTCCCCACAAATGACCACCCACCAAATCACTCATATGCACCAGAAGTTTATTTCAGCATCATGCGTTACATGGATCAGTACAAGTGTGGTGCTTTTTACAACAGAAGTGTAGCTTTACAGAGATCCAGGTCTGAGCCTCTTTTTGAACAGCTCCCTCAGACTGCGTGGAAGAAACCTTGGGAGGAACCAAGACTCAGAAGTTGAAACCCATCCCCTTCTGGCCGACACAAGAATAACCCAGACAAATAACACAACAAAATGACACGAAGAACAAAAAGAACTGGACAGAAGGAGTAAAAAATGAAGAAATATATCTGAAAGCGGGTCGTGAGTATTAATATGAGAGAATGTGAGTGAGCGCAGGATACAACCACAGTGTTAATGTGAAAGGCCATACAGGTTAAACAGTCACGTGAAGAGCAATGCAGTCTTTAGTTTGGAGTAAGTGAGCCAATGCAAAGATCCCAAGGAGGACAGCAACACAGAGGGCAGTGGGGTAGTGGGGAGCCAGGTTGGGTAGAATCAGAACAGGTCAGTTAAGACTCAATACTTGGGAAAGACTTAGAAATAGAACAGAATGGAATGAAAAAACAAAATGGTTTAAGCAAAAATTGGACAGGTAGTAGCACCCTGCTTAAAAATTTGAACCTACAGGTTGGCAGTATGAGTATATTTTATTGTTATCATCAATAATAATATTGTTACCATAATATGTCCTTCATCATGATGCACAATATGTTTTTCTGACCACAGTGTGGATATTGTCAGTACTATCCAAGCAATGTTTTGTTACAAAAAGTGTACAGCACGTTACATTGTCACATTTTGTGTTTGACAATTGAAATTGTTGGAATTGCTACTGCATATTGTGAGCATATGTTGTTAAAATGTCTTAATATTATGGTTTAATATTTTATTTCCAAATCACCCATATGGGTGTAGTGCTAACTGATCCCTGACCAGTGTTCGAAGTGTGTAGAACACCGACAAAATAAGAGAAGCTACTTTTTATCTAGTAGTATTTGGATGGCTAGTTAACTGTTACTGATGTTTCTTTACTCAAAACCATTAATGCCATGTGCATCTGCATTTGCTCAGCGATGTGTTTTGCCAGTGGGGTGATGAGGAGTGGATGGCAGCTCTGGGGATTAAGATTAAGAGAGCTGTTTTATGCATTTGGAAAAAAAATACAGCTTTTCTTGAAAGAGATTCATTCAGAGATTAATTACTGTCTAGTTTGGGCAGATTTTGGGCCTCTTTAAGACTTGATTTATTTTCACCAATATATTCCAAATATAAATATAATTTATAAAGTAGTAAACCAGTGCATTTATGTTTTCTGTGCAATTTAATATCTGTTCACACTGATAGGATTGGGTCGGTGCATTTGGTTAACCACTAGGGTGCTCAGCTCTATCATTCTAGCAGTACTGTAAGGTGGAGGTTTTCACCATATTTCATCATATCAGCTTTTGAAACCATAACCAATAATGCTCCTGTCAAAGCTTGCAGGTTAAGGAGGCCTGTGTGAAAGCACTCTCACTCCCTTGGCTGCCTTTTCCTCTGCAAGCATTTTCTTTGTGTGAAACACAGACGAAATTGTCCTTTTACAGAAATGAAAGGACAAATGGAGACATTCTACCACACAGAGGACAAATACATAGAGTTCAAACAACCTTATTTCTTTTTCATCCATTTACACAAACCATGGGAGAGCCTTCAGTGGAGTAACTGTATAGTTTGCATTCAGTTCAGTCATGCATTTGTTTTGATGTCAAGAAATGATAGAAATGACACTTATGCACAGAGTCCCCCGATCCATTAACTAGATCAAACAAGTTGAAATAGCAATGAGCTCTTATGTTTGATCTCTTAGATTAATCAAGAGCCATTACCTTCATTTTTCCTTTACAGTACAAATATAATCAATAGTTAATTATTTAATTACACAGGAAAACTAATTGTTTGATCAAATGCATTGTTTGGCTGTTAAGTTACTTATAATGCTGTTCCGTCGACTTTCAGATTTGAGACTTAATCTTCCAAATGTGTCACTTGAGCCTGTGTCTTGGTAGCGGAGACCAAGCCCGACGTAACCTTTTACATTCGGACTGTTACATAAACTCCACCACCAGTCACTCAACTCAAAAGTCAATGACTATTATATGCCTTCTTTTTTAGAAAGATCGTTGTCAGTTAAACAGCACTGGGGAGGAAAATAATGGTCCTGAACTTCCTCCATTTGTACACAGTTGTCTCTGTGGATCCATGGAATCCTAACTCATTAGAGATTGTTTTCTAACACGCCTGATGAGTTGTTCATGTTCAGACTTTGATAGATTCCTGTTCTTCAAGTAAAACATTCACAGGTGAACTGAATTCTACATCAGTGAAATCATTTTGCTGTTCATAGAATAATATTTGACCGTTATGTTGCTAAGAAATATAAGCCCACCATTAACAAATAGCATGGGAAAAAAATCCGAAATTCACAGCATTCGGCTGACAATGATCACTTCCTCATATGAGCAAATGTCATCAGAATCTTTTCATTCCAGTGTCTTTTGCTTAGTCTAGCAATGCATTTTGTTCCGAATTCATCCCAAGTAGTGAGTTATGCTATTCATTAGAAATTATTAGGCCATTGTTGGAGATTGTGGTGCTCTCAAAATCACATTCTAATTCCACTTTACAATTTGGACATTGCACTAAATGAAATGCAAATAGGGAGAAATGTCAGGCTTACAGTATGTGCCACCACTGCAAAGGTTGATGTCATGATAGTTCTTCATAAAAGTACAGTATGTACTGTGTCGCCCTGTGCATGCATTCTTTTGCCTTTGCCTATGTGCATAGAGAAGCATGAGGAGTGTGTAGTGAGCCGTTGCTTCACTGTACAGGTGTGACAACACTAATGAATGTTCTAATGATGCTTGTTGCTCTAGATGCTTATCTGTTCCTTTCCCCCTCTTTGCAATTCTTTCATGATTGTTTACAGTCCACTAGCATTGGTTGAGCACTCCAATAACGCATGTGCAGCCGTTTTGCTGTCACCTGGTGAGCAGGAGTAGCGATGGCGGCGGCAGGCATTTATTTAATGTGTCGATGGCGGCAGCAAAAAGAGGTAATTGAGAATTGATTTGACCATAATGACTTTTCATATGTTCCCTGCAGAATGCTGATGCCGACTGATTAAGCTGTGAGACGGCAATTTGCCACTTAATGGGGTCTGCCCTTGTCCTTTGCGCAAGACAAACCACCCATGGATAATGTGTGGGGATAAAAGAACAGCGTTCTAAAGAATCATGCTCATCTGAATGGTGCTACAGTGGCAGTGTGTTTTCTTTGTGCTGGAGTTTAATCTGTTTGGTGCTTTTCTCCGAGGGAGACGGCATTTAAAGGTTTTGTAGTTCTACCAAACAGCCTCATCATAAAGCTACAGTTCCTGTGGTAAATATTTAAGGGTTGCTTTCCAAACACTTTATGGCATGGTCATTTTTCTGTATTGTTTGCAGTACATTAAAGTTCTTCATTGACGAGTTTGAGACTGTTTTCATTAGTTTTAATGGCAGGAAATGATAAAAAAGACATTTTGCATACTGTTTGTATGCAAAGTAGTCATGTAACAGTATAGAAGCCATCATTTGGAAGTCACATTTCAGTATGAGCAACATACATAACTAGACAGTAGTGCTCGTTACAGTTCCATCTAATGTCATATAGTCCCCCCTATGGTAATTGCTACAGCCTGTACTGTATTAAAGATTATATCCATCCTCATTATCTGCTTGTATCCCGCCCTCTCACCACATTTGAAAAATGCACCTCAGGGGGTCGTTAACAAGCATGTGGAGGCGGAGTGAGGTGGGAAACGGCTTGGTAGATACAAAACAGTTTGAAGCTTTTCTACTTTGGATCACCATTGCCACCAATCAGAGCATCGACATTTAGAAAGTCACTGCCTACCATCAAATAGTAGTAAATTATGAATAAAAAAAATCAAGAAAGGTGAAGTTTGAGGGTGCACTTGCCAGATTTGAAACAATAAAAGCGTAATTTATCTTTTGATGTGTACATCACCTGTTTTACCAAAATGTTACAAGGAAGATGTTTATTGAAATATGTGTAGATTAAAATGA